>JAGKQL010000004.1:3123400-3139205 GCA_018398635.1 Cyprinodon brontotheroides | reverse complement strand
AAATAACCCAGTCCTTCTTTTCACTGTAGACAAGCCATGATCTGCTTCTCTGTTCTCCATTTTTCATTGGTATGAAATAATAGCTGCATGAATCATGACAGCAAAATAGAGGAGAGCAGGAGGCGGGGTTACCAATCTACTTGCTCTGGAGAGCTGAGTTAGGTGCTTTTATATGTCGTTGCCATAGTCCCCACTAGCAGAAAAAAGTAGCTAGATCTGGCGCTAGGCGCTTTTTTGAAATAAAAGTGCTGGAGGCACTATTATTTATTGGCAACACTGCTCTTCGCATAGTTGGTTTTGAAATGGTCTGCTGCTGTCTGTTTGGACCTTTCTGAACATGTGCAGCAAGTTCTGAGACACACTTAATATTACAAGCCTTTCGATGGCATTTTAGCGAAAGGATTTTTATCAAAAACATAATGAATGCGAAAAAGTAAGGAATAGTTGTATTAATCATACGTGTAGACAGAGTTTTATGGGGCCCCCAGGAACTTGGGGCCCTAGGCCTTGGGGCAAATCCCCCCCAGGAAAACACAGGAGTCGGCGTCCTGCCCTTAAGAGGCGGCTCGCCACAGTTCTCCTCTTCCCCAAATTGTAGCTGACCACAAACAGTGCTGCAGACTAGGAGGAGGCGGGCTTGTTTTGTATTTATATGACCGAAATTGCGGGAAAACAACTCATGAAGTTTGACCTGCGAGACCCTTTTTCCACCTGAATCTCCGCTCTTTTTGGCTCCTCATGTCCCTCCGGCTGCGTCAGGACTAAACTACTTCCTCATCTCCGCACCGGCGATATCTAGACCCACACAGTGTGTAGCTCAGACCCGCGCTTCAATATTGAGCATAATTTAAAGGAATAGTCTGTGTCAAGCTCACTGCAACACACTGCTGTAAGAGTATAACCAGGAAGCGCGATAGGAGGGCAAAATAGGCTTAGCGCCACCACAGCACGGGAGGGAGAATTACGTCCAGGAGCAAATGGATAATGCATCGATGCATCGATACAAAACGATTATTATTTACACCCCTACTAAATATAGCAACAAAAGCGCTAATTTGGCAACACTGCTCTGGACACTGAAGGGGGTGGGGGGGGGTGGGCAGAGACACACTTATAAGCTTTCTGATTGCATTTAGCAAAATCTTTTTTTAACATAAGTAATGTGCACAAATAAGGAATAGCTGTATTAACCATTCATGTAAATAGAGTTTATGAGGCCCCCAGGAACTTGGGGCCCTAGGCAACTGCCTAGTATTGCCTAATGGTGAATCCACCCTGTAACCACTGACTGGTTTGGGACCCCATGCAGCCGCACGACGAACACCACCAGCCCCGTGGAGAAGGAAAATGGGGAAGATATTACGGTCGGGGCTTTTCTTCTTCTAAAACATACAGGAGGACTTCAGTACATTGAAAGGTCCTGACAGGACCATCCTCCTTCACATCTTGCACCGGTGTTCTGTCAGATGGGCATACCCGGTCAGACCAGCATACCTATGGTCAATACCTGTTCATCTCTTTAGTTTTGTATGAAAAAGAAAACGTAAAACTACCTTGGTGGGTGTGTTTCCCTTTAGTCATGGAAAAAAATAAAAATAATTTCATTACTGACTTTTTGGTGCTTTTTGAAGCGTATAGTAATCTGTCCTTAAATAGTTTTTTTTGTACGTGACTAAAGGGATACACGCCCATCGAGGTAGTTTAAAGTATATTTTTCTTACAAAACTAAAGGGATAAATGCAAATCTGACATCTTGCGCATGCGTATTGACTATGGGTATGATGATATGACAGAAAAATGACAACACCTTTGGTGATCATCTTACCTGAACCCGAACACTGAAGATGAGCTGAGATCATCCCACAAAGATAACAAATGTGTTGCAGAGAAATGTGACCTGTGTGTGAGATGTTCTGAGTGGTTCTGTTGTCTTGGACTTTAATGGTCCATCTAGAAGGGATTTCCCTAAATTATAGGCTTAGAACCCCCAGTGTGTCCTGTCAGAAATTTAAAATAGGAGTTTCTGTTAAATCATTTTGAACTTTTGATTTCTTCCATGGGCAGATGTACAATTAGGCAAAACTAGGCGACTGCCTAGGGCCCCAAGTTCCTGGGGGCCCCATAAAACTCCCTTTTTCATGCTTGGTTAATTCAACTATACCTTATTTGTGCACATTAATTATGTTTTTGATAATAATCCTTTCGCTAAAATGCCATCAGAACGCTTTATAATATTAAGTGTGTCTCAGACCCCCCTTCAGTGTCCACCATATTGGATTGTAGTCCATTTGCTGCACATGTTCAGAAAGGTCTAAAAGCAGACAGCAGCAAACCATTTGAAAAACAAACCATGCAAAGAGCAGTGTTGCCAACTTGGCGTTTTTGTCATATTTAGTGACTTTTCAAAACCCTCTAGTACTTTGATTCCAAAAAAGTGCCTAGCACCAAAACTAGCAACTTTTTTCTGCTAGTGGAGACTTTGGCGACAACATATAAAAGCAGCGAACTCTGCTCTCCAGAGCAAGTAGATTGGTGGTGCTTGGAAAAAGTCTTTGATTAGTTTTGCAACAGCATTAAAACTCAGCTGAGAAAGAAAAAAAACATACAGAGGGAAACAACAAAAATGACAAGAAGAGAGGGACAAAAGGTAGAACAAATAATGGATATCTATTCCATTAAAATTTCTGTATCTGTATAATGGGTCTGTTTTAGGTGTTGTCTTCTTAGTTCAGAGGGCCCCCTGCATGTTTTTTTTGCCCAGGGCCCCAAATTTTCTAAATCCGCCCCTGGTTTCTTCGTCATCCTTAATCTGAAGTTTTAAGGTTACGTTATGGTTCCAGTTTAAACTGAAATCGGCCTAATGACCCAGTGAAAGCCTGGAATGGACCACATCTCATAGTTTGGTTCAGATCTTTCCGGAGAAATATCGAATCTTTGCGTTGCTATGGATGATATTTTGCTTTCCCTCTGTTCCAGATGGGCTGTGTTACATGCTCTAGGTCTGGCGCCAGATGTCCTAAAGGAACCATAGAAAAGGTCAGAATTGGCGCCTGCTTTGAACGTGTTATTTGGAAATGGACACATCTCTCATCAGTTTAGTTTCTTTTGTGTTCAGGAGATCCAGAAGTGTGACCTTCCAAACCTAATGATCAGTAGAAACTCTGGCTGTCGGCCCATCTGTACCGTCAACTTCTGGCATCCAAAGTGTTGTCCTGGTTTCTATGGACGAGACTGCCTTGGTGAGAATTCACTGTCTTCATGATGTTTGGTGAAAACTGGCTTTATTTTCCCCTACAATCTTAAAATGACTTAAGTTCTGACGGCAACACAATGAATGTGGAATTCCTCTCTCTAGAATGTCCAGGAGGAGTCCACTCCCTCTGCAGTAAACGAGGGAAATGCGACGACGGCCACCTTGGGAACGGGACCTGTACCTGCGAGGCTGGTTTTAAGGGGACGGCCTGTGAGTTGTGCTCAGATGGGTTTTATGGGCCCAACTGCAAAGGTGAGCGACAGGGAGGCTGTCTACCGACCTCTGAGGGGTTCGTCTCCAGGTTTCATCTTTTGATTTTGTTTCAGCCTGTAACTGCTCGGTCCACGGGTCATGTGACGATGGAATCCATGGGACAGGTCTGTGTTTCTGTGAGGAAGGGTGGACGGGAGAACGATGCGATGTTCAGACAGGTAAGTTTGGTTTTTACACACTAGAACCCATTTAAAGCTGCCTTTAGGTCCTTTTAGGGATAGCAGGGCCTTGTTTTCCTTTCCACGAAATGTTAAGAAACTGAACAGCTTAGGGTTAATGAATAATAATGATGGCGATCAGGGGGTGGTAAAGCAAACCCCATGAGTGTCTTTGAGGAACAAAGATGGATAATTACTTTAAGGACATAGAGATCAGAGGCGGTTCTAAACCCAATGTACCAGGGGCCCAGGAGGGGCCCGGCGTGTTTTCATGGGGGCACAGAAAAGCATGAAATAAAACACAGGATAAGGGATTCAAATATATTAAGAGAGCTGCATGAATTAGAATTTCTATTTAATTAGGTTTCATTAAAATAAATGGCTTATGAGGTCTGTATACACTCATAATTAATGAATTTTACATATTTTTGACCTGTTTAAGTTAAAATCACTGTTTTCTATAAAATCTGAATTAGAACTCAAGAAAAAACTGATAAATACAGCATTAAAAATTAGAGTATTTTATTTGTTTTGAAAAAAACATTTAGCAGATGAAAACTGGGATCCTATCTCATCACCTCTGAAGCTATAACCTTATTGTTTTTGAATAATTAGTAAAGAAAAATTTGTAAAAAAGAAAAAAAGAAACATGTCTGTTCCAGCTCATATCATTATAATTTATTTTAGTGTTACGTCTTTGATACAGGGGCCATAACGGAGGCAAGGACATAATCTACAGGGGCACTGGCCCCCGTTGGCCCCTGTCTAGATCCGCCCATGCGTTTGATCCATCTTTAGATCAGAAGATTCTGAAACATCCAAGGAATCTTAGGGAATTTTACGATGCAGCCTTAGCTGGACAGAGCGATCCGTGATCCGTCTGAAGGTTCTGCATCTAGAACAATCCGTCATCAGCTGACTGAAGCACAGAGACTAGGGTTCACCCCTGTGTTCAGAGGCCTCTGGGATGAACCATCTGTGCATGGATCAGATAGATCAGTGCTTCAGATGTTAGTTGGAGGAGTTCAGCTCAGACAGGCTGGTCTTCTCAGATCTTCACATTGCCCCTCTGGTCTGCAGAGGTGTTCCAGTGCTCTCCACCCTGCTCTCCAAAGGCCGTCTGTCAGGAAAACAACACCTGTGTCTGCCGACCGTTCCATGTGGGAGACGGACTCACCTGCAAATGTAAATATTGCCTAGTTTTCACAGTACAAGGTTCCTATTCCAGCGGTGTCGGCCCAGTTTCACTGGCCAGCCACATTATTGTACTTGTCTCCATGTTCACAGTGGTGGACATCTGTAAGATCTGGAACGGCGGCTGTGCGAAGGAGGCGAAATGTTCGCAAAAAGGGGAAAAGGTGAGCTGCACATGTCTTCAAGGATACTCTGGAGACGGCTTCACCTGTCTACCTGTGGACCCCTGTGCCAGCGGGGACAACGGCGGCTGCCATGAACACGCTATCTGCACAATGACAGCTCCGGTGAGGAACAAAACACCTCTCACGTTACCTCGCCATCTCAGGTGTGTCAGCTGTACTAATCAGTGAAATGTGTCGACAGGGGAAGAAGAAGTGCACCTGTAAGGACAACTACATTGGAGATGGAGTCACCTGTGAGCTCAAACAGCTGCCAATCAGCCGCTGTCTCCAGGACAACGGACAGTGCCACCCAGATGCTAAATGTACCGACCTCCACTTTGAAGGTACTGCAGGAGACGGCCCAGATTCGGAGCTGGCCTCAGGAGAAATGGATCAGTTCGGGGCTGAATTACTTAAAAGTAGGAATGGGAGGCAGATCTTTTGGTTATCAGGCTCCTCTCCTGTGGAACCAACTACCAGTTTTGAGTCAGTGAGGCGAACAACCTGTCTACTTTTAAAGGCTAGGCTCAAAACTTTCCTTTTTGATAAAGCTTCTAGTTAGAGTGGCTCAGGTTTATCCCTGAGCTATCTCTATAATTATGCTGCTATAGGCTTAGGCTGCTGGAGGGACATAGGGACCCCTTTTTTCATCATTCTGCTTCATTCTATCTATCTCTAATCTGTCATAAATCTTCAGTATTATTCACTATTGTGGTCTGTTCCTGTTTGGCTGTCCTCTATAAACACCTTTGTTTATAGATGTTGGAGATGGCCTGTTTTTCAGTGTAATCCTGTTTTTCTCCGACTGTAACAATCTGGATGTGCTCTCTTAATCCTCGGGAGTTGGCTCAGGAGCTCATCTGCCTGGCTGTGTGTTTCCTGGACAGTTGCCTTTTCTTTCTCTGCTTCTTTTTTTGTGTCTCTGCTTCAGTCTCCTTGAACCCCAGTCGGCCTCAGCAGATGGCGCTCACACTGAGCCTGGTTCTGCTGGAGGTTTTCTTCCTGTTAAAAGGGAGTTTTTCCTCTCCACCGTCGCTACAAGCATGCTTAGTGTGAGAATTGCATTCGATTCATTGAGTGATGCAATCCAGTTGGTTTACTTAGATAGAAAACTTTGAATCAGTTTGACTGTATGATCTGGTGAACTGTAAAGTGCCTTGAGATGAATTGTGTTGTGAATTGGCGCTATAGAAATAAACTGAACTGAGTTCTAGATGTTCAGACATGCAGATATGTGTTTTCAATCTAGATTCAACGCTTGGCGTGTTTCACTACCGCTCGGCCAGCGGTCAGTACAAACTGAACTACACAGCAGCCCAACAGAGCTGCAGGGCAGAGGGAGGCACCCTGGCTACATACACTCAGCTCTCCTACGCTCAACAGGTCAGTGAACTCAACGCAGTTAAATCCTGGTCTCATCTGGACTTGATCTTTCTGAACTAACTGCCATTTGGGTTCACATGTGAAGGGGGGACTGAATATGTGCTCTGCCGGCTGGTTGGACCAAGGCCGAGTCGCCTATCCCACCACCTACCCCAATTCCAAGTGTGGTTTTGGACACGTGGGCATCGTGGACTATGGCACCCGGAAAAACCTGAGTGAGACCTGGGATGCCTTCTGCTACAGGATGAAGGGTGAGAAGAAAATCTGAATGGTGAAGTTAGAAATTGTCCAGAACATGAGAACCATTGAAGTTTACTGGCTGAACGGAGTGGTAACTCCCGTCAGCTGATGTTGATTCTTTTCTTGGTTTCAGGTGTGCAGTGTGAGTGTAAAGCTGGTTACATTGGAGATGGCTTCAGCTGCAGAGGAAGCCTGCTGCAGGTCCTCATGTCTACTCCATCCTTCTCCAACTTCCTCTTAGTGAGTCCCGCATCTTAACTCACACCGTAGCTCTTCACCGCAGTGTTCTTCTGACACTAAAGCCCATCGTTGTCTTCCCAGCATATCCTGACCCACCAAGCAGAGTCAAGACATCGGATTGTGTCGACACTTACTGACCCGAGGGTTCAGTCCACCCTGTTTGTACCAGATAACAGCGGCCTACCGTTGAACATGGTACGTCCTGATGTTAGGTCAACATTTGGGAACAGTTTCACAGCTGCAACGTAATCACATTTGCGTCCCAACAGACCCTGTCCATGCGGGACATAGAGTTTCACCTTTACGAGGGTCAGGCGCTTCCTCTGAGCCAACTGAGGAACAACAGTCGGATCAGGACCAGTGTTGGCAGCCTGACAGTCCTTAGCCAGGCCAACGTTCTCAACTCTTCTCTTCTGGTGAGTCCTTCAGATGAGGGCAGACTTAGGCTGCATTCGAATTTATGGGCTGCGTCTTCCAAGGATGCAGTCTACCTGGACTGGATCCCTCGAAGTACGTGAAAATAAGGAGACCGGAAAAGTTTTGGCTGTGAATTCTAACAGGTCCAGCCTTTTGCGGCTTTTACCGCGACACAGGGGCAGGTTTACTATTAGGCAACACTAGGCAGTTCCTGGGGGCCCTATAAAACTGTGTTTAATAAAGCCATTCCTTATTTGTGCACCCACTCAGACCCCACCCCTTTAGTGTCCACCATATTGGATCTGTTCATTTGCTGCACATGTTCAGCATGGTCCAAAGAAAGCAGCAAACCATTGGAAAACAATGCGTAGAGCAGTGTTGCCAACTTAGCGCTGTTGTTGCTATAATTAGTGACTCTCAGACCCCTCTAGGACTTTATTTTAAAAAAACGCCTAGCGCCAAATCTAGTGACTGCTACTGGAGACTTTGGTAACAACATCTAAAAGCAGCGAACTCTGCTCTCCAGAGCAAGTAGATTGGTAACCCCGCCTCCTGCTCTCCTCTATCTTGTCTGCTGTCATGATTCATGCAGCTATTATTTCATCAAATGAAAAATGGAGAACAGAGAAGCAGATCATGGCTTGTCTACAGTGAAAAGAATGACTGGGTTATTTACTTTGGCCTTTTTGGAAACACAGGAAGGAGCAATCGACTAAGTTAGATTGGTTTTAGTGATTAGAAAGAAATCTTTGATTCCTTTTGCGACAGCATGAAACGTCAGCTGAGAAGAGAAAAAAAACATACAGAAGAAAACAAGAAAAGTGATGAGAGGGACAAAACATAGAATAAATAATGCATGTCTATTCCATTAAAATGTCTGTATCTCTATAATGGGTCTGTTTTATGTGTTGTCTTCTCAATTCAGAGGGCCCCCTGCCTGTCTCTGCCTAGAGTCCCAATTTTCCTAAATCCGCCTCTGGCCATATGGTCTGTCGCTTAGCAACCGTGACAATTTAAACACAAAGCAGGAAAAGAATGAATACCGAACTGTTTCATTTTAATTTTTTTTTTTTATTCTTTATTGTAAAGTGAACAAAGGCTACACTCATGAGAATCCAGAGCGGAATAAAGGTTCCAACCACCAGGAGCATTAACAAATAAAAGCAAATATGATATAAACCTTAGTCATTTAAATAACTTGCTGTCATTCTGCACATCTCTGATGTTGCTATTTTCCAAATATCCATCACTGTAAAAATGGTCTAAAAATGAATCCTGGGATATCCAAAGATAGGATAAAAATGACCCATTCTTCAAATCGTAGGCCACAAAATGAGGAGTCTTGGAATCAGACCAGACCTCAGCGCCACTGAAGGACGCAGCCCATAAATTCATTTATTTAATTCTACAGCCATTTCTGCTCTTCAGGCTTCCTGTTACATCAACAACCGCTTCGTCATCGACTCCGACATCCTTGCTTCAAACGGGATCATCCACGTCCTCCAGGGACCTCTAAAAGCTCCTCCTCCCCATCAAGAAGTGAGTGTTAATGTCGCCTTTGATTACATCTTAAACAGATCCGTTACTGGTTCTGATCTGGCCCTGCAGATGGAGGTGGCCCACCAGGCCGGGATGGGAGTGGGAGTGCTTCTTCTGATCCTCCTGCTGCTTGGTGTAGTCTTTGTTGGATATCGTTTCTGCAGCCACAGCAGCAAACCCTTCCAGTTCCACTACTTCAAGGCGAGTCAGATAAACTAATTTATTAGACATTTACATATTTGATCAGTTTTGATGCCGATTCCCTTTAGAACGTTTGCATTCAGCCCTTTTACCTTTACTCCTCTGTTCCTACAGGATGAGGACAACGAAGAAGAACCTGCAGCAGAAACCGCTAACTACAGCCGCAGCGTCTGTAACCCTGTTTATGAAGCTAGTCCGGAACCGGCCCCAACTTGGTCCGATGCATCTGGTTCTGCAGGGAGTCCACAGGCATCCGTTAAGGCTCAAGTGAGCTCTTGTTCCTTATTGATGCTCAGCTGTTAGAGCGACCAGATCGGGGTTAACGTGAGCATCTCTGCAGGTGGAGGACAGACATGAGGTGGTAAATGGAGGATCATATGACCTGCTGCAGGACGGCTGAGCCTGGGACCCCTCTACTGGATCAGAACCACCGAGATCAGCAGCAGAATAATTCCGAATATGGTTTAACCTAAAGAATGGAGTCATTTCTGCAGAGTGGAGCCACTGGAGCGTGTTTAGGTGGCAGAACAAACTGATGGCCAGATGTTAAAGTTCTAAGTGTTTGTGGTTGTGTTTGAGTTCTGGGAATAAAATAGCTGATTGACAACTGAGTCACGAGTTTAATTCTTTTACATGAAATGCAAAAAAAAGATTAAAAAATGGCATCAAACAGTTTGTTTCAGAGCCAAACCAGGTTTAATTTGTTAAGATAAAAAATGTTTCAGGGTTTGACTGAAAATAAATTTTATTGCTCCGTCACGTCGTCGATCCACGACCGGTAGTCTGGGAGTCCAGTAAAGATGGCCGGTTTGTCTGCTTTGCACCGTAAGCTGCCCCATGTGACCACGCCGAACAGGAAGTATGCGCCATGTTTCCGACAGAAAAGAGGAGCTCCAGAGTCTCCCTGCAGACAGAGAACAAGGTCTGATTTGATGGCATGGGTTTTTACCCAGTCGTACTGGTTAACTGTTGCTTGATGGTCTCAGGGACATTGTGCATCATGGCTGAGCTTCCTGCTGAGGCTCATAGTTACCATGCATGAAGCTGAGCCTGCAGGATCTGAACAGATGTGATCTTCGCCGATGAAGTCTCCCCACTTCTGAAGGCAGGTAGTTTGGTTGATCAAGGTCAGCGCAGCATGATGCAGAGAACTGGGATTTATGTTCTCTGAAAAGAAGGAGAATTTGAGCAGGAAAAGGTTAATATTTTTAAGAACCTGGAGATTTCCCCTTTGGAATGGGTTCTCCATGTTCAACGGTTAATAAAAAAAACAATTAAGGGCGGTGCCTTTCATGGCTGCAAAGCTTTGGACAGTGTCCAGGATCGGTTTTCCGAGGGTAGTGCAAATGGGGCTATAAAGTATTATTGATTGAAGAGTTAACAAAAGCAAAGAGCTTTTGCACTTGGTAAAACGATTCATAAATGGAATACGATTTCTTTAAACCATCTCCATTTTCTTATTTCAGGTGCAGTCAATATGAAAGAACTCCATGTTTTAGATCCAATATCCCAGCTCAGAACGAATGCTTTTAAACAGCTGCTTCCCCTCAGGGTTCAGTAAGAACCAACCAGAAACCCTGAACATCTCACCCTTGCAGACAAGCAGTAACCTCAGAACAGTTGGTTCCTGTGGGAACGAACCATTGGACCTTCGTCTCTGAAAGACTTATCAGAATAGTTACCATTTTACTGAACAGATCTACAGAACGTCAGGCATTCTCCTGCTCTCTCACCTGTTGCTTCAGTTCTTCCCCATCCCGCTGTGAAACAGGACCAGCTTTCATCCAGTTCCTCGTCTTCCTCAGGGACACATATTGGAGACACTTTTGGACCTCGAGACAGAACCAAGGGACATTTTCACAGAATTGCAGGAGAGGCTGGAGAGTGAGCCAACTGAATAACCTCTGTGCTGGTCTTTTTTCATTGGGTTTTACAGGGAACTTGATCAGAGTTGTTGCAGGTTATCTCCATCTGAATTGAAATCCACTCAGCAGATCAGAGATTTGGATCATCATCAGCGGAGATTCTTACCATATCTGGCCGAGACACTGAGGCGGAGCAGCGACAGGTCTGCCTGAGGAGGGAAGCCGGCTCCATGCATGGGGCTGAAGACCTCGTCCACCAGGATGGTTTGGCTTGACTTCTTACCCAAACCATGGACTCCAAGGACAGCTACATCTTCTTTGGCACTGTTCGGAAAACAAATCTGAGTGTTTCCTGCAGTGGAAGTCGAGGGCACCTTGTGAGCTGGCCAGAGGTTCACCTGACGCTGCAGTGTTTCGCTGTGACCACCCAGCGGTGGTGGATCAGAACTCCGCTGCAGTAGTGCTGACCATTGGACTGCAGGCTGACCATCCATGGCCAGAAGGAAGGGCAAGCCTCAGTCACATTTTCCACACAGACCTTCCCTTTCTGTGAGACAGAGATCCAAGCGGTGGCTGGAGCCTGGTTACATCTGGAGGTCCGCTGCCTGCCACACCTCTCCTCTGTGGATCAAAGATGGGTGAGATTATTAGACATGCGACATGGATGGGTTCTGTAGAACCTCAAACATCTCTGCATTGAGGTGACATACCCTCCTGGGAAAGAACATCATCCAACAGCTCGTTTTCATCATCTAAGTTTGTGAGGACAAGATGTTAGTGGCCAAGACTTTGTTGGGTGAAAAAAAGCCACATTAATCCCAAGCTCACTCATTGCATCAGTGATCCACTGAACATGCTGCTGGACTTTGGTGTAGACTCCTGGTTTCTTTGCTCGACCGCAGCCAACTCCCCAACTGACCAGACCTGCTAACTCGTGTCTGGTTCCATTGAAGCAGGACAGCGGACCTCCAGAGTCCCCCTTAGACCCAAATATAAGGTTTATTTACAGTAGAAGAGAACACTAAAGGTCTTCAGTTTGACCCAATCCCATTTCATGATCACTCAGTAAAAGAATTACAATAGTCCAGCCTTGAAGTAACAAATGCATGGACTATCAGGAAGTCCACAAACTGTAGTTAAAAGCCTTCAGCTGATCCAAAATGCTGCAGCCAGAGTTCTGATGAAAATGAAAAAAGAGAGATCATATCTCTCCTATCCTGGCTTCTCTTCATTGGCTTCCTGTTAAATCCAGGATAGAATTTAAAAATCTATCCTTCTCACATATAAAGCCTTAAATGGCCAAGCTCCATCTGATATCAGAGATCTGATTGTTCCTTATGTTCTAACAGAGCACTTCCGGCTCTCAATCTGAAGGTTACTAGTGGTTCCTGTGAATTTCTAAAAGTAGAATGGGAGGCAGATCTTTTTAGTTGTCAGGCTCCTCTCCTGTGGAACCAACTACCAGTTTTAGTCCGTGAGGCAGAGCTTACAACTTTCCTTTTTTTAAAAGCATACAGTTAGGGTGGATCAGGTTATCCTGAGCTATCTCTATAGTTATGCTGCTATAGGCTTAGACTGCTGGAGGGACATAGGGACCCTTTTTCATCAATCTATCTCTATTCTCCCATTCTACAGAATCTGTTTTTCTCTCTAGGATGGAGTCACAGCCAAACAGGAAAAGACAAAGCTACTATGAGAAAAAGCAGAGAGAGCAGAACGTTAGAGATCTAACTATCAGCTGTGCTGCTGCTATCAACACCTTTGTTTATAGATGTTGGAGATCAACCTCTCTTTCTCTGACTGGCTGGAGGTGCCCTCTTCATCCTCTGACATGGGAGCTGGCTCGGAGCTTTTGCCTGGCTGTGTGTTTCCTGGACAGGGCATTTTCTATCTCTGCTTCTGTCTCCTTGAACCCCAGGTTGCTTCCTGTTAAAAGGGAGATTTTCCTCTCCAAAAGTCCTTCTCCTGAAGGACCTTTGGCATTAGCCACTCTTTAGAATTCTTATCCCCACTATGTTTACCCTCACATGGAAGCACCAGCCCTGAGATGGGACTCAAATTCTAGATGACCAGTCTGTAACCCGAACCCTCAGTCCAAAGACCCAACTATGCTGCTACCATGACTTTCCGTCACACTTAAACCATCTAAAACCTTCCCTGACATCACATAATTTTCCTCAGACAATTTGACCGAATTGCAACAGCCATTAACCTGAATGAAAGAAAGCAAACCGATCTGGTTCTGACCTTTACCTCCACATCAAGAGGCCTGGTGATCATGCCAATTTAAATGCAAAGCAATCAGCAACATCTGATGACCAATCAGAATCTTCAAGGATCCACTCATTCAATTCAATTCAGTTTATTTCTATAGCGCCAATTCACAACAAGTCATCTCAAGGCACCAGATCATATAGTCAGATTGATTCAAAGTTTTCCATCTTAGGGAAATCAGTTGATTGCATCGACTTATTGACTCTCCAAGGCAATCCCTCACACCAACCATGCTTGTAGCAACAGTGGAGAGGAAAGACTCCCTTTGAACAGGAAGAAACCTCCAGCAGAACCAGACTCATAGTGAGCAGCCATTTGCTGAGGCCGACTGGGGTTCCAGGAGACAGAAGCAGAGATACAAAAAAGAAGCAGTGATACAAAAGGCAACTATAAAAGGCAGCCCCACCCAGGAAACACAGCCAGGCAGACGAAGCTCCCAGCCAGCTCCCATGACAAGAGGATGAAGAGAAGAGAGCACATCCAGCCAGTCATAGTCAGAAACAGGACTACACTGAAAAACAGGCCGATCTCCAACATCTATAAACAAAGGTGTTGATGCCAGCAGCACAAACTGATATTTCTCTCCAGGATGGAGTCACAGTCACACAGACGAGGCAAAGCTACTCTGAGATAAAGCAGAGAAAGCATAACGTTAGAGATTGAACTAACAGATTCTGCAGAGTGGGAGAATAGAATCATCCGCATGTTCAACAGCTTATGTTACGCCCTTAGTGGATGGCCTGGATAGAAGAAACGCAATGGTACTAAGCATAAGGCCTTGTTGGACGCCACTACTCAGTTCTCAGGATTAGGAAAACACTTTCTTCTAGATCTCTGTTCAGTTCACATACAGCAGTACTCACCATAAATAACCAAAGGTGTTCTACAAGGACACATGGGTCTGTATTACGCCAAGGGCAGCCCAAATGTATTCCTTTTTTCAGTCCAAAATAAAGGACAGAACTGAGTTTTGATACAGACTGAGCAGAAATGACTTTGCTCAATAAGATCAATCATGGGTTCTATTTAACACACAACTGTCAGTATTTATAATCCAGAGAAGAATTAGAACAACCCCACAGACTGTTCAAAATAGGCTTCTGTTCATTCCTCTGTCTATGACAATTTAAGTCACCAAAGAACCATCCGGGAGTCTACCTGACATGCATCCACTCCGCCTTCATCCTTCCCGGCACAGAACATGGACGAGTGGACTCTGCCCTTGTAGTACTCATTACAATCATCCAACGCCAGGAGGCTGACGTTCACCTCTTGCAGTCTGTTAACTCGGGGACCATCTGCAGATAAAAGAAGGTTTAGAGTCTCCAGAACTATCTACCTGCTCTCCAGTGTCCTACAAATCCACCCTGAACAGACTTTCTCTTGTAGACCCCCAGCCGGTGATGGTGCACTTCATGGTCTCGGGCAGTGGGCTCATCCAGATGTCGATAGGTCTGACGAACTCGTTAAAAACCAAAGGATGCTCCAGCTTCAGCAGGGCTATGTCACTCTCTTTGGTTTTGGTGTCATACTCTTGGTGGCTGATGATCCGAGAAATACCCACCAGCTGACCAGAAAGAAGAACAGAGTTCAGTTATGTTGGTTGTTCTGCCTCAGAAGGAGCAGAAGAGTTTGACGATCCAGTTCTTGGACCAAAGCCCACCTGCTCTCCTGATTCTTCAGGCTTATCCAGGTCATGTTTTCCTGCCAGAACCTTCCATAGAGATTCTTTGTTAAATCTGTGAAAACATCAGCTTGAGCCACGAGGATCGTAAGCTCCCACCTCCAGATTCAACTCAACCTCTGACCTTTTGAAGCAGTGGGCAGCTGAGATGACCCACTGTGGCCCAATGATGGCACCGCCACATGCCGGCATGGAGGAGAACTGAAGGGAGACCTGCCAGGGCCAAGAGTGGGCCCAGGCCTCTTGGCCCCCGATGATCCTGGTCTCCATGTCCATCTCAGCAGGGAAGGCGCGCATGCCAGCAATATCTGAGGAGGTTCAAGGAAACACAGGAGGGGAATCTCTACAAGCAAGACCAAACACAAAACCCAGGTCTGGTGATGTTCCACCTGCTGGTCGGACTCACCCCTGAAACCAAACCAGCCAGAGAAGGTGGAGTGTTCCTGCAGAGTTTCATTCAGAGTCACATTCAGCAGATTCTGGGTCTGATTCTGGTTCCCATTCTGGTTCCCCTCTGAAAAATTGACCCAATAATCACCTCAGAACATTTGGATCTTTTGAAAAACATCTTTCTTCCATCCTTTTGGGAGAAATCGGTCAGCTCAGAGAGTCTGGGTCAGGTTTTGGTTGGAACCCAAACGTACCTGTTGCTTATTTAAAGTCGTAGGTAAACGGCTGTTCCTACCGTTGCATTTCCGAAAGCTCCAAAGTGGTACCCGTCTTTATACGAGTGCCTAAAGCGAATTTGATTGATCGTTTAAGAGGGCAGGGTTGCTGTGGCGGAAGGTTCACAAGCAAGTTTGTTTGTGGCCGTTTCTCGTAAACAGCATCTGCTTAAGTCAAAGCATAACTTAGTACAAAGGTGTTCCCAATTGGGAAATTCCATTGGGACCAAGTAGCACTAAATTGGTGACTTAGAA
>JAGKQL010000004.1:2997091-3103400 GCA_018398635.1 Cyprinodon brontotheroides | reverse complement strand
GAAACCAGTCGGGAGAAGAGCAAAAACATCTTTTCCTCTGAGAAAAGCCTCCAGAGCAGTGTTTTGCTCTTCTTTCAGTGAAGAAATACTCTGTAATTCCGATAAGACTTGCTTGATAGCCGCGCTAACGCTAGTTTCATCGGCTGAAGCCGCCATGTTCTTTAGACTGAACTGTCGCGCTTCTCGTTACTTCACACCTCAACCCGCCTCAAAGCCAACGCTGATTGGACGTTCGTTGTGTGAACGGCTCCAAATTTTCTTTAACGGAGAGTCTCCAGACTGATTAGCGAGTGAAACCTTGAAAGCTCGGGCGGGGTTACCAATCTACTCGCTCTGGAGTGCAGAGTTCACTGCTTTTAGATTCTGTCGCTAAAGTCTCCATTAGCAGAAAAAAGTTGCTAGAATTTTTTTGTCACTTTTTTGCAATAAAAGCGCTAGAAGGGATTAAAAAAAAGTCGCTAAATACAGTTGGAAACACTGATGCTCTTCGAGCTGTTTGTTTTCAAATGGTTTGCTGCTGTCTGTTTGGACCTTTCTGAACATGTGCAGCAAAAGGACTGGATCCAATATGGTGATTACTCGAAGGGGGTTTCAGATCCTCTTGAGAAACTTTTTTAACAAAAAACTTCCAGAATCTTCTGTAATGTTTTTAAAGCTGTAGGTTCTGGTTGGATTCCTCAGATGATGCGTGAAAACGTAGAGAAAGGAAGATGAATATCTAAAGGTTTTAGTTAGCCTTCACCAGATGTTTTTATCTCTGAGAAATGAGAAGAACTGCAGGATGTTCTCATGACTGCAGATGATCAGGGGGTGGAGAAGTTTAGGTTCTGATATAGAACATCTAGGATTCTTTTGACATTCAGCTGCAGGTTCAGGTCAGCAGATGCTGTTCAGAGGTTGAACATTTTTCCAGAAGGTAACGTGCTCTGTGGACTCCAGAAGAAGGAGTTCTTGGAGATGAGATGCTTCCAGGATGGACCTTCAGCTCCTGGTTTCATTCATTACCGGTTCAGTGGGGGCAGGCTGAGCTGCTGGGGGTTGGAGGTGATTGATGGAGGGACAGCTGAGCTCTGCCATTTCTTCACAGACAGCTGCTGAAAATAGACCCTATAGAGGAAAGCAGCAGGGCTGGCCCAAGCTGCTGGGGGGCCTGGGGACGGAAACCCCCTGTAGGGCCCCACAGACCCCCGCCCCCCTCAGAAAATATGATCTAAAAGATCTCCAGAATGAGAATATGAACATGGTGTTTTTATTAGGTAGTTTGGAAATATTTCAAGGATGTTTTCTGGCTTTTATTTAGATCGTTGATCGATTATTGATGCCTGGATAGTTTATGCTTAATGACATTTTTCAGCTTTGTATTCTGATTGATCTTTGGTCTCCAGGTTTTCCATCACATTAGCATCTGGAATTTATTTGTTGTTTCGTTTTCCATCTCAATCTTCATCTATTCACAAATTTTCTAGAAGCTTCTCGATGTTTGTTCCTCAGCATTTATAAACCTTAGCTCATTGTTTTGGTAATTTTTTCTTATTATTTGATCATTTTGACATGTTTTTACTTCAAGCTGTGGGGAGCATTTCAGGATTAGTTTGGTTTGTAGCTTTTATTATTTTCTGCATTATAATAGCTGTAGAAGGTTTTTCCATTTTCTTTATTTCTTTTTATTAGTTGACCTTATTTCTTAAACTTTGATTCTGGGTCTTTAGGGTTTATTTTTATTCCAGGTTCTGCCATTTAAAGCCTGGTCTCTTTTTCTGGACTCTTGTATTTCCCGTGTCTTTAGTTTGTTGACGGTATTGGATTCCTTGAGGACGGCAGCAGTTTTTCTGCTGCTTTAGGCCTCTGAACACAGAGCTTTGCTGTTTTGTGTTCTGCACCTTTAAAGCGGCTCCGTTCTGCAGAACTCTATCAGAGCTCTCAGTGTGAAGGTCCATTCTTGTATTTTCTAATTTTGTCTGTACGTGTTTGTCTGTCAGTGTAATGGTTGCCATGTGTTGCAGCAGTCAGCTCTTAGGAATGTCCATCTGAAGCCAGGACCCCCCCCAGCACACCCCCACCCAACACACACACCCCAAACACACACATCAGCACACATTCTCATTTTGCTATATGTAGTGAGGATCATGTGTTGATTTTTAGTCATTTTAACCCTTTCTATGGCCTGACTCTGACTATAACCCTAACCAACCACTATTGGAACAAACCCAACTGTAGCCTGGACCTAAACTCAGCTCATCTCTCATTCTTAAACCATAGATGGGTGATGAGGACCAGTAAAATGTCCTCACTGTGATGGTGAAATCATAAAATGGTGCTTACTCTCATACACTGCTTATTCTGAAGCTGGGATTCTCTGACACTCAGAGACTCTCTTGGAATCACTGGGACTCTTTGGGACTCAGAGACTCTATTAGACTCTTTGTGATTCACTGGGAGTCAATGGGACTCTCTGGGACTCAGATACTCTCTGGCACTCTGAGACTCTCTTGGACTCTCTTGGACTCTCTTGGACTCTCTTGGAGTCTATTGGACTCCCTGGGACTCACTGGGACACCCTGGGAATCACTGGGACTCACTGGGACACTCTGGGAATCGCTGGGACACTGGGAATCACTGGGACACTCAGGGAATCACTGAGACTCACCGGGACTCTCTGGGACTCACTGGGACACTATGGAAATCACTGGGACTCATTGGGACACTCTGGGACTCACTGGGAGACTCTGGGACTCACTGGGACTCACTGGGACACTCTGGAAATCACTGGGACACCCTGGGAATCACTGGGACACCCTGGGAATCACTGGGACACTCTGGGAATCACTGGGACACCCTGGGAATCACTGGGACACTCTGGGAATCACTGGGACACTCTGGGAATCACTGGGACTCACTGGGACACTCTGGGACTCACTGGGACACTCTGGGAATCACTGGGACACCCTGGGAATCACTAGGACTCACTGGGACACTCTGGGAATCACTGGAACTCACTGGGACACTGGGACTCAGATACTCTCTGGGTCTCAGAGACTCTCTTGTACTTCCGAGGAAAAGTCTGGTTGGATCAGTCAGGAACCGACTAGGAACTGATCCTGTTTAGATTCTTTCAGCGGTTCTGTTTTTTTAGTCATGTGGGTTCTGTTGAACAGGGCTTCTGTTTGTGGTGGTTTTTGGTTCTGATCATTTAGTTAGAGTTGGGGTCCATCCTGGACATATCTAGTCCACAGAGACGCACTGATCAGAAAAGCAGACCTCAGAACCAGTCAACCGACTAGTCCGGGGAAAACATGCAGAAATCTTTGATCTTTCTCTTTCTGTTCCAGTTTTCTCTTCTTTTGGACTCTCCGCTACTGTCTGAGACTCATTAGGACTCTTTGGGTCTCAGACACTCTAAGACCTGGTTTGGGTCAGTATCCCTTTTTTAGGTGGTTCTAAAACCTGTACAGGGTTCCATCAGAAGGACTCTGACTGGGAAAGTGTTTCCTGTTAATCAGCATCTCATTAAGATCTACTTGCTCCTTAGGGTCTACCAGCTCGTTATGTTCACTCTGTCAGTCTTATCTACAGAATCCAGTTTGAGTCGGTAGTAATTTGAAAGAGAGAGATATTAAAGGTTCTGATTCCTTCCTGGTTCTGTTCTGTTCATCTGTTCTGTTGATCATAGCATCATCAGTGTTTATCTGATCTTATCCTGGTGTCAGATCCAGGAATTAAGAAAATTTGACTGAGGACCAGGGAAGAAGGATTCCTGGTTTAGAGCTGGTTCTATTTTTAAACGGAGCACTGATGGTTCCAATGTGGATGTTCTCAATTGATTATCTGAAGTCATGGATTTTAAGTTACCGTAAACCTATAGAGACTCCTTTGTAAAATGTCACAGAGAACACTTTTCTCTGGTCCAGTTGGTACCAGCTTTGTCTTGCACCACAAAGGTTCTGGGTTTGATTTTGGATGTTCTTGGGTTGCTGGTTCTGTTCCCTCCTGCCACTGACCCAGATCCTCTGCAGGGAGGAGCTGCTAGAAACCGTCAATGGATCGACCAGATTTAGTTAAACTTTATCTGATTAATTTATTGATTTTAATTATTTTTTTTTATTTATTAACCTTTTTATGACAATTCTAATATTTTTCTCTTTTAAGCTAAATAATTTTGTTTCCTTTAGTTGAATTATTTCATCAGGAAGTCTGCCTGGTTGGATAACAGAGCTATAAAACCATCTTCTTTACTTAGAAATATTGACTGTTTCCTGTATTTGCTTCAGTTTTTTCCTCTAACTGTATTCATTTCATGATTCTGGGATGATGCTCGATTCTCTTTTTCCAACAAACTAAATGTTCCCAGTTTGTCTCAAGTCAAACCTTTTATGCTGCAGCAGCTGAGGCCTGCGCTGCATGGAGGAATCTCTCAGCTGTTGCAGAACCTTTTTGGTGTTGAGCAAAACTTGGACGCATTAGCAGCAGTTGTCTGCTCCCTGAAGTGCTGAGTCAGAGACGGGTCGCTGCATCTGTTGCTGCTGTCAGCTGCTGAACAGATGCAGCAGGAGGAACGGACCGTAAATTAATGAAGCTTCACCTCAGAACCGGTTCTGCTGCTGCAAAACGTAATTCGGATCACATTTCACATAAGCGCCAATTCACAGCACATGTCATCTCAAGGCGCTGTACAGTTCAACAACTAAATAGATTGATTTGAGTTTTTGTATCTAAGAAAACAGTTGTTATTTTCATCATTGACTCCAAAGGCAATCCCTCACACTAAGCATGCTTGTAGAGACGGTGGAGAGGAAAAACTTCCTTTTAACAGGAAGCAACCTTCAGCAGAACCAGGCTCAGTGTGAGCGGCCATCTGCTGAGGCCGACTGGGGTTCAAGGAGACAGAAGCAGAGATACAAAAAGCAGCTGTAAAAGGCATCCAGGAAACACACAGCCAGGAAGACGAGCTCCAAGCCAGCTCCCAGTCAGAGGATGAAGAGAGCACACACTGCTGTTCTGTTCTCTAGTTACAACATGATCAGAACATCCTGGAGAACCGTGTCCAGTGACCTGCTGTGTCTCCCACTGGCTAAAACTTTTGGACTTCCTGTCTAAAATGATCTGATATCCAAAATAAGGAGAATAAAGAGGCTGAAATGCTCTCACTGCAAAAACGATCCTTCTTAAATTAAATGTATTCAACCTTAATTTGAGTATTTAAATGAGATAGTTTGCCAATGGAATTAGTAATTTTACTATTAAAGTAAGATAATTAGATAGTATGCACTTGAAATAAGACAATGGAAATGTGTTTTCTTATTTTAAGTGTAAATTGTCTTGTTCCATTGGCAAAATGTCTCTTTTTTACCTTTTTGTTCAATTCAAGAACAAATGCACTTATTTTAAGAAAAAATTACTTATGTAGATTTAGATTTTTTGCAGTGCTGAAGCTGCTGATCTGACCGATCGGAGCATGGACCGACCAGAACCATGACCAGGGAGGGCAGCTGAACCAGGACCAGAAACCAGTCTATGCAGCTTTTAATTTCAAACAGATGGTTGTAACCGTGGTAACCTAGAGACCCACGGGACAATCTCTGTAGAATTTTCACAGGCCATGTCTCTAAGGTAGCTCTAAGGGCCATGTCTCTAAGGGGTCAAAGGTTCTGCAGATCCAGTTTGATTCTGGATCTTGAGGTTCAACCGTGGCTCATCTCTTGAGTCCAGGTTCCCATTTAGGAACCGTTTTCGGGATCATTCAGAACCCAGAAAAACAATAAATGCCCCAGACCTTGACTTGGAGAGCTCTAAGATGAACCATTGATCCAGAATGGAGCCAGGGAACCAGTTGAGTTGGTCATATTTGGGTCGGTTCTGTTTGCAGCACCTTCTTGCAGCCTTGTTGTCCTCAGATGGTTCCTCCTCCAGCAGCGGATCTGCTGACGGTCAGACCGGGGATACAGAAACAAAAGGTCCATTTAGGCGACGCCGGCTCCCACTGAGGCACACTCGTGATCCCTGTGGGTGCGTCGGCCGAGGTCACAGCTGAGTGGTTGGTTCTGTTCTGAGCCGAGCAGAACAGACCAGCAGAAATCTGGTGACCTCAGGCTTTGGGGTGTCCATCCAGCAGAACCGGCCCAGAACCGGGTCCAGAGGGCCAAGCTGTGATGGTTCTGCAGAGTGATTTGGTCCCAGTCCCAGTCAGATGTTAATCTTTGATTCCTCTGAGAAGATGAACAGACATTCTTCACCTGGAGAATCTCTGATCCATCTGGGTTCTATCACCAAATGATGCAGTTTAGCCCTGACTAGCAGAATCACTGCAGCCTCCATAGAAGCTTGTAGAACTAAATCAGAACCTGGGTCATTCAGTTGATCCAAATGAACCCAGGTTTCTGTTTGTTGGAGCTTTAATGTTGGCTCTGTTCAATTTAAGATGGTTTGTGTTTCTAAGACTTGGAGCAGAAGCTGGAGAGAACCAGGATGGGTGTGAGGATGTTCCGGGTGGTCCAAAGAGTTCTGTATCGTTTGGTTCTGGTTCCCCTTCATTCATTCATTTCATGTTTTTATATTCTTTCTATTTTAGTTTTCTGGTTTTGGTTCCAGTTTTGAAGATGCTTTATGGAGATGTTGAGTTCCAGAACCAAAAATTGGAAATAATTCTGCTTCTCATGAGAGCCAATCGGATCGGTTCCTGGAAAGATCTTGAAAGATCTAGAACCTGGCAGAACATTATGAATTGAGACAGAACGGAGGGGAGGCCATGATGATGTTTTCACATCTAGGAGATAAATTTTCTCCTCATTCAGGTGGAAGGCTGGTTAGAGAGGAGAAGAGACTGAGAACAGAAACCAGGAACTACAAACTAAAACAAAGGAACCAGAGGAGCTGGATCTAAACCTAAAGACTCAACAAAATCAAAGACCTGATGAGCACACCCCCAGTGACGTGACCTGACGCGCATGTCCACAGTGACCTGAGGTGTACATCCACAGTGACCTGAGCTGAAGTGCACACCCCCGGTGACATAACATGACCTGACGTTCATGCACATGCCCATGGTGACCTTACTTGACATGCATGCCCATGGTGACACACCCCCGGTGACGTGACCTGACGCGCATGTCCACAGTGAACTGACCTGATGTGCACGTCCACAGTTACCTGACATGACACCCCCGGTGACGTGACCTGACGTGCACGCCCCCTGTGACATGACCTGGTGTGCATGCCCATGGTGACCTGAGTTGACGTGCACACTCCCGGTGACGTGACCTGACGTGCACGCCCATGGTGACCTGAGCTGATGTGCACACCCCCGGTGACATGACCTGACATGCACGCCCATGGTGACGTATGACCTGACATGCACGCCCATGGTGACATGACCTGACGTGCACGCCCTTGGTGACATGAAGTGACATGTACGCCCCCTGTGACATGACCTGACATGCACACCCCTGGTGACATGACCTGACGTGCACGCCCACAGTGACCTGACCTGACGTGCACAACCCCTTGGTGACTTGACCTGACGTGCTCGCCCACAGTGACCTGAGCTGATGTGCACACCCCCGGTGACATGACCTGACGTGCACGCCCATGGTGACATGAAGTGACATGTACGCCCCCTGTGACATGACCTGACATGCACACCCGCTGGTGACATGACATGACCTGACGTGCACGCCCGCCTGGTGACATGACCTGACGTGCACGCCCTATGGTGACATGACCTGACATGCACACCCCTGTGACATGACCTGACGTGCACCTGTGACACAGTGACCTGACATGCACAAGCCTGACCCGGTGACTTGACCTGACGTGCTCGCCCACAGTGACCTGAGCTGAAGTGCACACCCCCGGTGACATGACCTGACATGCACACCCCCTGTGACATGAAGTGACGTGCACACCCCCTGTGACATGACCTGACATGCACGCCCATGGTGACATGAAGTGACGTGACACAACCCCATACACCCATAACGGTGACATGGGGACCTGACGATGTCCCCCTGTGACATGACCTGACATGCACGCCCATGGTGACATGAAGTGACGTGTACGCCCCCTGTGACATGACCTGACATGCACACCCCCTGTGACATGAAGTGACGTGCACGCCCCCTGTGACATGACCTGGCGTGCCGCCCTTGGTGACATGACCTGACGTGCACACCCTGAGTGACCTGAGCTGATGTACTGCGGTGACGCGAGCATGCGCCATGGTGACATGACCTGACGTGCACCTGACATACACACCCCTGTGACATGAAGTGACGTGCACCCCCCCTGACATGACCTGACGTGCACGTCAGGTGTCACAGGGGGCGTGCACGCCCATGAGTGACACCTGACCTGACATGCACGCCCACCCGGTGACATGACCTGACGTGCACGCCCATGTCACCGGGGGCGTGACCTGACGTGACTGGTGACATGAAGTGCGTGCGCCCCTGTGACATGACCTGACATGCACACCCATGGTGACATGAAGTGACATGTACGCCCCCTGTGACATGACCTGACATGCACACCCCCTGTGACATGAAGTGACGTGCACGCCCCCTGTGACATGACCTGACGTGCACGCCCTTGGTGACATGACCTGACGTGCACACCCACAGTGACCTGAGCTGATGTGCACACCCCCGGTGACATGACCTGACGTGCACGCCCATGGTGACATGAAGTGACATGTACGCTACGTGACATGACCTGACATGCACACCCCCTGTGACATGAAGTGACGTGCACGCCCCCTGTGACATGAGGCCTGACGTGCACGCCCTTGGTGACATGACCTGACGTGCACGCCCACAGTGACCTGAGGCTGATGTGCACACCCCCGGTGACATGACCTGACGTGCACACCCCCTGTGACATGTCACCATGTGATGTGCCCCCCTGTGACATGACCTGACATGCACACCCATGGTGACATGACCTGACGTGCACGCCCATGGTGACATGACCTGACATGCACGTCCCATGGTGACATGAAGTGACATGTACGCCCCCTGTGACATGACCTGACGTGCACGCCCACAGTGACCTGAGTGACGTGCACGCCCCCTGTGACTTGACCTGACATGCACACCCATGGTGACCTGAGCTGACGTGCACGCCCCCTGTGACATGACCTGACGTGCACACCCCCTGTGACATGAAGTGATGTGCACACCCCCGGTGACATGACCTGACGTGCACGCCCATGGTGACATGAAGTGACGTGCACGCCCCCTGTGACATGACCTGACATGCACACCCCCTGTGACATGAAGACGTGACGCCCCCTGTGACATGACCTGACGTGCACGCCCTGGTGACATGACCTGACATGCACGCCCATGGTGACATGAAGTGACGTGTACGCCCCCTGTGACATGACCTGACATGCACGCCCATGGTGACATGAAGTGACGTGCACGCCCCCTGTGACATGACCTGACATGCACACACATGACCTGACATGCACGCCCATGGTGACATGAAGTGACGTGCACGCCCCCTGTGACATGAAGTGACATGCACACCCCCTGTGACATGACCTGACATGCACACCCTTGGTGACATGACCTGACGTGCTCGCCCACAGTGACCTGAGCTGAAGTGCACACCCCTGGTGACATGACCTGACGTGTACGCCCATTGTGACATGAAGCGACGTGCACACCCCCGGTGACGTGCATATGTTGGCTGTGAGGAGGAACCACATTAGCAGCTTAAAGAGGATTCACACCAGCAACCTTCTAGCTGTAAAGGACGTTGGTTCTGCAAAGCAGATCTGCTGCAGAGGTTCCTGCATGCTGGATGAGCTGTAGGAGATGAAGATGAAAGGATTGAAGGACAGAAGCTTCAGGTTGATTTATAAAATCCTCTTCATCAGCTCGTCTTCTGCTTTCCTTCCCCTGGTTCCTGCAGATATTTCTAACAGGAGGAGTTTAGCTCCAGGGAACGTTTCTGTGATTAGGTGGAGTCTGGAAACGCTGAACTTCTCCCTCCAACCTCCACGCTGACAGGATGAAAGTTTTTCCTCTGTCTCTGGCTGTAGTTTGACCTCTGACCTCCAGCTCTGCAGATAACAGAGATGCTGACATCAGAGCCCAGCACCAACAGGCACCGTCTGGCTCCTGCTTCAGTCCCTGCAGAGCTCCTCCTCGTAGTCTCAGAGCTTCATGGTTCGCCTGCAGCCTCTCTGGGTTTGTTCAAAGCAGCTGATTTTCTATCAGTGTTGAAAGACCAGAACTTGGTCCTGCAGCCTGAGGAGATGAACTCCACTCAGTTTCCAGAACTCTAGGCAGGAGGACAGTTCTTATCTGGATGAAGGTCCAGCTCCTTTCCAGTCCTGTCTGCCATGAAACGTTCAATTGTTTTGATAAAGCTCTGATTTTGGCAGGAATCAGATAGTTCTGATTCCTAAACTTTTCTCCTGAAACGTCAGTCATCTTCTGGGTCATTTCAGGTCCGCTCATTTTTAACTCTGATTTAATCTGGACTTAATCTGTTCAGGGTGAATCTGGTTTCTTTCTCCACCAGTCAGCACTTTAACTTGTTCTGGACCTCAGTCGTCTGGGTCGCTCAGGTTTCCAGGTTTTGGACACTAATGGATCTCTGATGTTCTGAAAAAGCCCAGACTTTATCCAGGACCGGTTGGCCCATCCCTCCCATAAAGCGATTCTGTCTGAACGTCCTCTTACCCACTTTTCTCCTCCTTCAGCCCTGTTTAGGATGGAGGTGGGGGGGTGCTCTCTGCTGTCAGGACTTCATTGTTCAGACTAGTGACCTTCAGCTTGTTTGTTTGGTTACCATGGCGATCAGCAGCGTTAACGAAGGGATGAGTTGTGCTCAAACAAATGAGTCGTTGTGCTGCTCAGATCAGCTGATGCTCACCCAGACTTTCCTGCTTGTTAAAAATTGATCTTTATCCCCCAGAAAGACAAGAACTTTGAGAAGTTCTGACCTCAAAAACAAGTCTGGAAGTTTTCAGCAGGGATACATTGCTGCTTTTTGGGATAATCTGATCCCATAACATGTTTTTTCAACTCTGAGAAGGAAGTCAGGAGCTCCTGTTTCCTGCTGAAAGATTACAGCAACGCTCCAAACACAACATTTCCTCCCAGAGCTGATCGGCTCGATCTCTGCAGCTTCCTGAAAGTGGGATGGAAAATATGATTTCATGGTTGGAAACAGAAAATCCAGCTTTTTTCTTTCTTTCTTTTTTTTCCTACCCGTTGGAACAACAATTCCTGAGTGTTTCAGCTCCCCTATCGGGACACTGTGCTGCTCAAAACATCAAATGTTAATAAATGAGATCAACCAAGGTCATAAGGTGTGATTCACCTTAATGGGGGATTGCTGGCCTAGTGGTTAGAACAGTGCGCTTGTGCTATGAAATGGCTGCAAATATCCGTTTGATCCCTACAGCCTGCACTCTGGGTTCCTGAGCAAGACCATTAACCGCACACTACTCCCTGGGTGCCGCACAATGGCAGCCTACTGCTCCCCGAGGGGATGGGTTAAATGCAGAGAGTGGATTTCTCAAATGTGAGATCATCCATTCATTTTCTGTCACTCTTTATCCCAAGCGGGCTCACGAGGGGTGCTGGTGCCTATCTTCAGCTGTCTATGGGTGAGAGGCGGGGTTAGCCAGGGGTTCGCCAGTCCATCGCAGGGCAACACAGAGACAAACAGGATAAACAACCATTAACACACACACTCACACCTAAGAAGGATTTAGAGAAGCCCATTAACTAACAGTCAGGTTTTTGGACTGTGGGAGGAAGCCGGAGTACCCGGGGAGAATCCAAGCATGCTCAGAGAGAACATGCAAACTCCATGCAGAAAAACCTTTTTTTTTTTTTTTACGGGAATTGTGGCTAATTTTCTGGACAGCAGGGTGACAGGAAAGGGGGTATGTAATCAAAAAAGGAGAGAGACATTCAGCAAAGGACCACAGGCCAGATCTGAACCCAGGTCGGCCGCGTTAAAGACTAAGGCCACCGTACATGGGTCGTATGCGCTAACCGCTGCACCACCGAAGCACGCCCACCCAGAACCTTCTTGCTGCAAGACCAGTCATTGCTGCCCAATGGGAGATTGATAAAGTTGAACTATTATTGCCCTAACATGAGGGGGCTTTTTTCTCCATGTTGAAGACTTTCTGGGGTCCTTTCCAGTCTGGTGTTTAATGCAGCTCTTAGTAATTGTCGAATTTAATTAGTACAACAGGAGTACAACTAAAAAGCTCTTCCCAGAAGAAAACGGCTTTAGAATAACTGAGATATTAAATCAGAAATGGTGGATTTCTCTCTTGGAATCACAGGAAATGTACTTTCTGTGCATCAAAGCAGCATTTAGTTTGACGTTTTCTCAGAGTTTGGGAGGATTTTACCGATGTTTTACCGTGAAAATCACAGTTTGAAGCTTTTTATTATTTATTTTTTGTTTTTATTTTTTTATTTAGTAAAAATTTTTGTTATCATTTTTATATATATGAAAAAAAAAAGAAAAAAGTTTGAAGCCTTAAAATCCTGGATCATAATCTCAGCTGAAGTTCTGGACCACATACTCAGCAGCAGTACTTGAGTAAAAGTATTGATGTAACTGCTTTTGGCATTTACTTAATCATATTTAGTTACTTTAACACAATTGTTTTATGTCCTAACCTGAAATAATTCTTTTAAATTAACTAATTATGATTAAGTAAATGCTGAAAACGGATACATTATTTTTTTCCACAAGGTCAAAAATCTACTCAAGTTAAAGTATTAAAGTACTTTTGAAAAACTTAGGTATAAAAAATATATATATATATATTTTAAATATTAATAGATTTCTGTATAATTTTTAGAGTAATTTTAAATAACGTGTAACTTTCAGAAATCCTGTGATGTATTGATGCATAGAACCACCTGTTGCAGATTCTACACAGCCTGTAAAGAATCTAACATAAAAATGCCACTAAAATAAGACCAGCTATTTTTATTATGATTTCCTATTTAAAAACAAACCAAAAATAAAACAGGAGGAGTGTGATTCTCCTCACATTTTCACCATGATATAGATGTTTAAGGTTGAAACTATTATCAAAAAGAAATCAAAACTGGGATGTGAGAACTGATCCTACTATTAACTTGGTCAAATGGCAACAACTGATGCCTTAATAACATTTACAAACTACTACTAATAACTGCTTGGAGTTTCTCACATCTGTGGAACGTCATGCAAATCTATAAAGCAGTTGTGTCCAAGTCCAGTCCAAAGGCTTGCTATGTTGCACTTTGAAGTCGCATTTTAAGAAAGAAAGGCAGCGACAGCGGATTACAAAGCTAAGCTGAGCCAAAAGGTACAAGTAACTAACAGTTTTGGAGAAATGTAGTGGAGTAGAAAGGTATAAGTACCCCCATAAAAAAAAAAAAAATGACTTAAAGGCATAGTGGAGGGTTTTCGCCAATTTTTGAAAAGACCACTCTCCACTTTAAAAAACTATGCACATGTACAACCCTGTACCCGCTCCTGACAGGGAAGGCCTATTAAACGCGTGCGATAGTGTTCATGAGCTCCTTTCTCCACGTGCACGCTGTGTTTAAAATTTGCTGTTTGCATCGCTCATACAAGCTTACTTTTCAAAAGAAGATTTGCAATTTTTCCACTATGTCAGACTCACCACCAGTAAGTGAAAATGGGGACAAGCACGTAGGACAGCCTTACGTAAACATATCACCAGAATGATTGACAATTAGGAGGACCAATTATTGAGATGATCCACCCAAAAAAAGAACATCCTCCACTATACCTTTAAGTAAAGATACTCAAAAAAAAGTACTTAAAGTCATAGGGAAATCATATTTAAATGTCATATCATTCTGGCTTAAACATGTATATAAATTTACACTTTATCAGACAATATTGAAATTTAGAAAATTTATATTTAATTTCTTTCGATCATCTTCTGCAGGCCAGTTAGTTATACGTCAGTCTGAACACCTAAATTTGGCCAATCATATATCAACAGTCATCTGTCAATCAAAATTTTTCGGTCATAGCATCTTGATTTATATGTCGCAGCTAATATACGCAGCGGTTGAAATAAGAAATAAAGAATAATTTCCTTTCCCATTGAAAGGAAATGATTCTTCCCATCATCCACGACCTCCGACACTAAACTCTCCTCCTCTT
This sequence comes from Cyprinodon brontotheroides, assembly GCA_018398635.1. NCBI lineage: Eukaryota > Metazoa > Chordata > Actinopteri > Cyprinodontiformes > Cyprinodontidae > Cyprinodon > Cyprinodon brontotheroides. The sequence continues at coordinate 3,089,234 of JAGKQL010000004.1, read as the reverse complement.
GCATGTTTCACTCTGTCCATAGCGTTCCTTGACAGTGTCGTTTCTAAGTCACCAATTTAGTGCTACTTGGTCCCAATGGAATTTCCCATTGGGAACCTGCTAGCACTAAGTTGCTAACTGGTTAGCAAGATGCTTCCAACAAACTGGGCACAACCAAACTTGCTTTGGAACCTTCCGCCTCAACAATCCCGCCCCCTTGATAAACGACCAATCACATTTATTTTAGTCCCTCGTGTAAAGTTGTGCTCATGAGAATTCCGAAATGCAACGGTTGGAACAGCTGCTTCCATACGACTTTATGTAGTCAAATAAATGTACTTAGTTACTTTCTATAACAGCCCAACTTCAACCCTCAAATCCACAGAAGAAAAGCTCCTCTGACAGTTGTTGTGTTTAAATGTAGCAGGTTATTTTTAATTCCTGCAGCAGGTGTAACTGCTCTGAATAAAGTGCTTGTAAACGTTCACAGGTTTCATTTACACCTTTTCTCTCCTGCCTGCAGCACAACAGAATTAGGAGAGTTTCAGAGAGAAACCTCTGTTTAACAACCAAGAGTTTATTCTGTTCCGGTTAGCCCAGATATTTTTTATTTTTATATCTAATCAGCAGAACTCTAAGCAGCCGAGGAGACTTTCTAGGAGATCAGAGCAGATTGTTTTGGTTTCAGCGGTCAGAGTGACTTTACGTGTTTTCATCTGTAACCAATCTAAATGATTGTTTTTTTATGAGGCGGTTTCAGGGTTTGTTGCTCCCTCCTTAATGATCTGCCGCTCGTGGGGGAGCTGATCCATCTGAGGATCAGATTTAAGATGAAGGCGACATAGACTGCACCTCCTTAACCTTAAGTTCAACCATGCTGGGAAAAAAGACCAAATATAAAAGATTCAAGTTCCAAATGATCTGAAGAACCTCCTTTCATTGCTTCCGAGTTCTTCAGGCTTAGAATGAGGAAATCAAGACATTGCAGAACCGTCATAAGGACCAAGATGAGCAGACTTTCGTCCTGGATGCTCCCTCTGGTTGAGGGAACATCTGAGGCTCTAGCCGACAGGAGGTCACGCCATGAACGCTCGCTGACCTCTGCAGACCTGCAGGGAACCACACTCTGCTTCTCTGCTCTGCCTGGACGTCCTCCTCCAGATCCCTCTATGTGTGCATGTGTTTCCCATTTAGGGTGACCTCATTCCTCACCCCGGGATGACATCATCCTGCTGAAGACTTGATCGCTGCTGCTTTTCTGCACAATGACAGAAACAATCAAAGTGTTCTGATGTCTGGAAAATAAAGGGAAGTTTTATTGTAGCTCAGCAGCAGCAGAAAGTGGGTCACTGATGTCAGAGGGAGTCTTCCTGAAAACAATCAGGAACAGTTCCAGCGCTCATTAACTTGTTCAGCAGATTTCCTACAGTCTGAGTTCATGGCTGGATTAAAAAGCTGGGAGTAAATTCTGTAGGTCCAGCAGCCTAAAGATCAAACATCCATCAATATGTGTGAACAGACCTGGAAGGTCTCGCCTCTACAGAACAGCATCAGGATCATTTTCTGAATCTACATCTAGAAAACCTGAAAATGGATTTTCAGATGTTCATCACTGCTGACCTTCTTTGTCCTCCGGGGCAGATTTAGAAGATTTGGGGCCCTAGGCAAAGACAGACATGGGGCCCTCTGAATTGAGAAGACAACACATCAAACAGACCCGTTATACAGATACAGAAATTTAATAGAATAGACATCCATTATTTATTCTAGGTTTTGTCACTTTTCTTCTTGTTTTCCTCTCTATGTTTTGTACTCAGCTGACTTTTCATGCTGTCTCTAAAGGAATGAAAGATTTTTCCAAGCACTAAGCTCACTTAGCTGATTGCTCCTTCCTGTGTTTCCAAAAGGCCAAAGTAAATAACCCAGTCCTTCTTTTTCACTGTAGACAAGCCATGATCTGCTTCTCTGTTCTCCATTTTTCATTTGATGAAATAATAGCTGCATGAATCATGACAGCAGACAAGATAGAGGAGAGCAGGAGGCGGGGTTACCAATCTACTTGCTCTGGAGAGCAGAGTTCGCTGCTTTTAGATGTTGTTGCCAAAGTCTCCAGTAGCAGAAAAAAGTCTCTAATTTTGGTGCTAGGTGCTTTTTTGAAATCAAAGTGCTAGAGGGGTCTGAAAAGTGGCTAAATATAGCTTACAAAAAACGCTAAGTTTGCAACACTGCTCTTTGCATCGCTTTGTTTTCAAATGGTTTGCTGCTGTCTGTTTGGACCTTTCTGAACATGTGCAGCAAATGGACTGATCCAATATGGTGGACACTGAAGGGGGGCTGAGACACCCTTAATATTATAAGCATTCTGATGACATTTTTGCAAAAGGATTTTATCAAAAACATAATTAATGTGCACAAATAAGTAATAGTTGTATTAACTATACATGTAAACAGAGTTTTATAGAGCCCCCAGGAACTGCCTAGTATTGCCTAATGGTAAATCCGTCCTGCTGTCCTCCAGACTCCAAGGCCATCGTGGACGGGAACCTGAAGCTGATCCTGGGTCTGATCTGGACCCTGATCCTTCACTACTCCATCTCCATGCCCATGTGGGAGGATGAGGATGATGAAGATGCCAAGAAATTGACCCCCAAACAGCGCCTGCTGGGCTGGATCCAGAACAAGGTTCCCCAGCTGCCCATTACCAACTTCCACCGAGACTGGAGGGATGGAAAAGCACTGGGAGCACTGGTGGATAACTGCGCCCCTGGTAGGACCTCTGGACCACCAAGAACACAGATGTTGATGTTTTTTCTCAGGAACAGACCACCAAAGAGCGGAACGTGAAGCTGTTGTCCTATGTCTGTGTTTCTGCCTCCAGGTCTCTGTCCAGACTGGGAAACCTGGGATCCCAGTCAGCCGGTGGAGAACGCCCGGGAGGCCATGCAGCAGGCAGACGACTGGCTGGGAGTCCCACAGGTACCGCTGCTGAGCCCCTGAAAGTTCCGGCTGCAGCATTTACTTCAGCCATTAAAGTGAAAATAATTTTTTTTCTAAAATAAAAGAGCAGAGGGAATGTGAGTCAGGATGTTTATGAGCATCGTAGGATAAATACCAAACCTTTTGACACAAACCTTAACCCTTACTGTTAGTGAACATGCTCTGCAACCAGGAGCTGGTTCTTCTATAGTTCTAGGGGAAAGACTTTGTGGTTCTATTTGACTTCCCTCCTGTTGATCTTCAGCATAGTTGGGTTTATCTGTGCAGCTGGTAGATGTTCTTCACTTTAATTCAATTCAGTGTATTTCTATAGTGCCAATTCACAACACGTCATCGTTTACAGTTCACCAGATCATCCAGTCAGATTGATTCAAAGTTTTCTATCTAGCTGGTTATCCTCCCGCAGCAGTGTGTCGCAGTAAGCTTGTTGCAGATATTTTTGATTTATGCCCTATTTTGAAGCGTGGTTCCACGCCACAATGCAAGAGGGACAATCACAATCTACCTGTTGGTCTAGATACGGAGGAGAGCAGATGTAGATTTGACCAATCAAAGGCCTCCTGTCTGCGGTCACCTACTATTTTGGAGAGGTGCAGCAGAGTGTCTGCAAATGGGGCGGGGGCACATTAGCGTTAATTGTAAAACACAGGCACATGACCTGGTATCTGAATATAAATCAGCCTTAAGCATGCTTGTAGCAACAGTGGAGAGGAAAAACTCCCTTTTAACAGGAAGAAACCTCCAGCAGAACCAGGCTCAGAGTCAGTGAGCGCCATCTGCTGAGGCCGACTGGGGTTCAAGGAGACAGAAGCAGAGGTACAAAATGAACTTGTCAACCAGCTCTACAGGCGACCCCGTCCAGGAAACACACAGCCAGGCAGACAAGCTCTGAGCCAGCTCCCATGTCAGAGGATGAAGAGAGCACATCCAGTTGGTCACAGTCAGAGAAACAGGAGTACATTAAAAAACTGGCTGAGCTCAAACATCTATAAACTAAGGAGAGGTTGATGGCAGCAGCACAGCTGATAATTCTCTTCAGGATGGAGTCACATCCATTCACAGACTTTAACAGCTCAGGATCTCCTGCAGTCTGTGCTATCGCTCGGTCACACCTCTGCATTGTCAAACCTGAAATGCTGTCCATGTTTTCTTCTTCTTCAGGTGATTGCTCCAGAGGAGATCGTTGACCCAAACGTGGACGAGCACTCTGTCATGACATACCTGTCCCAGTTCCCTAAAGCCAAGCTGAAGCCCGGAGCGCCGCTAAGAGCAAAGACACTGCATCCAAAGAGGGCTAAAGCTTATGGTCCAGGTAAGGAAACCTACCAGAACTGACGGGAAATTTAACTTTGAGTTAAAGTTTAAAATCAAACCAGCTTCTGGATGTTTTTCTCTTCATGATGAAATATTTTAGCAAACACTCAGAAAAATACTTCAGTAAAAACCTTTAGTCCAAAATAAAATTCTCTATGTTGATGCCATCCATGATCCTAATAGAAAATTGAGGCATGATTGTTCATAAAGCACCATAGATATAAGAATCAGAACTTTAAATGAACAGGAACATCTCAGCTTTGCCTAAATTGGATGCTTAGTATGTCGACAACTTCAAAAGGTTTCCTAAGAACAGACTTTAATCACCTGGAATCATCAATCAGTGATTAAAGAGATGCTCATCAGTCAGATTATTTGGTCCGAACGGTTTCAGTCTTAGTTTGAAGAAGCCAACTGTTTCTGAACATCTCAGGATTTGAGTCAGCTTGCATTGAACCCAAACACTGTCTCACCTGGTTTGGTTCTGAAGGTCTATGAAGATTTAAAGGTTTAACATGGTTCCTACCTGACAATCAACTAATATGTTGCAGCCCAAGAAGGCAAGGCAAGTTTATTTGTATCGCAGAATTCAGTATATGGACAAATCAAAGGGCTTTACATTAATTAAAAAATTAAATATAAGAAAACTGAATTCTGAATAGAAGGAAATAACGATAAAAAAAATGATAATATCTGGTAAAGCGAATAAAACATTTGGATTACAAACTTAAACTAATGATTATTCAGTTAAAAGTCAAAGACAGTTCTAAGCAAATGGGTTTTGCAAAGGGGGTTCAGTAATAATGCATTATGTTCATTCCCAGCACCCACAAGGTTGTTCAGACTTAGCAGTACGCATTTTGTGGGAGTAAGTTGTGTAGGATTTATACCAAACCGTGTCTCATATGTGTTTTATTGCTTTCCTGTCAGGTATTGAAGCACGAGGCAACACAGTTCTGAAACCAGCAGAGTTCCTGGTGGAGACGGTGGAGGCTGGAATGGGGGAGGTCCTGGTTTATGTGGAGGATCCGGAGGGACACACAGAAGAAGTTAGAAAAGCCTCACAGTCAGAATTTTTTACTGAAGTAGAAGTGATCCTATGCTGGAATTCATGCTTTTTTGGCTTTGGTTCTGTCAGGCCCGAGTGATCCCCAACAATGACAAGAACCGAACCTATTCTGTGGTGTACCTGCCCAAGGTGGAGGGTCTTCATAAGGTAAAAGAAGTTCATATTGTACCCTACAGAGAGGTAATATCTCATTTATAAAATAAAATGAAATTAAATACAATTTACAAAGATGAGATTTAGCCGTTTTCAAGGTAAAATACAATGAGTCAAGCATTCGTCCTCATGGTGTTGACGTAGTCCTTTAGCCTAAAAACAATATCTGCCCCTGGCATGATTGGAAGACTTAAAGTGGGACACCATTTTTTTTTTTTTACATTGGGCCCTTAATTTTAGGTTATTACACCATATTCTACTCACCTGTGTGAGTTTTGTGTCATTTGAAGCCGTTCTGAAGATATTGGGTTTTGTAATCCAAGTAGCGTCTTCCTATGGGCAGCGACTTGAAGGCAAAAACGAAACTGTTTATAAATTTATCATTTATGTTCGCCAGCATTCATAACATGTAGGCTGAATCACTGTCTCCCAGACATCCGCGGTTATATTTTTTATATTTATATCTTTTAAAAACAAAGCGGAGTGTGTATGATGTCATCCGCGTCGCGCCGGCTACCATTCATTCTTCCTGTCCGCTGAACTGCTGCTAGTTTTACTCACATGCCTGGAAGATGTCTAGTGCTACTACTACAGATGATCTCGCTCTCCAAATGGAATTGAGCGATTCCAGATTAGCTAACCCAATTAATAGAAGGGGTAGAAAAGTAATCCGGCACGCTGGATGATGTCATACACGCTCGCTTTGTTTAAAAAATATATAAATATATAAAATATAACCGCTGATGTCTGGGGACAGTGATTCTCCTACATGTTATGAATGCTGGGGTACCATAAAGAAATAAATTCTGAACAGTTTAGGTTGTGTCTTCAAGTCATTGCCCATAGGAAGACGTTACTTGGATATAACCTAACGGAATATCTTCAGAACAGCTCAAAGTGACATAAAACTCAAAAGGGGTGAGTAGAACATGATGTAATAGCGTAAAATCAAGGGCCCAATGTAAAAAAAAAACAGTGTTCCCCTTTAACTATTGTTTTGGTAGTTTATATTAGCAAACTGGAAACTTGAATGATTGGTGAATATAACTCATGATATACTGTACAGACCTCTTGCATTGATATTACTAGCCCTTCAGTATTCTGTTTCATTGCTAATTTCAGAAACTTTCGTCTGTAGATCTTCGGTTTACCCATTGGATACATACGCAACATCGTACCTCCAGTCATGTGGTCTGGCTATAGTAAATATACTCAAAAGACTTTATTTTCTAATCGTTTTCAAAGATAAGGGGAATGTTAGTAAATGTGGTCAACCAAACTCTAAAATTTTAGCTCTTAGATAATAGTTGCTCAGATTTAGGTAACTAAATCCAATTGGTCAAACTAGAGCAGGGGTGTTCAAGTCCAGTCCTCAAGACCTACTATCCGGCTACTTTCTGATGCACCCCATTTTTATCACATCTGAATCAAATGTGTGGCTCCTTACCATACCTATACTCAGCTCGGGGGACTGAGACTTTAGATCCAGGTGGTTTAGAGAAGAGATTAATCGAAAAGTTACAGGATGGTAGCTCCTAAGGACTGGACTTGAGCACCACTGAACTAGAGTAACTATTTCCACTATGTTGTATGCCTCATTGCAACAATAACATTTCAACTATTATCTTGAGGTACTTTAAAGTAATAAAGATAAGTCTAAAGATCTTCTTATTTCCTCCTTCTACAAGGTCAAGGTGCTGTTTGCCGGGCAGGACATTGACAGAAGCCCCTTCATGGTGAATATTTCCAAAGCCATGGGGGACCCCACCAGGGTTCAGGCCCGCGGGCCAGGTCTGCAGCCGATGGGAAACGTAGCCAATAAACCTACCTATTTTGACATTTACACAGCAGGTAACTGCCCAGTCATGTATCCTGATGTGGAGAACATGTTCCCTGTCCTCTCTTCTGGTGTTGTTCTATAAATGATGGTGTTCTTTTTTCAGTGCTAAAATGTCTGTTTTTCTATCCACTAGGGGCGGGTTCTGGGGACGTAGGTGTTATCATTGTAGACTCAAACAGCCGGAGGGACACAGTGGAGATAGTCTTGGAGAACAGAGGAGACAGTATATTCCGGTGTACCTATGTGCCTGTCCTGGAAGGCCTTCATACCATCTACGTGACCTTTGCTGGGCAACAGATTCCCAGAAGTCCTTTCACTGTCAACATCTCCGAAGGTTCGTTTTGACCTATTATTTCTTCCTTAAAAACATCAAATTGTCCTTTTTGATTGGGTTGTCAGAACCTTCTAAAATAGCTTTATTAGCATTTGAATATTCTTGTTTACCCCCAGTTTATCCTTTAATTTAGTAAAACTAACCTTTCTGTCTGTCTTTGTCGGGGACTGGACAGGTCCGTACTTTCTTGAGGTCAGAAGCAGAACTGGGAGTTGAAAAACTGTACGTTTGGTTTAGGTGTGGGTCTTAGATCATCTGACTTTTCTTCTGGTCTAGTTCCAGAGGCAAAGGTGTTGAGGAGGTTGGGAAATGGGCTCTGATGTATGTTGGCTGAGATACGTTCTCTTAGTTTGAGACTTCGCAGACAACTTTCTGTCCAGACTTTTTAATCCTTGAATTGTATTTTTTGTATTTGTATTTTCTGTTGCTGTTGCTTAATAAAAGTATGTTTTAAGATCTTTTGAGGTGAGAGCATTATACTTTTAAGCATCACTATATGGTCCATTTAAATGAAAAATCCGATGTTGAGAGGACCACGGAAACCAGTGGACCTCCGAAGCTAATGGGAGCCATAGCTAACATTAGTCCGTCTGCAGCAGCATAGCCGTGTGTGAACGACCGCTGGATCTAATTGCGATTTTTTTGTTTTATTTGGCAAAATATTCATTTGATCTGTGTTTGTCTGACTGTGTTGATTATTATTCCCCCCAAAAATGAAAAAAGTAAGAATCTATAATTATCTAGAGACTATTAATAACAGGAGGTGAAATGCAGCTCTAGACGAGGTGAGCGTGTGCTGACGTCACGAATATGCTTCTGTTCCTATTGACCCATATTTATGCTGAGTGCTCCCGTTCTCCCAGAGTACAAACTTTCCTGGGTTCCTCTCAAGAACAAACTTGGCGAGGACACAAGTCTGTACTTGCGTTCTTGTGAATTGAGAAACGGCCATTAGCTGTGATTTCACCACTGATTCTACCAGTTTTACTCATGCGTTCCATTTTGATGGTACTGCCACCTATAGGTTTGGAGGTTCCTGTCCTTATTCTGGCTATTATTCCCTCCTTCAGTTTCACAGAACGCCCCTCCCCCTGACTCTCCAGTGCAGATTGTACCACAGTCCATACGTACCCCACCCTCAGAAAAGACCAGAAGAGCCCCCCCACCAACACCGCCAAAACCCAGGCGACCAAGTTAGTACAGAGCTTGGGATGATGGGGTTGTGACTGGATTCTGCCTGCGCTCGCCTCACCTGTTCCTTTCAGTCTGAGCTCCGAACCTCTCTGCCTCGGCCCAGTGGGCGGTTCTCCACAGCTTTCACCGCATGTGCCGGCACTGCTTCATCCTGAGCTGCCTCTTCTTTTTCTACAGAAACAGAGTGAATGTGGATGTTTGGAGCCCCCTATGGGCGAACGTCTGGTTTAGCTTTTAACATCATTAATGTCTTTTATTTACCTCTGCAGGAAATAATGATACAGATTCTGGACAAAATCTCAAGGTTAGATCATTATCTGAGTTGATAACCAGCACTGTAAACCGTAACCTAGCCTGGATTAGTTAAACCTGCTTCACTGTTCAGATCAATGGTTCAATTCAATTTGGTTTAGTTGGCACCAATTCACAACATATGTAATCTCAAGGCACTTTACAGTTCAGCAGCTCATACTCATACTCAAATTGATTAAAAGTTTTCTATCTAACAAAAAAACCAGTTGATTGCATCGACTCATTGACTCAAATGCAATCCCTCACACTAAGCATGCTTGTAGCGACAGTGGAGAGGAAAAACTCCCTTTTAACAGGAAGAAACCTCCAGCAGAACCAGACTCAGTGTGGCCATCTGCCGAGGCCGACTGGGATCCAAGGAGACAGAAGCAGAGATACAAAAACAACACCCACATTCAACCCATCCAGGAAACACACAGCCAGGCAGACTAGCTCCAAGCCAGCTCCCATGTCAGAGGATGAAGAGAGCACATCCAGTTAGTCACAGTCAGAGAAACAGGACTACACTGAAAAACAGGCCGATCTCCATCATCTGTAAACAAAGGTGTTGATGGCAGCAGCACAGCTGATATTTCTCTCCAGGATGGAGTCACAGCCAAACAGGAACAGACCAGGAAAAAGAAAAAAGCAGAGAGAGAGCAGAACATTAGAGAACTAACAGAATCTGCAGAGTGGGGGAATAGAGATAGAATGAAGCAGAATGATGAAAAAGGGGTCCCTATGTCCTCCAGCAGTCTAAGCCTATAAGCAGCATAACTATAGGAGATAGCTCAGGATAACCTGAGCCACTCTAACTATAAGCTTTATCAAAAAGGAAAGTTTTTTAAGCCTAGCCTTAAAAGTAGACAGGGTGTCTGCCTCACCCGGACTAAAACTGGTAGTTTGTTCCACAGGAGAGGAGTCTGATAACTAAAAGATCTGCCTCCCATTCTATTTTTAGAAATTCTAGGAACCACTTTGAGGCTTCACTTTGGTTCTTTGTATTCTTTTAATATTGAGACATCATTGTTTTTATAGTACATCCGATTCATTATTATATATAAAATAACAAAGATGAAAAAATCCATATCTACGTATAAAGAATATTTAGATGCTATTGTAATGTCAGATTGTTTCTGTGAATTAAATGTAATCCAGGCAAGCTTAGTTTAGAATCTGTTTCAACATCTGAAGACGGCAGCAGTTCTCAGGTTATCATGAAGCATCTGATACCTAAAGCTGCTCAGAGCAGGGGAATGGGACATCATAATGAAATCATGGTAAACCTTCACTCAGCCACACAGCTTGGATGTTGGTTTGAGTTCCTAATGAATCAGTTCGTTAAAACATGACAAAAGGTTCCGTTTATCGGACCAAATTTGTCATTTCTTTATGTCTGATTAACCTTCATTAAAAGCAGAACAATAACAGATTAAAACTGGCTTCATTCTTCTTTGGAGAATCTTCATTCACCATCGGCATCATCATCCTCATCAAGCAGCCGATTCTCTCCTCACCCCTGCATTGCTAATTCTTTTTTCTGCAGCTAACTCTCATTTTAAGCCTTTCAATCTAAATGCATCTCGCTGAGACCTGTCATTTCTAACATTTCAGATCATTTCCAGAACCTTCACATCCAAACCCTTTGGTCCCATGTTGTCCTCTCTGTTTCAGCTTCATTAAACTGCTGCCTCTATCAGCAGCTCACTAACTGAAGCTCCTGCAGCTCTAAACGTCTCAAATGAAATGTTGTAAAACAGTTAACTGGATGGAGTTGTTAAGGTTGTATTCTAACCAGCAACCTGTTTCCCTGTGGTTCTGACAGCCTGCAACCCGAATGCCTGTAGAGCCTCAGGTCGAGGTCTGCAGCAGAAGGGCCTGAGGGTGAAGGAAGTGGCCGATTTCAAAGTGTATACTAAAGGAGGCGGCAGCGGGGAGCTCAAAGTCACCGTGAAGGGGCCCAGTAAGACACCAGGAATCCAACATGCAAAAAAAAAAAACTCATCACATACAAATTAAATTACATTAATTTGAGTTAGAATTATTTTTTCATGATGTCTTTAAAATTATTGAATAATTATGTTTTTTTTCTTGGGTTTTTTTCCCACATTTTTTGTTTTTTAAAAGGATATACTGAACCTCATTCAAACAGTTTCAAACGTTTTAAAAGGGATTTCACAAATTTAGCATTTCTCTAAATGCTAATTTACAAGAAAAATTCAGCAAAAAACATTTATGCATTCTCAAAAAAAATTGCTGAACTTGACATATAAATACAACTATATTTATATATGTTGCTTTTTTGTATTTATTTTCAGGATGGCAAACATCATCATAGACTGATAAAAGCTGTTAATAACACACATTTTGAACGCATCCATCTTTGTTCTTTTTGGTTTAATCCCAGTTAATCTAAGCTGGACTGTCAGATTTTTTCAGCCTTCCTTGAAAGCAGTTTATCACGAAAGAGCTTCACTGATTCGGATTGTGTTTGGTTCTTCCCCAGAGGGCCGTGAGGAACCTGTGAAGGTGCTGGAGATGGAAAACGGCATTTATGAATGTAATTATTACCCAATCATGACAGGGAAGTACATCATAATTATCACATGGGGAGGACACAGCATTCCCCGCAGGTGAGATTTTTACACTCTACATTGTTCTTATATATGGATGCCAGTAAAGGAAGGTCTTGCTGCTGTTGTCTTTTTCAGTGTATTAAATATATTGTAATGTTATTTCCTGAACTGTAAAGTTCGTCTCTTTTCAGGGTTCAGGGAACTATTTTACAATGGTTCCTCTTCCATTTTACAATAGTCCTCCAGCGAGGATTCAAACCTTTTTTTTGCCTTGTCTGTTTGTGCATCTTCAGCCCATTTGAGGTACATGTAAGTGAGGAGGCGGGACCTCAGAAGGTGAGGGCCTGGGGTCCAGGTCTGGAGACCGGTGTGGTGGGGAAGAGCGCAGACTTTGTGGTGGAGGCAATCGGCACAGAAGTGGGAACTCTCGGTACGTTACATTTCAGACCAGTTGCATTTAAAGTAGTGGTGGGCATAGATTATTTTTTAATCTAGATTAATCTCACTGTAATCCTGGAATTAATCTTGTTTTATACCGGCTCATTTGAATTCTACCAAAGGGCTTCATGAATCAGAATCAGTCTCAGGATTCAGAGAATCTCAGTTTAATCAAGTCTGAGCTTTTCACACCAAAATCTGTCTGGGTAAGGATTTCAAAGACGTTTAATGTTATTAAGTTATTTGGGCTGGAAGTACTTCTTCCTAGCTCTGAAACCATTTTAAAACTCACCTTAAACTGCTCCATTTGACACTTGAACCATCAGTTTAGTTTAATTGATCATCTTTTACATTCTATAACCAAGCACTCCTGCAAACTGTAATAAATAAATTTTATTTCCACTTCTTAGAAAAACTCAAAGCTGCCAAGTAAATACTTATTAAGGTAGTATCCTTTTTGCTCTGGATCATTGAAGTGGTGGCCTAGTGTTTACATCCAGAAGACACTGCAAAGTTTACTGGTTTGAAACCCAGAAGGTCACTCCAAGTCTCTGAGCAAGACCCTCAGTGTCACAGTGGTCCCCCAGTGGCACCCAGTGAGGGAGAACAATCCAACCTAAGGGATGGGGTAAATGCAGAGGACAGTTTCCTCCCTGTTGGATTATGAAGGGTTATTTTCCTTCCTTATGAGACTCTGCAGTCATGGAGCCACTATGCTCTAAGTTCTTACCAGTGAGGTTTGTCCTGCTGCTCTTCGATCCCAAAGCTGTGCTCCTGCACCCCACCACTATAAACACCACTACCTAACTGCACCCTAAGATGACATCAAGACATGTGCAACCACCCGAAACACCATAGAAGCACCATACGTAGCCTGGCCATGAACCAGACATGCCTAATTCTTCATCACCAGTGCAGGCATCATAGATACAAAGCTATGGCTGTCACGATTAGGTGGTGTTGGTTAGAGGACCCAAATGCAGAGATGAGTAGGTTGAGATGAATAAAGTGATTTAATAGGAAAACAGGCTCTGAGGCAGGAGTCAAAAAATCCAACAAAATATCTCACAAGACAGGAGTCAAAAAATCCAACAAAAATATCCTAAGAACCAGAATCTAAGAGTCATCAGGGAAAAAGCAAAAACTAAGAACCAGGAAGAGACAAGGAAGGAACAACTGAGAACTGACCAGAGGTTTGATGAGAAGTAAGACGAGGATCCAGCAAACAAGAACTGAAGAGGGAGGGTTTTTAAAGGGGACAGAGACAAGGAGAGAGCTGATGAGGAAATTGGCAGCAGGTGCTAGCAGCACAGAGAAAACAGCAAGGGAGGACAGAGCAGAGAACAGAGCTAGGGATAGAGGACACAAGAGGGCAGCAGAGGACAACAAATGGAAAACCTGGAGGACAGGAACTAACAAGAAAACAAAATAATAATTAGACATTAAAACAAGAAGCAAAGTAAGACTGAATACTCTAAATAAACATAACAAAACCAAGACTGTGACAATGGCTTCCCCTATTCACCAAGGACTAAGGTATACCACTCCAAACACTCTGTGGTCTACTCTGCGCTCTTGGGGAGCCTACTGTATCTTTTAGAAACTTGGAATACCTTTCAGAGATCCTGCATTATCATCCATGTTCTGGCTATGTTTTCCTGTTTACATCAAGTGTCATGAGGGTGAGGACTGTTAAAAAGCTGCAATGATCCCCTCAGATTCTTTCTAGCCTAATGATGCAATGGTTGCATTGGTTTGATAAAATGAATAGGCTTGGTGTTCTTAAAGGAATAGTACACCCAAAGGCATGATTAGCCTTCATTTTCTACTCACCCCCCATGCTGAACAACACTCTGGAGTACTTTTTGATATCTCAAATGCATCTGGAGATCTGGGAGGCTTCTTGCTGTCTGCTGACATTCAAATAATATGGAGGTCTATTAGCAGAGGCAGAAAAGATCCATAAAAGTCCACAAAAAAGCGTGTCAATATTCCTCCATGCTGCTGGTCCAATGTATTCCAAGTGTCCTGAAAGTGGGTAGCGTCCAGAATTTACTCGAAATGAAGTCATTTAGAATGTTTTTAGAGCATAAACAGTAGTGTATAGGATTTCCTAAAAGCGGCGGCTCACGCGAGTCTCACGGAAACTTCGCGGCAGACCAAACCAGATGAAAGTCGCATTCAGCTCGGCAAAGAACTCATGCTCTTCCTCAGCACTGAAGTCCTCAGACATTTTCTTTTCGTTGTTTCTTTCTTTGCACAGGTAAACAGCACATTTCTTCTTCTACGGCTTGCATTATACGCAAGAGCAGACGCTGAATGCACTTTCATCTGGTTTGGTCTGTCAGCGGCTTCCTCGTAGGCACAAATGCACTCGCTTTCAGGAAATCATATAACCAGTGTTTATGCTCTAAAAACGTTCCTAAACTGAACTTGTCTCAGTAACCGTGAGTTCGTACTCAGATCTCTATGCATATTGGACGCAGCAGTATGGAGTGACATTGCAATTCTTTATTGGACTTTTATGGACCTTCGCTCTGCGCCATAGACTCCATTATTTGAATTCATGACAGCAAGAAGCAGCAAGATCTCCAGATGCATTTGAATATCCAAAAGTACTCCAAGTGTTGTTCAGCATGGGGTGAGTAGAAAAATGAAGGCTAATCATGTTTTGAGTGTACTATTCCTTTAACAGTCTTCTGCAGTATAATGTCGTCAGCGTAGAGTGATAGCTGAAATCTCTGGAGCTGGAGCAACCGTCATAAAGGACATGCATTATCAAACTCTACAAATGCAGACCTCTGCTGAACTGCCATAGACCAAATTTCAGGCTCTTTTGTTATCTGTGTGCAGGTTTCTCCATCGAGGGGCCCTCTCAGGCTAAAATCGAGTGTGATGATAAAGGCGACGGATCCTGTGATGTTCGATACTGGCCCACTGAACCAGGAGACTATGCCGTCCATGTCATATGTGATGATGAGGACATTAAGGACAGTCCCTTCATGGCCCACATCCTCCCTGGAGCCATTGATTTGTTTCCTGAGAAGGTCTGGGCAGAACATTTCTGGGTTTCTGAGGTATTTGACTCTAAAACAGGTTGTATAGTGGAGTTTTCTCTCTGTTCATTAGGTGAAATGTTTCGGTCCTGGTCTGGAGCCTCTTGGTTGTATTGTCAACAAACCAGCTGACTTTACCATTGATACGAGTGAAGCTGGCAGAGGAGAGCTGAGGCTCTACGCTCAGGTGGGAACTAAAAGTTTCCTTAAGTTTTGATGAAGCTTTCCTTTACTGCTGTAGTGGAGAAACAGTAAATTGTTGGGTTTCTCACCAGGATGCAGACGGTTTCCCCATCGACATCCAAATCACAGATAACGGAGACTGCACCTATTTTTGTGTTTACATTCCCACCAAACCCATCAAACACACCATCATTATCACCTGGGGTGAAGTTAATGTTCCCAACAGCCCCTTTAGGGTAAGAAATCCTTCAATAACAGTTTTCAGTTAGTTGTTTGGAACATAAAGCAGTTCTAAAGCCCCATTTAACCTCAAATCAAGCAGGAATGTTTTCCCTTTGGTCTGTGATAAATGTTTGAATGTTTCCAGTCTAAATGATTGTTGGCATGTTGCTGATTAGGTGATAATCGGAGAGGGCAGCCATCCAGAGAACGTGAAGGTCTACGGTCCAGGTGTGGAGAAGACAGGCCTGAAGGCCAATGAGCCGACATACTTCACTGTGGACTGCAGTGAGGCTGGACAAGGTGAGGCATGGTTCAAATCCCACACAGTTCATGTCCTTTCCCCTGCTTCACCTCTTGCCTTCAACATGTGCGGAACATTATGCTGCCTGCCTGCATTATCTGCAAATCTTATCCAGGGAACACAGATTTTCCAGGAAATTTCAATTACCCTCATTGATCCAAGATGTGTAGAAGAAAATGTTTAGGTGTGTCGGATCTCTGCCAATTAAAATGCTGTGTTTCAGAGAGTCTAATCTTTGAGTGTGGTCTGCATTTCTTTTCTCTCTTCTTAATTAAGCAATGTGGACATTTTCTACAAATTGAAAACACATTAACCACAAGATGTTCTGATTTATCAGGAATAGAACCGCTGATTATGTGTTGACCTGAATGGTCCAAACAATCTCTTTTCCTGTCAGGTGATGTCAGCATCGGGATCAAGTGTGCTCCTGGTGTGGTCGGACCGGCAGAGGCAGACATTGACTTCGACATTATCAAGAATGACAATGACACGTTCACAGTGAAGTACATGCCTCCGGGTCCTGGTCAATACACCATCATGGTGCTGTTCGCTGATCAGGTAAGAACAGCAGCAACTAAATAGCCTCTAAATAAATGTTGTGTTGAGGGTTTAACCATCAAACCTCTTCAATGAATGTTGAACACAGGAAATTCCCATCAGTCCATTCAGAATCAAGGTGGATCCCTCTCATGATGCAG
Organism: Cyprinodon brontotheroides; assembly: GCA_018398635.1. Classification (NCBI taxonomy): domain Eukaryota; kingdom Metazoa; phylum Chordata; class Actinopteri; order Cyprinodontiformes; family Cyprinodontidae; genus Cyprinodon; species Cyprinodon brontotheroides. Next base: position 3,072,589 of record JAGKQL010000004.1, on the reverse strand, counting down.
CCAAGGTCAGAGCAGAGGGTCCTGGACTCAACAGGACTGGTGAGTCTGTTTCATATGAACCATTTCTCCTCGTCCACGCTCTGTTTAAAAGTTGCTGTTTTCCTAGCTCATACATTCTTACTGTGTCCGAACGTCCGCCCTAACCCCTAAATCCCTAAATCACTATATAGAGAGGCGCCTATATGGTGGACTTTATAGCGAACTCAGTTAACTTACCGTTCAGACAGATGATCACTGCGTTGTTCTCCATTGCTCATATAACTCCTTCTTGCGCGATGCCTGCCAGGCCGCTGTGACAGTAAATCCCATAATGCTTTGCTTGGTGAGGTCTCCGTGCAAAGCATTCTGGGATATATCTGCCTCTTCTTTAGGCTTTTCTTCTCATACACTTCGTAGACACTTTTTCTCTTATGACCCTTGACCATTTTTTAGAGAACGGCGGTGAGAAATGTGAGCTTCAATGACTGTCTGAAACCGTAGCTCACCACAGATAAACGGCTGAAAGTGTGCATGCGCATAAAATGATAGCTAACGGAACCTAGCATGTAGGATTGCCTTACGTAAACATATCGCCAGAATGATTGACAATTAGGAGGACCACTTCGGACAATAAGGAACATCCACCCGGAAGTAAAAGAACGTCCTCTATACCTTTAACTCCTCAGACATTCATTTTTAAAGCAGGAAGTTACTCCTGATAACCGCTCTTTGGGAACCTGTCAAGGAATTATAAAGATACATAAAGCAACAGGCAGGAGGACCCATTTCTTTCCTCAATCAGGCCTAAATCTCAGTTAGTGATACTCCATGTTTTCTCACCTGGGCAGGTGTGGAGGTTGGAAAGCCCACACACTTCACCATTTACACCAAAGGGGCCGGTAAAGCCAAACCAGAGGTCCATTTTATTGGAGCAGCTAAAGGCGAAGCTGTTCGTGACTTTGAGATTATCGACAACCACGACTACTCATACACGATCCGCTACACCGCAGTGCAGCAGGTAACTCCTACCCCAAGAAGATCAGGGTTGTGTTTATTCTGACTGATACACCCTAGATAACTACAGTGTGTGTGTCTCTCAGGGCAACATGTCCATCACTGTGTGCCACGGAGGAGACCCCATCCCTAGAAGTCCATTCAGCATCATCGTGGCCCCCCCTCTGGACCTCAGCAAGGTTAAAGTCCAGGGACTCAACAACAGTAAGACAAAGTCCTTCCTCTGACTCCCCATATCTCAGAGAATAGACTTTAAAATCCTTCTGTTAGCCCAGAAATCACTGAAGGACAGAGGTCCGAAATACATTACAGACTGGTTGGCACTGGATAAATGGCCAGACCTCTCAGGTCTACTGGATCAGATCTACTCTGCAGAATCAAACCAAACACAAAAAAATCAACTTCCAGAAAGCCATTAAAAAAAGTTATACTCTCAGTTGATTTAAATCTGATCTTAAAACATATTTGTTCAACATATTTGCTGCTATGGTTCTTTGCTGAGTTTTCAGTCTAAACTTGCTTACATTTTTTATCAATCATTGTATCTTTCCTTATTTGTATTGCATCTGTATTCCACTGCACTGTTCTTTTTCTATTTTCTAGGCACGGCATTTTAAATTGTCTTACTACAGAAATTTGCTGTAAAATAAACTTGCCCACCTACCTACCTACCTACCTACCTACCTACCTACCTACCTACCTGATTGTACTCAGTCAACCTGCTTTTCCTGATGTGTTTGTTTCAAACCAAAGAGGTGGACGTTGGAGTGGATCAGGACTTCTCCATCACAACTCGAGGTGCTGGAGGTCAGGGGAAACTGGATGTAAAGATCACCTCCGCATCACGTCGTCCAATCCCCAGCAAACTGGAATCTGGCACAGCCAATGAGGTTCACACTGTGAAGTACGTCCCCCCCGAGGAGGGACTGTACAGAGTGGACATCAGCTATGATGGAAACCCCGTCCCAGGAAGTCCATTCACTGTGGAGGGTGTCATGCCCCCAGATCCTTCAAAGGTGAGGACCCATTTCAGTGTTTTCGCCTAAAATTCTGAGAATTTTCCTGATAACACAACTAAAAAAAATGTAGATTAAAACTAGAGTCTTATCTGTAGATATCCAAAAGGACAATATGGACCAATGATCAATATTAAATATGAGAATAAAGATATAAAATATTTACTTTACAAGCCTGAAGGAAAGTTTGTCCATAATGGATTTATTGTCATTTGTTCTAAATAAATGTCAGGATATAAATCCAAAATCTAAATGAAGTTGATTGTTTTAACTGACAAAGTGGAGTGGTTCCTCCAGGACATGGAGAAGACTTTGGTCAATGTCAATGTTGCCTCTGTTTACTCATTGATGCACATGTTGACCTGCAGGTCCGAGCCTACGGTCCTGGTCTTCAGGGTGGGTTAGTGGGCAAACCAGCTCCGTTTGCCATCGACACAAAGGGAGCTGGAACCGGTGGACTTGGCCTGACAGTGGAAGGTCCATGCGAGGCCAAGATCGAATGCCAGGACAATGGGGACGGATCCTGTTCTGTGTCCTATCTACCCACCGAACCCGGAGAATACGCCATCAACATCCTGTTTGCAGACCAGCATGTCCCTGGGTCGCCCTTCAAGGCCGTGGTCCAGTCCGTGTTTGACCCCAGCAAGGTGATGGCCAGCGGCCCCGGCTTGGAGCGGGGAAAGGTGAACGAGACCGGGGCCTTTACGGTGGACTGCTCTAAGGCCGGTGAAGCTGAACTCACCATCGAGATAATCTCAGATAGTGGCTCCAAAGCTGAGGTCCATGTTCAGAACAACGGTGACGGGACCTATTCCATCACCTACACCCCTCCATGCCCAGGCATGTATACCATCACCATCAACTACGGAGGACACATGGTGCCAAAGTTCCCGGTCCGTCTGCAGGTGGATCCAGCTGTCGACACCAGCGGGGTGAAGGTGTTTGGACCGGGCGTGGAACCAAGAGGTGAATTGTTTTTTCCAATCTGCACCGACACTAGAATCCATTTGGTTTATTCGGCTAAATCTCTTAGAATAAGACATTTATTATCTGGTTTGGATTAAACTCTTAAAATACTGAAAGTTTTTCCTCACTTTACCCTAAAAAACAAATGAAAAACTGAACACAAAACCAAAAAGTAGCTTCATAGATAATATACAGTAATCCCTAAGTTTTTCTAACCATTTTTATAATTATAACATTTTCAAATTCAAAGTCTATGTTTTGTTTGAATTAAACAGAAAGATGAAATTAAAATAAAATAATTAAACATTAATGATAATTTTTCAGAGACAATACTCTGACTTAATGTATAAATCACATTATTAGGACTGTTTAAACATGTAAATTCATTAGAGCTCAAGCAGAAAATAAATCAAATAAAGTGTAGGGCCCTGCTGTAAAATGTACTCCATCTGATTTAAATGATGCAGTTCCCACCGTTAGTCACCTTTGTTATTTTAAAGTCTTTCTTTAATATTTACTGTTTAATGTGAAATGATCAAGGTGTTTTTATTGCACCAAAGATGAACTTTTATGCCTTTTTCATAACCAGAGGGTTTGTTTTTCATCCTCTGCTGTTCTGAGGTCAGTTTTTCCGATGTTGTCAAATATCCAGCAGGATCCAGTTTCAGCTCGGTGCTGAAGGCCAAGAAACAAACCTCACTGGGTCCATAAATTCTCTGCAGCACATTAAAAGTTCTCTGGCTCTTTATTTCAACTCAGTTTAGAAAATATTTTAATGCTTGAATGTAAAAAGAAATCCCTTTAGAAGACAGATGAGCCGTCATCCCAGGAAAGATTAGAGGATGAAGGAGAAATTCATGGTTCTGTTTTTGGTCCAGTTTTGTTCTGTTCATGGTCCAGTTTGGTTCTGTTCATGGTCCAGTTTGGTTCTGTTCATGGTCCAGTTTTGTTCTGTTTTTGGTCCAGTTTGGTTCTGTTCACAGTCCTGTTTGGTTCTGTTCTTGGTCCAATTTGGTTCTGTTCATGGTCCAGTTTGGTTCTGTTTATGGTCCAATTTTGTTCTCTTCACAGTCCAGTTTGGCTCTGTTCATGGTCCAGTTTAGTTCTGTTCACAGTCCAGTTTGGTTCTGTTCATGGTCCAGTTTAGTTCTGTTAATGGTCCAGTTTTGTTCTGTTCACAGTCCAATTTGGTTCTGTTCATGGTCCAGTTTGGTTCTGTTTTTGGTCCAGTTTTGTTCTGTTTTTGGTCCAGTTTTGTTCTGTTCACAGTCCAATTTGGTTCTGTTCATGGTCCAGTTTAGTTCTGTCAATGGTCCAGTTTTGTTCTGTTCATGGTCCAGTTTTGTTCTGTTCGCAGTCCAGTTTGGTACTGTTCATGGTCCAGTTTTGTTCTGTTCATGGTCCAGTTTTGTTCTCTTCATGGTCCATTTTAGTTTTGTTCATGGTCCAGTTTAGTTCTGTTAATGGTCCAGTTTTGTTCTGTTCACAGTCCAGTTTTATTCTCTTCATGGTCCAGTTTTGTTCTCTTTACAGTCCATTTTAGTTCTGTTCATGGTCCAGTTTAGTTCTGTTAATGGTCCAGTTTTGTTCTGTTCATGGTCCAGTTTTGTTCTGTTCACAGTCCAGTTTTGTTCTCTTTACAGTCCATTTTAGTTCTGTTCATGGTCCAGTTTAGTTCTGTTAATGGTCCAGTTTTGTTCTGTTCATGGTCCAGTTTTGTTCTATTCACAGTCCAGTTTTGTTCTGATCAAAGTCCACTTTAGTTCTGTTCATGGCCGGGTTGTTTCTGTTCATGATCCAGTTTAGTTCTGTTCATGGTCCAGTTTAGTTCTGTTAATGGTCCAGTTTTGTTCTGTTCACAGTCCAGTTTGGTACTTTTCACGGTCAAGTTTGGTTCTGTTCATGGTCCAGTTTAGTGCTGTTAATGGTCCAGTGAGGTTCTGTTCATGGTCCAGTTTGGTTCTGTTCATGGTCCAGTTTGGTTCTGTTCATGGTTCAGTTTTAGTTCTGTTAATGGTCCGGTGAGGTTCTGTTCATGGTCCAGTCTAGTTCTGTGTAGATCACAACAGGTCTGGTTCTGTTCATGGTCGAGTGAGGCTGGCTTGGTTTTGTTCCTGCTCTGATGCGACTCATGGTTTAGGGTGTTCTGGTGTGGTTCTGTTTATCTTAGAATATTCTGGTGTGAGGTGATCCTGGTCATGTTCTCTATGGTTCTCATGTTGTTTTGGTGTAGATTGCTGGTTGTCTTGTGGACGGTTCTACAGCTGTTCTGTACTTACTATGGCTCTTCTGTGGTTGTTACAGTTGTTTTGTGGCTGGTATTGATCATCTGTGGCTGCTACAGTTCTGCTGTGGTTTCTACAGTTCTTTTGTTGTTGCTATGGTTTTTCTGTGCCTGCTACAGTTCTTCTGTGGTTTCTATGGGTCTTCTGTTGCTGCTGCAGTTCTTTTTCTATTGTTCTTCTCTGATTGCTATGGTTCTTATGTGGCTGCTACAGTTCTTCTGTGGTTTCTACAGTTCTTTTGTTGTTGCTATGGTTTTTCTGTGGCTGCTACACTTCTTCTGTGGTTGCTATGGGTCTTCTGTCGTTGCTACGGTCCCTCTGTGGTTCCTATGCCTCTTCTGCGGTTGCAATGGTTCTTTCGTGGTTGCTATGGTTCTTCTGTTGCTGTGGCAGTTCTTCTGTGGTTGCTATTGTTCTTCTCTGGTTGCTACGGTTCTTATGTGGCTGCTACAGTTCTTCTGTGGTTTCTACAGTTCTTTTGTTGTTGCTATGGTTTTTCTGTGGCTGCTACAGTTCTTCTGTGGTTGCTACAGTTCTTCTATTGTTGCTATGGGTCTTCGGTTGCTGCTGCAGTTCTTTTTCTATTGTTCTTCTCTGATTGCTATGGTTCTTATGTGGCTGCTACAGTTCTTCTGTGGTTTCTACAGTTCTTTTGTTGTTGCTATGGTTCTTATGTGGCTGCTACAGTTCTTCTGTGGTTTCTACAGTTCTTTTGTTGTTGCTATGGTTTTTCTGTGGCTGCTACAGTTCTTCTGTAGTTTCTACAGTTCTTTTGTTGTTGCTATGGTTTTTCTGTGGCTGCTACACTTCTTCTGTGGTTGCTATGGGTCTTCTGTCGTTGCTACGGTCCCTCTGTGGTTCCTATGCCTCTTCTGCGGTTGCAATGGTTCTTTCGTGGTTGCTATCGTTCTTCTGTTGCTGCGGCAGTTCTTCTGTGGTTGCTATTGTTCTTCTCTGGTTGCTACGGTTCTTATGTGGCTGCTACAGTTCTTCTGTGGTTTCTACAGTTCTTTTGTTGTTGCTATGGTTTTTCTGTGGCTGCTACAGTTCTTCTGTGGTTGCTACAGTTCTTCTATTGTTGCTATGGTTCTTCTGTGGCTGCTACAGTCCTGTGGTTGGAACTGGTAGAACTCTTCTATTGTTGCTATGGTTTTTCTGTGGCTGCTACAGTTCTTCTGTGGTTGCTACAGCTCTTCTATTGTTGCTATGGTTCTTCTGTGGCTGCTACAGTTCTTCTGTGGTTGCTATGGTTATTCTGCGGCAGGCCGAAGTTCAGATGGAAATACAGATGTCTTAAAGGGCTTTGATGTCTTCCTACCTAACTTGGTTTGTCTTCCTTCTCCAGGCGTCCTGAGGGAGGTACCGACCCATTTCATGGTTGATACCCGGGCTCACTTTAAGAGTGGAGGCAGCCACATCAAAGTAAGAATCTCCAACCCATCCGGAACCAACACGGATGCCCAGGTCTCTGATAACGCAGACGGGACCTACAGAGTGGAGTACACACCTCTAGAAGATGGTGAGTGTTGAGTTCAGTTGAGTTCTGAGGGACTCCTGAATGTGAAATTGGTTTAGCCACAGTGCTTCAGGCTGGAGAGGATCTGCTGCTGTTTTATGGTGTTTTTTTTTTCCACATCAACACTTCATTAATGTAAAGTTAAGAGCTTTGAGGCTCTCATAAAACCTGTTTTCCCTCTGCAGCCATAAAGGAGAGGACCAGGGACATGTAGCCTTCACACCTCCATCTTGGAGCCTTGGAGTGTTTACGTTAATCATCCATGTGTGAAACCAGTTTGAATCAGGCCAGCGAGGAGCAACAGAGTGAAAACAGTTGGCTGCTTGTATTAATAGCTACAGACGCTCTGCGTGTTTTCCACTGATAGTAACAAGCTGGACCCAGTGCATTGTGGGAAATACTTGGGGTGTATTTCCAGTTAGAGAAAAACAGTTTTCTAGTGTCAAACCCTGATGTCTTGTGACATAAAGAATACTGTCCATTTTCATTTTAAAATCCAAGGCACTGGAATTAGAGCAGAGAAATCAGTTAATATCTGATTCATATCACTGCAGACTTAGTTTAGAATCTACTTATTCATCTAAAGGTGATTCTTGATTCATTGTAGTCCAGATTAAACTGAGATAAACTGCAAGAGAATAAAACTGAGGCTGAAATTAACGCTTTAAGAAGGAAGGTTGTATTATGGGCTGTGAATCTTGGAGGCGGTGTTGGTTTATTAAGGGCTAACTGTCTCCATGATGCCCCTGTGTGGGACTGCAGACCTTCTCTCCTGAGGTTTAAAGTTGACTCTTAACAGATTTCCATGCATCTTCCATGATTACTGCCCTTTAAGGCGGGTCCGTTATTCTGCACATGCTCTGTATAGTGGTTTGTGCTCCTCTGTGGTGTAAACCAATCTTTATATATATAAAACTTAAGCTTTATAGCATCTACTCTCGTTCAGCTGGTTCAGACTGGCAGAGATGAGATCATTTCAAGTTTTTACTTTAGATAGAAGCACCAGTTATCCCAGTTTGGTCTGGGCGAAGGCTGCGTGATAAACTGGTCTGGATTAAGGCTCTAATTTAAACCCTTTCTGTGAAACTGGACCCAGTTGATGTTCATAATGGGACATGAGCTCTAATTTAAGCAGGAGCTGATGTGACTCCAAAAAAAAACAAAAAAACATTGAAGACGTTTCGCTTCCCATCCAGGAAGCTTTTTAAATTCAGGAATAGCATTGAGTTCGAGGCTTTACACAGTAGCCCATCAAAACCTTGTTTTTGTTTTGAAACAAATTAAAACAGATGGTCCGCCCCTTTGGAATGGGGTCGATTGGCTTATTTTGTTAGCCACCAATGCCCCATACCTGGTTATGTCTTTCTTTTGTTGGCCTGGCTAAATATGCAAGGTCCTCTGTTCCCCTGTAAAGGGATTGGGGTTGCAATGATAGCGGGAATGGATTAACTTAATTGCCACGTTGTAGGTTTTTGAAAGCTGAAACCTGAGTCCACCCCCTCAGTTCAAGGTTGGTTTTTCTTTCTTGACATAGATGGCTTCCTTCACACCCCTCTAAAACACCTATTTTCTTTATCCAAAATGTGAACATTCTGGTCCTCAAAAGAATGTCCTTTGCCCAAAAGGTGTAGATGTACCGCCTAGTCTCGTCTGGAGGGGGTCACTCTTCTGTGTTGGGCCATGCGTCTGTGGAGAGATTGTTTGGTATCTCCAATATAAAAATCAAAGCATTACTCACTGCATTGAACTGCATACTCCACTCCGCTCATATTTGGTCTGGGGGTTTTGTCCTTAGGATGCACTAGTCTCTGTTTAAGGGTCTTGTTCAGTTTGAAATGTACTGGGATTTTGTGTTTGGAGAAAATGTTTGGAGTTGATGTGACATTGACCTCAGCCATGGTGTAAAGTCAGAAGAAGGCCGAAACTGTTCCAGTTGGATTTATGATGTCAGGAGATATGTATGGGTTCATGGACCCACACCTGAATAGATGTTTACCAGGTGCGTGGGAGAAGGAATGACAAGGTCGTCACTGCTGGGAGATTCTCTGGTTCAGACCATCCTGGTTCAAACCGGCATTTGATTACGTCACAGCAATGTCATTCGTGATGCCTTCACTGACCTATTGGTTTCTGACATTCAGCTAAAACTTATGGTACCTTAACAGGTTTTCTCTGTGTGTCCAGGTTTGCACTTGATTGAAGTTCTCTTAGATGACGTCTCAGTCCCAAAGAGTCCCTTCAGGGTCTCGGTTACAGAGGGTTGTGATCCCAGCCGAGTCCGTGCCTTCGGCCCTGGTTTAGAGGAAGGGCTTGTCAACAAATCGAACAGCTTCACTGTTGAAACCAGGTAACCTAAGTCTACTTGTGTCCTGTGTGGAACCTTCCAGGACTCTCAGGAGCTGGACTGTTTTGGACAGATATGCATTTGTTCCATATTAGGGGTGCAGGCACCGGAGGGCTCGGGCTGGCCATTGAAGGTCCATCAGAGGCAAAGATGTCCTGTCAGGATAACAAAGATGGCAGCTGCAGTGTGGAGTACATCCCATTCACTCCTGGAGAATATGACGTGAACATCTCCTTTGGAGGCCTTCCTATTCCAGGTGAGGATCCACCCTTCAGTGCTAGAACTTGTTGAGGAACGATTGTCTACAGACCGGACCCTCTGGTTCTCTTGCAGGTAGCCCATTCCGTGTCCCAGTCCGACAGCTGGTTGATCCCAGTAAAGTGAGGTGTTCTGGTCCTGGTCTTGGAGGAGGAGTCCGAGCTCATGTTCCTCAGACCTTCACTGTAGACAGCAGCAAGGCAGGAGTGGCTCCACTGGAGGTCCAGCTCTACGGACCAACAGGTGAGAAGACATCTGAAACACTTAGGGTTAACGTCCAGCACAGGACAGGTCTCCTGTGGACCTTCACAGACAAGCAGTTCAATCAGGTTCAGTTTGGATTTTTATGCAATAGAGACTCCATGTCTGACTAGAGAAGTAATACTTTGAATTGTTGATGTGGTCCAGCAGTTTTCCTGTTAGGGTTTAGCTTTAGTCCAGGACTAGATGAAGATCATGCCAGGAACTCAGAACTTAGCCCGTGTGGATGGCATTTGTAGGGTCCTACTTAAGCATACACTTTGCGATATTTTCAATCGTTGCACACAGCTACAGCTCACACTGTATGAAGAAACCGCAGGGTTTAAAAGTTCACAGCTCATGATGTTTGTTCTCACGCTGTACGACCCGATGCTCTGATGCGATCTACCTGCTCACACTGCATGTCTAAAAACCGCGTCGGACTCAGCGTGTCGCGTTGAGATGGCGCTACTCGGACTCGAGTGGAAGGCGAGTGGAAGAGGAATATGAAAGCTCACTAGAGTGAAAGCGCGCTGCCTTGGCAATTTGTGCAATTTTGTTCTGAAAGCCCTAAAAAGAAAAGCGACAACGTATTTGGACAGAGACATGGCTGAGTATCGCGTGGCTACTACGGTCTGTCAACTTTACAAAAAGAACTCCATTTCACTCGAACCCCGCCATGCTTCTGTGTTTCCGTCCTTCATCCTTGTTTAAACACTGAGCGATTTGCCCACGACCACCATTACGACAGCAGACTGAGTTTCAAACATGTTCAATTTTCTCCCGACCTTACCATTCCTGATCGGGAGGAGGTCCTGATTGGCTGATCGACCCTCGTTACCCCCTGTATACTAAATGAAGCACATTCAGGCTGAAAGGGCAAAAAATCTTACAGTGTATGCCTGGCTTTAGGTCTTAAAGACCTAAGTAGTATCCATCTTAAGAACCCCCAAGGATTGCATTGATCTTCAGAAGGGGTGCACCTTAGCTTGAAGCATGAATCTTTTGTACAGTGATCTTGAGAGTCCAGAAAGGTGCCTTTGAAATACAATGTATTATTATTTATTATTAAGCACCAGTCTGTGGAACATAGCTGGAAGAATCGGTCTAGATCAGGGCAGCATGATGGTCAGCTACCCACTGAAACAGGTTGATCTCAAAGCCCAATCCAACGGGTCAGCTCTATCACACCATCTGTTCCATAAGCAGTCTTCTGGACCCATCGGCTGACTTTCCGAGCGACCTGTGGTTCCAGCTGACATGTGGAACATCTTCTGGTTTGTCCTCAGGTGTAGCCGAGCCTGTCATTGTCAAGGACAACGGAGATGGCTCTCACACGGTGAACTACACTCCGGCCAGCGACGGTCCTTACATGGTGTGTGTGAAATACGCAGATCAGGAGGTCCCTCGAAGGTTGGTCCTGAATAGATTCCACTTCCAGAACCGGACCTCCTGTTCAGATGTAACCTAACAAACCATCTCCTCTCAGCCCCTTTAAGATCAAAACTTTACCGGCCCATGATGCCAGTAAAGTCAGAGCCAGCGGTCCTGGTCTGAACGCCTCCGGGGTCCCAGCTAGCCTGCCGGTGGAGTTCACCATCGATGCTAGGGATGCTGGTGAAGGACTCCTCACTGTCCAGATCCTGGTGAGTCAGAAAAGTGTGGCTACTAAAACATCTAAAGCCTGTTCTTCATGATGGGAGCACTGATCTCTATTTATTTACTGGATTACTTATCCAGTAAATGTTGGTAGTACGTGGTTGAAGTGAAGCCACCGGTCTCCATATTGGTACTCCCTAGTTAGACCGGTCGCAATGTAAACAATACGTGCTCTACAGCATCAAACAACGATGATGTTCTCATTTTCAGGGGGATTTAAGACTTTTAAAATAAAGATAAATTCATCACTTTGATACACTGGCTGTTTCATAGCATCAGTAGATTACTTTTAGCTTTTGGTAAAAAATAGGCACATCACATTGAATAGTCATTATGAACTCTATAAATCATGTAATATAACATATTATACAAATCAATCACAATAACATTAATGTGTTAATGGAGCATAATAATACAGATGTGCAAAAAGTGCTAAATTGATCATGTAAATGTAATATACATATATTTATTACCTTGTTATGGTAATTACATCTTACATATAATTTTAAGATTTTAGACAAAGACTGAATTACAAGCACGTCTGTTAATGCTATAGTATTTTTCTATTTGTGCATGCATGATACACCTTTATGCTGTGTCTGTGCATCAGCCTTTAAATCTGACAGATTTACAATATAGAGCTAAATTAATGAACCAATTTAATAACTCCAATCCAGAGCTTCAATTTCTACACTAGCAAAATAACATAAATTGCTAAAATAAAAGGCAACATCAAGTTCATATTCTACCTTTTGCTCTTATGCTATGTTCACACCTAAAGCAGCAGAGGCAGCAGAAGCAGCTAGTTTACATGCAAAGTTAATAGTTGACGCGCCTCAAGGTGCAACAGAAGGTCCCGTCGTGCATTTTGAGCAGCTGAAGCAGTGCCTTCCGAGCTCCTGAGCATCTGATGAGTGCAATGCGCTGTGAAATAACAGCTGCAGGAGTTTGAAAAATGTAAGTTTTGCTGCTCGATGTGCCACATCAACCAATCATAGAAGCTAATCTGGGAGCTGGCAGGGAGAAAGACACAGCACTGATGATGCAGAGCTCTATGATCACTCCTCTGAAAGCGTTTATTAACCCCTAAATTGACTTAAAATGTGGAAACCTGTCGGCAAAATATGTTCGATTTTATTTTTCTGGTGCCTGCAGTTTGGTTATACGTGAAAAAAGCCTTCCAGCCACCGTGAACAGTAGTGGGCAGGATGGTAATCTGGATGAACTGACTGCTCCGAGGAAGTTTTCAGGCAGACATTCTCACTTAGAAACATAATAAAACTACTTTTTACCCACCGATCACAGCAAATATAGCTGTCATTGTTACAGGCAAGGAAAGGATAGGGTAGCTCCACCCAATGCGCATCAGACCCTAGAGCAGCAAAGATGCTTCAGCCGCACGTCAGAAGTGTACAAGCATCAAAAATGAAGCAGCACGAGCGTTGTTGCTGCTCCTGCTGCTTGCGGTCTGAAGGTAGGCGAAGTTACAACGAGAATCTGATCATTTGAAAAAAACTATACATATAAGTATGTATGCACACACTGACACTGAGAGCCAGCAAACTGTTTTTGCAGCCAAATGCTTCACAGGAAGGCATTTTTACTGTACGTCTCCGTGGGAGTTAGTAGTACCAGAATAACGGGTGGTGGCTTAATTTTTTTCAGGACTTTTTCAGCAATCCATTGAGTAAATAGAGATCAGTGGGAGGGAGCTGTAGAGATGGAACCAAACGCTGTAATGAGCGTAATAAGAGTTCAGTGAACCAGCTCACTGAAGTGTCGCCTTACCCATCTTCTGCTGTCTGTCTTTGAATCCTAATCCCGGCCCGACCCGGCGGCTGGTTTGATGGCGCTGCAGGATCCGGACGGGTGCAGGCGAGAGGCCTCGCTGTTTGTGGAGGACTGGGGCAGGAGGGTGTGGCAGACTCATATAGTAAAGAAAACCATCCCCTTCAATATTCTGAAGAGAGGCTGCGTAAGCCCCGCCCTCCCTCACATCATCTCATGTCCACCCTCACCCCTACCCTCCTCCTCCCCCGCTCCATCAAACAGACCTTCATAACAGAGATAATTATTTAGAGCAGCAGCTAGCAGCAGCAACCCAGACTGACAGCAGCTCATTGGCCTCGGAGGGATTTACCGTATTAACAGGAGAAGCGGCGCAAGTGAAATTAGACACTGCTGTCAGACAACATGCGGTAATTTATACATTTTTTAAATCAGGTTGGGTCCGGATCCGGACCATGGTCCGCAAATCTGGGACCTCTGGTATAAAGAAAGGAAACGCTATTTCCTACATTTTGAATTGAAAAAGCTTCCAAAATGAGAAGCGAAACGTCTTCAAACTTGGAAACAAAGTCCAGTGGGTTGTTTTTTATCTTATGTTCGAATGACTATGACCTGGATGACTGGGAATCTTCACCAGAATTAAAGGTGTAACGATGGCCTAGTCAAAGTCCAGACCTCATTCTGATCGGGTGGGTTCTGTTTCAGTAGAATGAACAGAGAAATGAGTCGGAGGCTGGATTTCCCATTCGGTTCTGTTTCTTGAAGCTTAGAGCTGGAGGAGACGCGTGTTGTTGGCAGACTCCATGAACTGCTTTCCTCCTCAGACTCAGAGAACATGTTGGAGATGATCCAGACAGATGTTCTACCACATCACAGCTGTCAGTTCAGGGACCCGGCTCACCCCTCACCCCTCCTCCCCTCTGTGGTCTATGTGTGGACTGACTCCATTTAGTTTGTGGGTTGAGCTAACACTAACCCTGGTTACTGCATCCTGCCACGCTGCTCTCAGACCATCAGCAGCCAATCAGGCTTCAGGCTCTGTGGTCATGTGACCTTAGTTTGTGTTAAAGGGTCAAATACGCCGGGCCGGGTCAGTTCTGTGGTACTTATGAGGAGGTCACTTCAGGGTTCCCTAAAGGAAAATTCTTAAGCAGTGAGGACAGCTTTAGACCCGCCTCCCTGACAGTCTGGCCCTTTCTGATTGGTCACCCAGTTCATCTAAAAACTACAGGGCAGACCTGAGAAACTTTTCACACCATGTTTATTATTGTTTACTATTTAGAAGAAGTGGCATCCGTTTGCATTCACCCACCTTTATTCTGACACACCAAATCAGCAAACAGAGTCCAGATATTCTGAGGTTTTTTTGAGAAAAAATAGCATCATGGAGACAAGAAACCCCAGCAGACAGGTCAGAGAGAACATTCTGGTTCAGTTTGAAGCAGATTCAGGTTCTAAAAACCTCCTAGAGCTCTGCTCCTTCCACCATCTGAACGTCAAGAGAGGTTGATGAATTACCAAGACTGTCCAGAAGGACCATGGTAGCTGCAGATGCATAGCTCAGGTGGGAGGATCTGTCCACAGCAGAGATTTTAGCGGCGGACTCTATAGATCTGAGCTTCATGGTAAGGTGAGAAGAAAGAGAAGAGAAGTTCACTTTGTCACAATCCATGTAGGAGATGGTGTAATCTGATCAAATCAGAGCAGAATAACACCTATGAATGGAGGAAAAACTAACACTGTTCATCACCATCCCTTCGATTGGACATGGTGGAGGCAGCGTCATGCTGAGATAAAGGAAATTGGCTCAGAAATGATGGACCTAAGCCATCCTGGAGGTTCACCTTCCAGCAGAACCACCCTGACCATCCAGCCAGAGATACAATGGATGGGTTAGAGGAGAGCAAATCCATGGGTTTGAATGGCCTAGTCAAAGTCTAGACAGATTCCAGCCACGCATATGTGGCAATGTGATGTTCTTTGTCCAGTCTGAAGGAGATGAACATAACCTTCATTCTGTACAAACCTCTAAAGTTCCTGCAGCCAAAGTTGGTTCTAAAACATGCTGATTCGGGAGGGGTAATAAGCAAACGCACACTAAACTTTTCAGGTCTTCTATTATTTCTATTTTCCATCAATAAAAACTAAGATATAACCCACTCCAATGGAGGAAAGTCTCAGCCAATCAGATTACCTGGTGACTGATGGTCAGAGATCAGTGATGAACACTGCTGGAAACATTTCAGACCACTAACTTCCTGTCCATGTGGCACTAGGACCCAGAGGGAAAACCTAAGAAGGCCAGCATCCGGGACAACAGGGACGGGACGTACACCGTGTCCTATGTCCCAGACATCACTGGACGTTACACTATCACCATCAAGTACGGAGGAGACGAGATCCCATACTCCCCCTACAGGATCCACGCTGTGCCCACCGGGGACGCCAGCAAGTGTCTGGTCACAGGTTAGGCTCCGCCCACCGAACCTCAACTAACCAATTATATTAGAGAGTGACTCAGCCTCACTGTCTGACTGTTTTGTTTCCCTCCAGTTTCCATCGGAGGACACGGCCTGGGTGAGTATCATGGAGTTGGTGGATGTCTTAAAATAAGTGTATTTATCCATAATTTGAGTAGGTAAATACGACGATCCACCAATTGAATAAGTATTCTGACTCTTAAAAATAGATAATTAGATATTATGCACTTGAAATGAAACACTTTCCTTTGGCAAAGTGTCTCACTTTCCAGCTCAGTTCAAGAAAAAATGCTCTTATTTTAAGAAAAACTGACTTACTTATATTTCCATTTTTTGCAGTGTAGAAAAAAAAGAAGTCATTTCTATAATGTCTAAAAAGACATATGTTGGTGCCCACATGAGATTCATGAAAAGAAAACAGGATTTTATGAGAACTTTCAATAAAAGGAAAACTAAAATAAAAAACTTCTGACCTCAGAAAAGAATACAGCGGAATTTATTGATAGACTCAAAAATGAGCTCACTTTGTTGACGTGAAGCTCTGAGCTTCAACGTGAAAAACCTAAACAGTTTCCACTATGATGGTCAGTATCAACACCAACATGCCACTCCTTCGCCAGGTTCAGGTCTTGGCCCGACTATCCAGATCGGAGAAGAGACGGTCATCACAGTGGATGCAAAGGCTGCAGGCAAAGGTAAAGTCACCTGTAAGGTGTCGACGCCGGACGGGGCGGAGCTGGATGTGGACGTGGTGGAAAATGCAGACGGAACATTTGATATTTACTACACGGCTCCGGAGCCCGGCCAGTACATCATCACTATCCGCTTCGGAGGGGAGAACATTCCCAACAGCCCCTTCCGTATTGTGGTGAGTAAACGCTCCATTTGGATGTGCTTTGTTTAATTCTTGATCTTGTTAGTTTGGGTCGGGTTTAGTCCAGCCTGGTATACTATGAGTTTGGTGTAGGTCTAGTCTTGTCTAGTGTTGGTTTGGCTCTAGTCTTGGTTGATATTAGTTTAAGTCAGGCATCTTTGTAAAGTGTTGGTTTTGGTTTGAGCTGGATCAATTTTTTAAATGTTTTATTCAATTAATTTTGTTTCGATAGTCCCAATTTACAACACGTCATCTCAAGGCACTTTACAGTTCACCAGATCATCCAGTCTGATTGATTCAAAGTTTTCTATCTAAGGGGAAAACCAGGCATTTGATTGCATCACTCATTGACTAAAAGGCATCCCTCAAACTAAGCATGCTTGAAGCCCACAGTGGAGAGAAAAACTCCTTTAACAGGAAGAAACCTCCAACAGAACAAGGCTCAGTGTGAGCGGCCATCTGCTCAGGCCGACTGGGGTTCAAGGAGACAGAAGCAGAGATAGAAAAAGCAGCTGTAAAGGCGGCACCGCCCAGGAAACATACAGCCAGGCAGACAAGCTGATTGTTTGATTGTTTAAGCCTGGTTTAGTGTTTACTTGGGTTAATTGTTAGTTTTGGTTTATTCTTGGGTTGGTGTTTCCCTACAGCTAACTGTGTTGTTTGCTCTAACTATTGCATCTTGTTCTCGTCAGGCGAGTGAAACCGTCCCAATAGTGGAGGAACCATGTGACAAAGTTCAGTTGAAGCAGCCCTACTCACCCTATGTGGGCTTCTCCCCTCACTGGGTATCAGCTCTCTGTCTTTAGCTGCTGTATATCTGCTGCTGTCACCACATGGTCCATAACAGCACTGACCAATCATCTTCTGGCTGCTGCATGCATGGAAGCCTTTTGTTGGGCTGAAATAACTGAAGCTTACTTTTCTTCCAAATCATTTTCATCACCTCACCGTCTGATCCTGCTGGGAACAGGACCCAGCAGTAAAGCTGCTTAATACTGTCAGCAAACATCTCATTCAGTCTCTCATCTTCCTCTTTCCATTTCTGGACCAATTTCCAGAGCTCCCCCTATGTTATTATTGACATTCCTCCACTTTGCACTGGTTTAGGCAACAGATGATGCTGTCAGCTCTGCAGATGGGATGGAGCCGGTGTTACGTCCCTTCAGTCTGGTCATCCCCTTCACTATACAGAAAGGAGAGATCACAGGTACAACTCAAGAAAAAATCCTTGTTTATAATCTTCAGCCTAAGCTGTAAACGAGTCCTATTGCAAAGCTGATGTGGTGGAAATGTTTTTTTTTTCTCATGTTAAGGTTAACTTAGAATACAATTTAGTTTATTTCTATAGCGCCAATTCACAACACATATCATCTCAAGGCACTTTGCAGTTCACCAGATCATACATCAAATTGATTCAAAGTTTTCTATTTAAGGAAAACCAGTTGATTGCATCGGACTTATGGACTCAAATGCAACCCTCAAACTAAGCATGCATGTAGCGACACAGTGGAGAGGAAAAACTCCCCTTTAACAGGAAGAAACCCAGCAGAACCAGGTTCAGTGTGAGCGCGCCATCTGCCGCAGGCTTCACTGGGGGTTCAAGGGAGACAGAACAAAACATACAGAAGGGATGCAGAGATCAAGAAAGAGCAACTGTAAAAGGCAACCCCGATCCAGGAAACACACAGCCAGGAAGACTAGATCTATTTAGAATAGAATAGAAAATCCTTTTATTATCCCACTATGGGCGAATTCTGGTGTTGACAGCAGCAAAATGATTATAGAAAAAAAATTGTCACACAAATGTGGACCTTAGAAAAATGTATAAGAATAACATCATAGTGAAAATACAGTACCGTAACGTACAGCATTTTATTGCTCTATTGTAAAGCATGTACTGGTGAAGAACTCGATTTTCCAGATGTTCTGGACTAGACATTTTGGATTATTTCCAAGAAAGCAAAACAATTTAAAGCTCCACAGAGAAGCAGTTACTTATTCCTCTTCTAAACAGTGACAGACAACATCCATCAATCCACACACTTATGTGCAGACATTGTTCCTCTAAGTGATCATTTCAACCCCTGCAATCTGATTAGAATGATATAAGATCCATTAAATGATGCATAATAGAGGAAGTGGAAACTTAAATAGTTTAATCAGGTGAAACTGATTACATGTGTTTACATGGATTTGTTGTTTGGTTTCCTTTTAATGTTGCTTTTACATATTTTCTAGAAATTAGCTTCAAAGATATATTAATTAAATAGAATTATGCAATCTTTAACCCCATTACCTTCAGACATTAAGATGCTTCTTTAATCCAAAATGTCTTGATTTCAGTTTACTTATTTTCTTGACTATAATGTATGACTAATAAAAAGACTTTGCCTGAGACTCATTTCATAAAACATCTCCGTTGCTGTAATAAGCTAGAAGCTCAGGTGGTGTTTGGCTTTCTGCAGGTGAGGTGCGAATGCCGTCGGGTCAAACAGCTCGTCCTAACATCGCTGACAACAAGGACGGGACGGTGACGGTAAAATACTCGCCGACTGAACGAGGACTGCACGAGATGGACATCAAATATGACGGGAACCACATCCCAGGTAACTGCTCTGTTCATTATAAACACAACATCATCTGCAAACATGATGAGTTCAGGGGGAATCTGACACTTCTGATGCTTCCATGCTGGATGATCCATGGTCCTAATGATCCTTGGTCTTTAGACCTTCTCAGGTCGGTTCAAATGTCAGCAGATTGGTCCCCTCCCTGTGTTTGCAGATCATCCAAAGGGAAGCAGAAGAGTTTAGATATCAATCTCAGCAGAGACATTTAAACATGGAGGATCAGCAGCTCTACTCCAAGCTCTTGTAGATAGCAGAGCTCTACACCACCTCTCTGAGGAAACGTGGTTAAACGTGTCCACCCTGAGTCCTCCATCACTTCATCACACCAGAAAGAGTCAGTTTGTTTATGTCAGCACATGTAGACCACATGTAGCTTCCTGAGGCTCCAACTGGGACTTCTGTCCAGGCCGTTTTCTGGTCGATGTTTGGCTGCTAAGATCACTGCATGGCCCGATCTTTCACCAAATCAAAGGCTGTGTCTTTCTGCGTCTTCAAGACCAAGTGAGGCTTCATTCTGGTCTCCTCCAAAGCTCCTCTAGGTGCTCTGTAGGTCATGGATTGGAGGAGGTCAGGTTTGGGAGCTTCAGGCTTCGGGTTTTGTTGAGGTTGCTCCGAAGTAAGGGAAAGATGGAGCAGGACACGGCAGAGCCGATTTAAAAGGCTCCAAATCTTCATTGATTCTTACTAATCCCCTTTAACTGTGTGTGTTTCAGGAAGCCCACTCCAGTTCTATGTGGATGCTATCAACAGTGGTCATGTGACTGCGCATGCCCTGGCCTGAGCCACGCACGGTGGACAAACCCCACCTTCACCATCGCCACCAAAGATGCAGGAGAAGGTAACATTCTGACTGGACTGAATTTGGATTTAATAATAAGGATAATCATATAATAATCGAATACTAAACTTTATTGATCTCACATTGGTGAAATTTACCTCTGCATTTATAACCCATGCCCTTGGGGAGCAGAGGGGGCTGCCATCTTGGGTCGCCTCGGGAGCAGTGTGGGGGTTAAGTGGGTCTTGCTCAGAGACCTAGAGTGGCAGTTCTGTGAGAGTGGGGCTCGAACTCAGAACCTCAGTGATTCAAAGCTCCTGCCTGCCCTAACCACTCACGCTTTCGCCACTCCCAGACGATCAATTCCAAAGACTGCCAAACCCCGGGAGTTTCACCTGCTTTGTTTCAACAGCTGAAGGTGGAGGTTTACCAGTGTTTTCTCTCTCTCTGCAGGGGGCTTGTCTCTGGCTGTTGAGCATCCATCCAAGGCTGAGATCAGCTGCACTGACAACAAAGATGGGACCTGCACGGTGTCCTACCTGCCCACCGCACCAGGAGACTACAGCACCTCATCGTCAGATTTGATGATGAAAACATTTCGGGCAGCCCGTTCATGGCAAAGATCACCGGTATGGAAACCCCACCAAGATACAGTATCTCTAAAACAGACATATCCTGAAAATACCAGAAAATATAGAAAATGTACTTGGACTTATTTATCAGCTGCAAGGATTTAAAAATTCTTCTTTCCTAATCAAACCCATCCATCCATCCATCCATCCATCCATCCATCCATCCATCCATCCATCCATCCATCCATCCATCCATCCATCCATCCATCATCCATCCATCCATCATCCATCCATCCATCCATCCATCCATCCATCCATCCATCCATCCATCCATCCTCTTCATCCTACCTGGGGTTGGGTTGCATGGGTAGTAGCCTTCGTAGTAGGGAGGCCCAGACGGTTCCCCTCTCCCCAGCCACTTGGACCAACTCCTCCGGGGGAAATCCCAAAGCGCAGCTCACGGCCAGCCAAGAAACATAGTCCCTCCATTTGGCCAGTCCTGGGTCTCCCCTGGGCCTCCCTCACTGTGGGACGTGCCTGGAACATGCCTCACCAAGGAGGGCATCCAGGAGGCTGTCCCAACCAGATGCACCCAGCCACCTCAACTGGTTCCTCTCGGCGTGGAGGAGCAGAGACTCTACTCTGAGTCCCTCCGGATCTCTAAGCGAGAAACCCAGACATACTAGGGAAACTCATTTCAAGTAAGCTTGTATCCGGGATCTCGTTCTTTCGGTCATGACCCAAAGCTCATGACCATAGATGAGAGTAGGAACGTAGATCGACAGGTAAATCGAGAGCTTTGCTTTTTTGGCTCAGCTCTCTCTTCACCACAACAGATCGGTATTAGGGCAGCAGACGCTGCACCAATCCATCGCATAGATCTCCTACTCCATCATACCCAAGAACCCATGATACTTTGAACTCCTCCACTAGGGGCAGTACATCCTCCCCAACCCGGAGAAGCGTATTCTACCGTTTTCCGCCTCAAGACCATGGTCTCGGGATTTTGAAGCACTGCTCCAGCATCCTGGCCGCCTATTTCACTCGGCTGTAAACCGCTCTAGTGAGAGCTGTAGATCACTTAATACAGCCAATAGAACCACATCATCTGCGTGAATAACAGAGACGCAATCCTAAGGCCACCAAACAAATCATGTGGCCCAAAGCCTGATTAAAGCTTGCATGTCTCCTGTCCAGGTGATGACCTCCATGAGGACCTCCCAGCTCAACGTTGGGACTGCATCAGACGTTTCCCTAAAGATCACAGAGACGGACCTGGGAAGTCTGATGGCCACCATCAGAGCTCCTTCAGGTCATGAAGAACCGTGTCTTCTAAAGAGGCTCCCCAACAGACACATTGGTATGTTTTGATTTGGACTTTCTCTCCGTGTATGTTTGGATTATTTAAGTATTTCTGATTCTGATGGATAATTATCAAATATATAAAATGACATTCATGGGTACTTGTTCATGGCATTAAAAAAATTTCTAAGAGCATTAAAAAGCATTAAATTAGAGTTACTCATTCCTGTATAAACCCTGTAGAAATACATCTTCCATCCTCACTGCAGAGGAAATCCCGCCCCAGATTTGAAGACTGAGTGTTTGGCCGATGCCATTTTTTGGCCCCGATACCGATACCCGATACCTGGCTGTGCAGTATCGTCCGATACCATAATAATGTAAAATAATTGCAATCATGGCTTTGTCGGGTTGCTGCTCGCCTTGTGAAGCAAGCAGGAACAAAATCTAATACAAATTGAATCCAGTAGAACTATTTATTGCCTTCCTGGAATGGGTGACAATAGTTGAATAAACTTATAGCTCTCAAAATATGGTATCGATTGTCCTATTTCTGAGTTAATCAGGAAATACCATCATTTTAGAGACTTTACCTCCTCAATACTGGTATAGGTGTCGATTGGTGCAACACTAGTGAAGACAATATCCGTTTCTTAATTCATAAGAACAAGTATGGACTTGTGTCCTCACCAAGTATATTCTTGAGAAAACAGGAAAGTGTGGAAAGTTATTTCTATTGAACAACGAAAAGAAAGATTTTAATACTCTGAGCTCTGTGAGCGCTCCATTGAAAGCTGCTGCTGCAGTGCATGCTGGGACAGCTGTCAATCTCAAGAACGGAGTGTCTGCTGTGATGCATGCTCGGTAAAGAGGGAGGGGCGAGAACAACATCCGGGGACTTTGTCCATTCTCTGTCTTCTTGTTCTTGTGAAATGAAACAGTACTAGGGCTGAGGCTGATGACGTTTCATGAGTATCTGAGAACGCACAAGTTCACAGATTGAGAAACGGCCAATGTGATCTGGACAAAAAAAGGAATTTGAGAAGAGTAGAATTCATAGAGCTTTTTTTTGAAAAACGGAAATTTGAAATAGAAAATCTGTTAAAGCAATTTTGAAAAAATATATATATTAACAGAATCTGAGAAAACAGCAAAGTTACTCTTGAAAGCTCTTTTAAAATAAAAAGTTTAAAAGGTATGTGGAGGATTTTTAAACTTACTTTCCAAAAGATTTGCATTTTTTTCCACCATGTCAGACTCACCACCGGTAAGTGATAATTACTTACTCTACTTATTATAAATACACATTATTTACACAATTCAAACGATAGAATCAATTATTGATGTAAAACAAGTGTCAGTTAGAAAGCACTATTAAGGTAAAAAAGTGTGTCAGCTAAAAATCATTAAATGAGGAACTTGTTAAGTTGTAGTTGTCCTTCATATGACAGTATGTAAAATTTTGTTAAAACCCCACAGCTGAATAAAATCCTCCATGTTGGATTTTAGGATTTAGGATGTTGGAGGATTTGCATAATGAGGCAGAACTGCAGACAGATATGTAAAAACCACAGGCAGAAATAAATAGCATGGAAGAAATAAATAGGGCAAAAAAAGTACAAAGTAAGAGTAAAGCAGACAAGAATATTATAACATGCACATAAATAAATACTCAAATAAACAAGGTATTTATAATAAAGGTGAAAAATATATACATTTTATGTTTCACTGTAGAATTTCATTTCTATCAACATTTTATTTGTTTATTGTTATTTTTAGGAGGTGTGTATTTCTATTTATTTACTGAGCATTTATTTATTTCTGTATTTACTTTTAAATATATGGTACATCTGGTCCTCCATATCTGTGTGGCTGTGTGGAAGTGAAACTCAGCCTTATTCTGGTTTTAAAGGGGTTAGGGAGCTAGAATGATTCTATAGGGAATTATCTGGTCCTTAAGGTCTCCTAATAGGGTGTGTAACATTGATGGTTGGGCTGAAAATGGCGTATTTGCTGTTCTATGAGCCTAATGAAAGCCTAGTTAAAAACCCTAGAATGAAACAACAGGTTTTCTTCATTTCATGGTATGCTCAGGAATATTTAGATGAGCTGTATGCTGATTGGTTGGTTTACAGCGGCGAAGCTGCTGAGCAAAAGGCGCATCATAGCAACAAGCACTCACTCACTGAAACATCAAGGTTGTTGATACAGTAGGGTGACCAGACGTCCTGTTTTCCCCCCAGACATTTTCATACCTTAAGAAATGTCCGTGGGAATTTCAAAATCATCCTGGATTTTGACAACTTTCACAATGCAGCAGAACCAGCTGCCCGTTCCGAGGCTGGTCGGACTTGGGGCTTTGTTTGAATAATCTCGGCCTCAGTTTTATGGGTGGAATTTAGGACAAATAGTGAGATTTGCAGAGCAGGGAGGGTGTTGATGGGGTTTTATTTGCACGCCCATTTCACCACTGAACTATCAAGTATTCATCTATGACAATGGTTTTCTCGGTTTGCATTCTATGACCCCTTTGCACTTTCACAGAAAGTGAAAATGGGGACGAGCACGAAGGACGGCCTCGCGTAATGATATTTACACAGTTGTAGTCTTTTCGCTTCACTCTGCTTACTCCGACGTCGAGGTGCTAACGCCTCTGTTAAACAACACTTTAAAAACTCTGGAAAATGGAATACGAAAGGTGGATTCTTGATTCTCGACGCCGGAGTACACAGAGTGAAGCTTAAAAGACTACAACTGTGTAAACAGGCCCCATTTCCGCTTCCGGTGGCAGCGGAATATTGACTATTCCTACAGAACTCAATGGGATTTACAAAATGCTAAATAAAACACTACAGGAACGTTTTTCTTTACAAAACTTTTTTGGAACGCCATTGAACAGCGCTGACGACATCCCGTGAGTAGCATATTTTAAAAAAAAGAACGTTTAAGGTTGTTTTAAGGACATTATCGGACATGCTCTATGCTAGCCATTCTAAAGCAGCCAGGGGTTGATTCCTAAAATGAGCCAAAAAGCAGAGACAGGACCAATTGTCAAACTTTTGTGGTGTCGATCATTCGATTTTATCCTGGACACTACAGAAAATGGGCTTTAAATGTAATTTGAAGATTGCGTTTAAGCATCCCCTGAAATGAGCTTTTGAACTTGGGATGTCTGTAACATGGTCACCATACAATGATCATACAGTATGATCATATACTACTGAGAATTGCATAATTGTATCTTTGTGGCCCATTTATGGAGCTGTCGCCATATCCTGAACCTTTATCACGTGTTGTACTTCATATGGGGCCCACAAAGATAATCTTGCTTAAGGTCCTATTGTTGTGTCGTTACACCATTAATGAGCAACGAAGCCTTTATTTAGCCAAATTACACAGAACTTCAGAGACATGCAGGAACATTTAGGTTCTTCTCAAAAGATCTGGATCAAAAATTATTTCTTATGTTTCTCACTCAGTAGCAGATATTTCTCTATATAGCTTGGATGCTTTAACTTGATGTGATGTGTCGCTTTTAACACCCCAGTGGGACGTATGATGTACCTAATCCTGTGAAGTGGGACATAAAGAGTCTCAATTCAGAGGGCCCTCTGAATTGAGAAAACACACATAAAAACAGACCCATTCTACAGATAGAGAAATGTTACTAGAATAGACATCCATTATCTGTCTCTAGGTTGTGTCTCTCTCTCTTCTTGTCCCTTTTTCTTCTTGTTTTCCTCTCTATGTTTTGTACTCCTCTGACTTTTCACGTCATCCTTGTCTCTAAAGGAATGAAAGATTTTTCCAAGCACTAAGCTCACTTAGCTGATTGCTCCTTCCTGTGTTTCCCAAAAAGGCCAAAGTGAAATAACCCAGTCCTTCTACTCAGCTGACTTTTCATGATCTTCTTATCTGTTCTCCATTTTTCATTTGATGAAATAATAGCTGCATGAATCATGACAGCAGACAAGATAGAGGAGAGCAGGAGGCGGGTTACCAATCTACTTGCTCTGGAGAGCAGAGTTCGCTGCTTTAGATGTTGTCTCCAAAGTCTCCTGGTAGCAGAAAAAAAGTCGCCAGATAGCTACTTTTGTATGCTTTTTGAAATAAAAAAGTATTAGAGGGGTCTGAAAAATTAAGCTAAATAGAAGGCGACAAACCTGGCATCAGAAATACCAGCAGATCAGTCTCTGAATCATGCAGACTAGTACTAGCAGTAGAAATGCTGTTTGCGTAATAAGTTTGTAAAACCTGACATTATCCAATGTTATCAATTAAACGCGAATGTGAGATGTCTGTGTTGCTTATTATTCTTAGAGTGAGCTTCACTCTCATTCACATTCATTACTCTAAAACCGATCCTTTCACCGTTCACAAAACAATATGAATATATTCAGTGAACGCCGTTCATTGGACACATTCATGCACAACACTGCTGGTACCAGAACCAGAAGCTCACTGGTTTGTCTTTAAACAAAGCAGTGTGGACCACTGATTTCTATTTATTCACTGGATTACTGATTGCCTGTTGGTAGTACGTGTTTGAAGTGAAGCCACCGGCTGCCATATTGGTACTCCCTAGTTAGACCGGTCGCAATGTAAACAATCTGTGTGCTACAGCATCAAACAATGATGATGTTCTTATTTTCAGGGGGACTTAATACTTTTAAAATAAAGATAAATTCATTACTTTGACACTCTGGCTGTTTCATAGCATCAGTAGATTACTTTAACTTTTGGTAAAAAATAGGCACATCACATTGCATAGTCATTATGAAGTCTATAAATCATGCAATATAACATATTATACAAATCCATCACATTAAAATGAATTTGTTAATGGAGCATAATAATACAGGTGTGCCAAAGTGCTAAATAGATGTAGTTTCAAAAAAACAAAGGGGACCAAGCACTGAGCAGTGAGGGACTCCTGCCTGTTGGCTCGGCAGCACAAAAACAAAAAAAAAACGTTCCAAGAACTTCATCAAAGGTTCCCCAAACCTGCAACGAAGCAGCAGAAGATTTCTAGTTTGTCTCTGAGTTTCTCTGGTTAGTAAACCGATCTTTTATCTCCTCCCTCCCTCAGGTGAGGCCGGTAACCAGGAGATGACGGCTCAGGTGACGAGTCCCGGAGGGAAGACGGAGGACGCAGAGATCATCAAAGGGGAGGACAGCACCTACAGTGTCCGCTTTGTCCCCCAGGAAATGGGACCTCACACTGTCAATGTTAAATACCGGGGCCAACATGTGCCGGGGAGCCCCTTCCAGTTTACTGTGGGGCCCCTGGGTGAGGGAGGGGCCCATAAGGTGCGAGCAGGAGGAACCGGGCTGGACCGTGGAGTGGCAGGTCTACCCGGTAGGCTGGGCAGACATTTTAACTTTTTCTCTCTTATCTTGAAAATCACTTTTCTGGAACCTAAAGGTCCCTTTTCTAACTTCCTGGCTGCTTTCTGACGGTCACCGAGGATTTTTCTGGGACGCTTCAGGTTTATTTTCTGGAACCTGCAAGACGCAGTCCTAAGACTCACAGTGCCCTCACCTTCCAAGTTACCAACTGAACCTAAAGTATTTTAGGTTCACCCTCGAGATTTATTCAGATCGTAACATTGGTAACTCAAAATGCGTCATTAGAGGAAAGAGATAAGAAAACTTCAAAAACATGAGAGGCAACCCAATTATAACAAATACAGACAATAAAGGAGAAGTCAGGTCAGCAAGGAATAACCAATGGATCTTTATTTATACCTAAAACTAAAACGTTTGTGGTGATTTAATGAATTTAGTGTTAATCAGTAAAAAAAATAAAAATTATCATTTTCATTGCGATCACTGACTCTGGAAGCGGCCATTTTTGCCCAAATATAGTAACCCCTCCCCACTCCTGCCATCTTCCAGCAGTGACGCCACGGTGCGGAAGCCTAGCGCCATTCTCCCAGCTTTACAAGCTAAATCAATGGGAACTACTAGACACATCTGCAATCAACAACAATTATTGAAGATTTCCAGAGGACTTCACCATTGAAATTCACCAGAGCTATAGTGAAACTGACAATGCCCACGTGCATGGCAGCTGGATGTTGGAATACATCAGAGAAAAAGTGAAAAAAAGAGTTATTTCACCTTTCTGATTCCTGATTCTCCACGGACTGGATCATCGTTGGATCAGCCAACTTGAAGGGAGGATTTTTGCCATCGGAACTTCTGGTCAGAGAAAAAACACGTAATATGTAGCCAACATTTGGAAGAAGAATGTTTTCAAGATGACTTGGATAATAGCGCGTTGTGACAAACACCAGATACAGCACTGGGACTTGATCAACAGCCGATACCGCACCGTGGCGTCACAAACCAGTAGGTGGCAGTAGTGTTCTTTGACAAACATGGATGCCTCCAGTAAAGTACATTCAAAACCAAAATTACTCTTGATTAAAACTTTTATGATTTATTAAACAGTATGTAATAATTTCATAATTAAACTACTTTCAGAAGTTTTAATTCTGAATATGGCCGGACTTCTTCTTTAAGAAGGGACTTGATGGTACCGGCCAGTCCTGCAAACTACCCCCCACCACCACAGTTGCGTAAAAATATAACTTGAGGAAAGTTCTGGAAAAGTAGCCTCTAGGTTCCACAAAGAAATCTGAAGGCATCAGAAGGTGTCCTTAAGATCTGCTTTAGAATCCTGTGGATTCTGGTGAAGTGCGGACTGTACCATGTGCTGATATCTAGTGTTTCCCTGCAGCTGAGTTCAGTATTTGGACCAGAGAGGCTGGAGCTGGAGGTCTGTCGATTGCTGTGGAAGGACCCAGCAAAGCTGAGATCTCCTTTGAGGACCGGAAGGACGGTTCCTGTGGAGTCTCCTACGTGGTCCAGGAGCCTGGTAAGATCTAAACACAGATTTACCGTCTGTAGTTCAGCTCTGTCACAATCTGCTGTATGTTTTTAAATACATAATTTATGGTAGAAGCAGCTTAGAGAGAACTAATCCGTCAGGAATCATGCAAGAACACTGAATGAAGTTCTGTTTGAAACCCACAGGTGATTATGAGGTTTCCATCAAGTTTAACGATGAACACATCCCAGACTCTCCTTTCATTGTCCCTGTGGCTAGCCTGTCAGATGACGCCCGCCACCTCACCATCACCAGCCTTCAGGTGAGGAGATCCGAGTCCCCATGGAAGCAGACGTCTATCTTCTCAGTCTGGTTAGATCGCAGTAACATATTTTCTTTATTAGGAGATGGGGCTGAAGGTGGGTCAGGAGGCCTCCTTTGCTGTCCAGCTGAATGGAGCCAGAGGCCTCATAGATGCTAAGATCCACTCACCATTGGGGGCCACAGAGGAATGCTGCATCACTGAGCTGGACAGCGGTAAGACCTGACAGCTCCAAGCAGAATCCAGAGCACCAGGAAGAATAACTGGATTTCAGTCTGCCTAACTTCTCATAAACTTTCTTTGTTTTCCAGCAGATCGGCACGCCATCAGGTTCATCCCCAAGGAGAACGGCGTTCACTCTATAGACGTTCGCTTCAACGGCAGCCATGTACCCGGCAGTCCCTTCAAGATCCGCGTGGGAGAACCGGGGCAGGTTGGAGATCCAGGGCTTGTGTCTGCCTTTGGGCCAGGACTGGAAGGAGGAACCACAGGTACAAACAGCGTTCAGGTTTTCTGCTTTAACCATCAGGAGATTTAAAGACCATTTGATGATCCCATGTGTGTTTGTTCAGGCGTGGCGTCAGAGTTTATGGTCAACACCTGTAATGCCGGAGCTGGAGCTCTATCTGTGACCATCGATGGGCCATCGAAGGTGAAGATGGACTGCCAGGAGTGTCCTGAGGGCTACAAAGTCTCTTACACCCCTATGGCTCCAGGGAGCTACCTGATCTCCATCAAGTACGGAGGACCACAGCACATTGTAGGCAGCCCCTTCAAAGCCAAAGTGTCAGGTGGGTCAGTGTTCTGGGCTCAGAGGTGGTGCTGATCAGAAATTGGTTCAAAACGGTTCTCTCCTTAGAGGAACTCCCTGGTTCAGGGTATCACCGCCTCCTGGACTGGACAGAAGCCTGATGTTATACTTTCTGTTGCTTCAGACTGAAGATAATGGCGTTCCTCAGGGCATGTCCACCCCATTACTGTGTTCTTCTATGTTACCACATTACCCCCAGAACACGGGTTCTGGAAAGCCACACTCTGAATAGGCAGAATAGAACTACCAAACTCACCTGCTCTAACCTGCTGAATGTTTGTCAAATATGACCAGAGAGCTCCAGCTCTTCAAGATGCCATCATCTATCAAACTGGGAAAACAAAAGCAAACAACTACACAAACACTGCGAAGTAGGGCTGTATGATTTTGGAAAATGACTTGCTACTTAAAGGCTGAACTTGCCCTACCCACTACTTGGTTTGGGACGGTGCTTGATGTGGCGGACCCTCCAAGGGGAACGCGCAGACGGAGGGTTAGTGCTCAGGGTTAGTGTTTAGGGGCCGGTTTGGGATTGGGCCATAAGAAACTGGAGCAGGAAGTGGAGGCTAGGACAGGAAGTAGGAACTGAGGTTAGGAACAGAAGGTAGAAACTGGAGCTATGAACAGGAAGTAGGAACTGGAGCAATGAACAGGAAGTAGGAACTGGAGCCAGGAACAAGCATAGGAAGTAGGAACTGGAGGAATAGGAACAGAAGCTAGGAACTGAAGCTAGGAACAGGAAGTAGGTACTGGAACTGAAGCTATGAACAGGAAGTAGGAACTGAGGCTGGGAGAGGAACCAGAGGTATGAACTGGAGCCAGGAAGAGGGAAACTGGAAGAGGAACCAGACTATGAACTGGAGCTAGTGCTGAGGGTTAGTGTAGGAACTGGAAGAGGATTGGGCCATAGAAACTGGAGCTACTAACAGGAAGTAGGAACTGAGGCTAGGAACAGAAGGTAGGAACTGGAGCTAGGAACAGGAAGTAGGAACTGGAAGAGCGAACCAGGAAGTAGGAACTGGAGCTAGGAATAGGAAGTAGGAACTGGAAGAGGAACCAGAACTATGAACTGGAGTAGGAAGAGGAGTAGGAACTGGAACGAGGAACCTGAAGTAGGAACTGAAGCTAGGAACAGGAAGTAGGAACTGGACCAGAACTATGAACTGGAGCTAGGAACTGGAAGTAGGAACAGGAAGTAGGAACTGGAAACTGAGCTAGAACAGGAAGTAGGAACTGGAGCTATGAATAGGAAGTAGGAACTGGAACTATGAAGGAAAGTAGGAACTTCAATAATAGGAATAGGAAGTAGGAACTGGGATAGGAACAGGAAGTAGGAACTGGAGGTTTGAACAGGAAGTAGAAACTGGAAGCTGGGAACAGGAAGAAGAAACTGGAGCTATGAATAGGAATTAGGAACTGGAACGAAGAACCAATAATAGGAAGAGGAAGTAGGAACTGGAATAGGAACCAGAACTATGAACTGGAGCTAGGAAGAGGAAGTAGGAACTGGAAGAGGAACCAGAACTATGAACTGGAGCTAGGAAGAGGAAGTAGGAACTGGAAGAGGAACCAGAACTATGAACTGGAGCTAGGAAGAGGAAGTAGGAACTGGAGCCAGGAACAAGAAGTAGGAGCTTGAACTGGTAACAGGAGCTAGGAGATGCAATTTGGTATTTGCTTAAAAAAATACGAAAGTCCTGACCAACCATTTGAGAATAACAGATAGCATACAGGAGCTGGAGCCCTTTCTTTCTGGAGCTAGTTTTCTGCTTTTCTTAATTTGTATTGTCTTCTTGCAGTCTTTTACCATTAAATTCATTTCTTTGCGTATTTGTTTTTGATGTAAAAAATATTGAAAGTCTGACCGTAACAATACCTCCCACGCTGCTTTGCTTTTAGACTCAAAGTGTTTCCAGCATTAGAATGGATTCAATTCTTCTGCAGTAGGATCTCTGCCATCCTTCAGTGAAAAGCTTTTTCTCTCCCTCCAGGACCACGCCTGTCAGGAGGTCACAATCTCCATGAGACGTCTTCTGTTCTCGTGGAAACCGTCACCAAAACATCAGCGATGGGCGGCGCCTTCGCTTCCTTCCCCAAATTCTCCTCAGACGCCAGTAAAGTCATCTCCCGCGGCGCTGGTCTGTCTAAAGCCTTCATCGGTCAGAAGAACACCTTCACAGTGGACTGCAGCAAAGCAGGTGAGAAGAAACGAGGTGAAGGAAGGAGTCTCCCAATGTTTCCTGGAAACCTCTGATCTTTTCTTTGTGCTGCAGGCACCAACATGTTGATGGTGGGCGTCCACGGGCCAAAGACACCCTGTGAGGAAGTCTACGTCAAACACATGGGCAACAGGATGTACAACGTGACGTACACGGTGAAGGAACAGGGCAGCTACATCCTCATCGTGAAGTGGGGGGATGAGAACATACCAGGAAGTCCTTTCCACGTCACTGTTCCCTAAACAAGCTCAGCTTCATCTCCACACGGTGACTCTCATTTTCTACGATGCACTGAAGACTTTTCCTCACAGAGGAGGAAACGTCCCTCATGTTTCTCCTGTCCTTACCTGTTCTCCATGGGATGTGACGGCCGTTGCTCCTCTCAAGAACTTCACCCAAACTGCTTGAACAGCTGCTATAGAGATGATCCAGGATGAGATGTCTTCCAACAGACGTTTCCACAAACTTTTGTTTGTTTTGCAGCAGGAACCTTCCTGATTAGGTCCATCTCTGCAGGGTTTGGACCTGATCAGGAACATTCTGTTGTAAGAATCTTAAAAGGTGAACATCTGAGGCCACATGGGGACGATTTTAAAGGCCTCGAAGCAGAAAATGTGAAGCTATTTTCTATATACTTCAGCTCAATGCAGATCTCTACATCTTCTCTGCATAACCATTGTTTGTATTCAGCAAGTCTAGATCTTCTAGGTGCAGAAGACTTTGCAACCATCTTCTAACTGCTGAAGGAAGTCCAAGCAGCTGGAACTCCTCCTCCTTCATTGGGTCTGTGAGGAACATCAGGGGACGTTCTCCTCTATGAACATCACGTCCTGAGCTCTGCAGATGAAGAGAGATCCCACATGTCATGATCCGGAACCAGGAAGAGAAGACAACAGATTTTCAGCAACAACTCCACGTCTTCTAGAACCTTCTGGATTTCACATGAGATGTTTGGATTCTGCTGCATCAAACTGTGACGTTTAATTTATTCCCCCTGATTGGCTGTCGGTAGAGGAGCCGCGTCTGATCTGTGATCCGCTCCCAGTCTGTGTTTTAATAAGACGCATCAGGAGGTTTTATGGAGATTTTTCAGACACACTATTAGAAATACTTTTTTTTGTAGTTTTGTATGTATCCAAGCAAATGACTGAAAGCTTGAGTATGGCAAAATTGTGCAGGCATAATAAAACTGTCTTTGAGACGTCCCTCAGTGTCGCTTCGCTCTTTGAGACCTTAAAACGACATTAAGCTGCTTCCTCGCTGTCCTCTTCTTCATCTCCTCCTAAGCAAGCAGCAGTTACCACCTCAGAAAAGCTGCTGCCTTCCTGTCTTTGAACCAAAATGGGTGATAGGTTTCTAAGCATGCTGCCACCAGTGCAGAGCCGACTCAGCTTGGCAGCAGGTGGGTTTGAGTGAGAACGGTTTTATGTAGACTGGGGAGATTAGAATCAGAGGTTTGGTGCAGGGGTAACAAAATCAGCAGTGTGTCCTAATAATAAAGAAAAAATCAAAACCAGTAAAGGTCCGGGAGACATTTTTAATTATAATCTGTTACTTTAAACAGAATTTAACACTGAAATAAAATGAGGTTTTTATGCATCCATGTTATCACAGTGAATATTTAAATAAAAAACAGAACATTTTTCCATTTTTAAAATTCTAAATTGTTTTTTGAAGTAGAGAAAAAACAATCTTTCAGTTTTGTATAGACAATTGTCTCCTGACTCTTTTTATAAAACACCTGAACTAACCGCTTTTTCTTTCTTTTTTCTGTCTTAATGTTGGCAGTGGGCTTTATGCTGCCCTTTTTTGCAAGGCTTTAAACCTTGGTTTGAATGGAGACTAAGCCATTCTAAAGCACATATCAAGGAGCTCATTTTGAGCCTGGATCCAGATTTTTGTTGATTCTGTTCATGGTGGGAGAATCCTGCTTCACAGCAGCAGGTTGAGCCAAACATCCTCTAAATGTTCAGGGTCATCCTTGAGCACCATTTCACTTTTCTTTCACCAGTTCACCACAGTTCTTCCAGCAGTCCACACTTTCTCTGCTCTCTTTTTACCGTAATAACAGGTGAAGTGGCAAAAGTGAAATTAGACCCCGTCGCTCAGACAACAAACGGTAATTTATAAATGTTTTAAATCAGGCAGCAGGTGGGTCCAGATCCAGACTGCGGTCTGCCTATCTGGGACCTCTGTCCTACAGGAAGAACAACCAAAACTTGATCCAAGTAATTTTCTTCTATCGTCCTTCTCATGGTTTGGAATTTGTTGAGAAGAAAAGGTGAAAGTTGACATGACTCCTTTGGGATGTCGTTAGAGAAGGCTTCTGACCCAGAAACCTTTGACTTGTCCCGTCAGACATCTGGAACGGTCCCTAGTAGAGCTAGTGAACTTTTAGAATAATCAAACCTTAACGTTCCAGAAATTATGAAAAATTCTCAGTCATGATAGCGTTGACACAGCTGCAGAGAAAGACTGGTGATCCAATTCTGATGTTTGTCAAAGAACACTACCGGGACTCACCTACTGGTTTGTGACGCCACGGTGCGGAATATCGGCTGTTGATCAAGTCCCAGTGCTGTATCTGGAATGTTTGTCAAAGAACAACGCCACCTATTATCCAAGTCCTCTTATTCGAAAATTATCCATTCTTCTTCCAAATGTTGGCTACACATAACGTGTTTTTTCTCTGGCCAGAAGTCTGATGGCAAATCCTCCCTCTTCAAGTTGGCAATCCAACGACCAACCCGTCCGCGGAGGATCAGGAATCAGGAAAGGTGGAATAACTCTTTTTTTCCCTTTTACCCGATGTATTCCAGCATCCAGCTGCCATGCACGGATATATTGTCAGTTTAATTATAGCTCTCAGTGAATTTCAATGGTGAAGACCATTGATTCAAGATTCTGTTCCCGCAGGGAACAGAAGACCTCGCTTCGTTCAGCCAGGCCAACAATTCCCCTTTAATGACCCACCTTTCAGAGAGACATAGACAGGTAAATGACTGCAAAACAAAAGAAAATCTAAACAAATTATTTTATTCTTGAAATAAGCAAGCATTTGTTCTTGAATTGAGGAAGTCAATGAAATAAGACATTTAAAATAAGAAAAAGAACAATTGCACTCCCTTATTTCAAGTGCATATTATCTATAATTATCTTATTTTAAGGGTAAAATACTCATTCCATTGGCAGATCATCTATTTTACCTACGCAAATGAGGGATAAATGCAGTTAAGTCAAGAATCTTTTACTTATTTCTAGATCATTTTGCAGTGTATGGGGCATTGCTGGCTAACAAAAGAAGCCAAATGACCCCCATTCCAAAGGGGTGGACCCCTTCGTTAGTTTCAGTTTGCTTGTTTTCTAAAGGCTTTGTTGGGATACTGTATAAAACCTCGAACTCAACGCCATTTCTGACATTTTGAATTGGAAAAAGCTTCCTGGATGGGAAGCGGAACGTCTTTAAACCTGGAAACAAAGTTCAGTGGATTGTTTTCACTTTCTTAGAATCCAGGGAACATTTGCTGATGATCTGTTGAGATAAAGGACTGACTGATAAAGGATGTTAGCTCTGTAGGAAGCTCTATTGGAGAACCTGAGCTTAGCTCCCAAACCACCAACCTCTGAGTGTTATGGTCGGGTCGGACCAGCAGGGGGCAGCAGAGACAAGTCAAACTGCAAGGAGACAGTTCAGGTTTGAGAAAATGGGACATGCTGCAATTTGAAGGAAGTCTGGAAACTTTCCAGCTACATTTGTTGGTAAATTCCTCCATCAGGCCATTAACTGATAAAATAAATTGAAAAAAAAATAAAAAAATCTAGGACCCCCCCAAAAAAAACTTTGTCAGACTTCATGGTTGGATTCCTTTAGCAGCGGCTGTGCAGAAAGAGGGACTTTAACTTTGATAGAATCAATGAAAGGACTATGCTGCATACACACTGATCTCCACTATAGATCAATGAGGAAGAAGCTCATGGGCACCTTTCATTATCAGAGGACCAGCAGGGGCGGCACTAGATGGGGGGCCAGGGGTGGCCATTGGCACTCTTAGCCAATCATTGGCCCCCCCTACCATATTTTCCCCTCTAATACAGATGGTGGCAGCAGTAATACTCCCAAGTGGAATATTGAAAATATTTTTCATATTTTAACAATAACTTGATAACAAAAACACTGTGGTTAATTTTGCACATCAATATACTAACATTAAAGAGTTAAAATACAGAATTCATGCTGTTGACCTGCAAAAAACTGTGTTATATGGGGTAAAGACTGCAAGTCATTTAGGAGTCTTCATAACTATTTTAATAAAAATGTATTAAATAACCATTTTTGTAGATATAAGTAGCCTACTTGTAAATATCAATTTTATGAAGAATGATTATAATGATATTTTGTCATTATACTGAGATACTATCTCAGTATAATGACATCATTATAATTATAATTAGATAGTAACTCGAAATAACGAAATAGTATCTCAATATAATGATATATTAACATTATAACGAGATACTATCTCAGTATAATGAGATCATTTATTTATGTATTTATTTTAACAGAGTGGCGGATACGGGCTTCCATACAGAAAGACGCATCTAACCAGTCCACCTTAAATCCGCGCGTATCTGCGTCACGTGACCATGTTCTTGGAAAGTTCCTGGAAACCTGCTCCGTTGTTGTTGTTTATGGAGCTCCGGACCATCGGCTGCTCCACTCGGTGCCAGGCTCACTGAGTCCTGGTTCGGCTGCAGCGGAGCTCCGTGACGGACGGTCGGTTCTGATCCAAAGATCCAGCTTCGCGGCCCGCTTCCCCTCACCCCTCCCGCCGTTTGTGATTCTAGGAAACAGCCGGAGCAAAGCAGCGTCCGGACCTGCAGGAGTGGACCCGGTCCCGCGAACATGACGGCGGGTTCGTGGAGCAGGAATCGGAGCCGTTAACGTGCGGCTGGACTCCCCGGCTCGGTAGGTCCAGTTTAATCCCCACATGTCATGATCCGGAACCAGGAGCAGGTCTCCTCAGGTGAGCAGAACCCGTTCCAGCTGCAGGATCTCACCTTCCATCCAGGTTCTCTCCGCTGGAGCAGGAACCAGGAGCTTCCTGCAGAACTCCGCTTAGAATTCCTCTAATTTAACTTTCCCTCCTCGGCCCGAAGCTTCCAGCTGGATTCCCGAACCAACAACACACGCTGCTGTTTGGACCCGACCCACTCATAAATTCTGCTAATTAGAAAAGGGCCAAAATAAAACCCATTAGACACCAGACTGAACCAGCTTCAGATGCAGGCTTTATTATACAACAACTTGATATTTATTTCTGAATTTGTTCCTATTTACAAACTGGATCATTCAGAGACACCTGCTGCACATTTCCATTTATTCGGCTTTAAAGCTTTGCTCCTGTTTCCCTCAGAGCGGGAAATAATAGTCCTTGAATGATGTAATTCAAGTTCTTCCATTTCATAATTAACTGGATTTTATTGAAGCAAACCTGCAGATTCTGCTTCTCTCTAACAGAACACAGGCCTGTTTCCACTGGGAGCATTTGCTCCACTCCTTTGGGTAACTGTTCTCAGAAAATGTCCTGTCATTTTTTTACTTTGAGTTGCTACAGGGGTGGATTTAGGAAATTTGGGGCCCGGGGCAAAGACGGGCAGGGGGCCCTCTGAATTGAGAAGACAACATATAGAACAAATCCATTATAGAGAGAGAGAAATTTTAATAGAATAGACATACATTATTTGTCTACTTTTTGTCCACAAGTGTAACTTTCTGAAGGACTGGTGTGAAAACTTCCCCACCAATAATTTCAGCTTTTTTTCCCCTTTCTACTCATTTTCTTTCACCAACAGGGTTCCCGCGGGTCCTTAAAAGTCTTGTGCTACAGAGATGTGGAAGTAACGAAGTACAAATACATTACTGTACTCAAGTAGATTTTTCGTATATTTTCCGGCTTTACTTTTACTACTTATTTTTATGGGAGACTTTTACTTTCTACCTCTTACATTTTACCTTTTACATAATATCTGTACTTTCTACCTTTCATTCTACATTTTAAAAATTGGCTCATTACTTTAGTTTTTGAATCATTTCAGTGGAGTTTGCTCTGCATATCCCGGCCTTGAAACCTTCCTGCTGAAGTAATTTTGGGGAAGCGGGCGCAAAATATTAAGTTAGCGGTGGATTGGCTCTATGTTGGGTGATAGACGTACCAAATAAACCAATCAGATCAACGGCGGCATATGACGTACTAACAGCCAGGCTACTCTTTGCCGAAACCAGTTGGGAGTGAAGAGCAAAAACATCTTTCCTCTGAGAAAAGCCTCCAGAGCAGTGTTTTGCTCTTCTTTCAGTGAAGAAATACCTTTCGTAATCTCCCCGGAAACTCTGTTTGATGATAGCCGTATCGCTTAACGCTTAGTTTCCATATCGGCTGTAGCCAGCTCATGTTCTTTTAGACTGAACTGTCGCGCTTTCAACGCTGCGCCACACCTCAACCCGCCTCAAAGCTAACGCTGATTGGACGTTCGCTGGGTGAACGGCTCAAAATCTTCTTCAACGGAGAGTTCCAGACTGATCTGGGCGAGTGAAATCCTCTGGAAAGTCAGCGAGATCAGGATGGTCTCAATGGCTATATTCCAAGTAGGGATGCACGATATTTCTACAGTTTAGTTCCAATCTTGTCTCTGCAACTCCACTGATCACCAAATCAAACACAAGGAAAACGATGCAAAGAAAAAATAGCTGCAAAAAGACTTAGCACTTGGTTATATTGTGGCTTTAAAACTGATTGGTTTTGTCCCCTGCTAAAACAAAGTTTTAGAATTCAGTTAAATAATTGTTCAAATATATCTGTCATTTGTGTGTTTTTTGCTTTCTTCCCTAAAGGGGAAGCTTTTCAAAATTTGAAAACATTAGTGCAGTGGTTTATGTTAAAATAAACCTTTGGGTTAAGTTGTCGCAAGCAGGTTTTTCTTGTGTTTCTTGTGAATTTGGTCTTAAATTTTTATTTCAAGTGGCATTAAAAAGTCTTAAAAGTCTTGAATTTTTAACTCGCCTTATGCTGTAGGAACCCCTGAGCAAAGGAGACAGAGTTGGGTGCAGCTATCTGTATTCAGCGCGTTTTGAGTCCATTTTTTTCCTCTCTCAGCTGCTCCCACTTCCTGCCTCTCGGTGTAACATCATCAGATCTGTCGCTTTGAAACATTTAATTTGCGGTCGCGTTTCACTGCATACGAAGTCGCTATGTGGTTGGAGGAGAGACACACAGCAGCACTCAGTGAATATCCCTAACCTTGCAGCTACTTCGACGTTTAAGAAAGAGTTAGTACTCAGTAGACAAGCCATGATCTGCTTCTCTGTTCTCCATTTTTCATTTGATGAAATAATAGCTGCATGAATCATGACAGCAGACAAGATAGAAGGAGAGCAGGAGGCGGGGTTACCAATCTACTCGCTCTGGAGAGCAGAGTTCGCTGCTTTTAGATGTTGTTACTAAAGTCTCCACTAGCAGAAAAAAGTCACTAGATTTGGCGCTAGGCACTTTGTTGAAATAAAATTGCTAGAGGGGTCTGAAAAGTTGTCGCTAAATATAGCAACAAAAGCGCTAATGTGGCAATACTGCTCTTTGCAATGTTAATAATTAACATTAATACATCATTAATGTGCACAAATAAGTAATAGCTGTATTAACCATACATGTAAAATTAGTCTTATTGGGCCCCCAGGGACTTGGGGCCCTAGGCAGCCGTCTAGTTTTCCGGTAAATCCGCCCCTGAGTTTCTCAGACTACTCAGAGTCTCTGTTTTTTATAAACCCATTTTTGCCAAATGTTGTAAATTGGAGAACAAATTTCTGTTTCTGCAGTTTCCTTTTTAGAGTCAACTATTTGATTTGAAGTATTAGAGGAAAGACGGAGGGCAGGAAGGGGTCCAAACAGCTGTTGGATTTGAATCTTGAGGGTCTAAAGGAGCAGCAGCTGCTGCAGAATCTCCCTCAGGCTCAGCAGGAACATCAACATTTACTCAGAAATCTCTTTAAAATGCAGTGAATTGAACTTTAACTGCACGGTCGCATTATTTAAAACGAGGGCAAATTAAATCTGACAGCAGAATGAATGTAATCTAGACTGAGGTTTCCTCTGAGGGGCTTTCGTCCCGACCTTTCCAGTCTCCAAACTGGAACAGGAATCATCCAGCTGCTGGACTTCCCGGTTTCCTTTGTTCTTTCCAGTTCATTTAGATCATCTCCTGTTTCCACGAAGCAGACTACAAAATCTTAATTTATGCGGAGATTTTCCTCCCTTTTTGACTCTAAAACAGACTTCATTCAGCCTGTCTTTGATCACAGGATCGGAGGGATCCATTCTGTCTGGGATTAAAAACCGGGATTTGTTGCAGCTCCACAGCTTTCTTTGGTACCTGGTAGTAAACATGGAACAAAGAGACGCAGGAAAGGGTCCAAACAGCTGCCGGGTTTGGATCTTTGGGGAACCAGAGGATGGTCAGCAGGATCTCTCTTTACACCCACAGAAGGAACATTAACATGTACTCAGAAATCTGTTTAAAATGCAATTTAGAGTCTTAAACATGTATATTCCTGAGACCTGGTTCTTCCTGTTGGTTTTTCAGAATTGATACTTTAATCCTGAAAGTAAAAGTTTCCTTACAGTCGAACATCATCGGTGCAAACTGACTGTGTTAAAGGAAAAGTCACACTCAGAATTAAAACTTCTGAAAGTACTTTAAATATGAAACTATTA
This sequence comes from Cyprinodon brontotheroides, assembly GCA_018398635.1. Taxonomy (NCBI): domain Eukaryota; kingdom Metazoa; phylum Chordata; class Actinopteri; order Cyprinodontiformes; family Cyprinodontidae; genus Cyprinodon; species Cyprinodon brontotheroides. The sequence goes on along the minus strand of JAGKQL010000004.1, from coordinate 3,031,939 downwards.
CATACTGTTCCATAAAAGATAAGTGTTTTTTTAAATTAAGAGTAATTTTTTCATCTGGAATGTGCTTTACTGGAGGCAAAGAACACTACTGCCACCTACTGGTTTGTGACGTCACGGGTCTGTATCGGCTGTTGATCAAGTCCCAGTGCTGTATCTGGTGTAGAGACTGACATTTTTTAGGGAATTCCACAGCGGGATTCCATGGGATTCCTTTGTGGAGTGAAGTCAGCATTAGTAAATCGCATCACGCGGATTGGGACGGTACAGGATTAAACATTAACGGAGCAGACGGGAGCGAGCAAAACCCAAATAATAGTAACTAAAAAACTAGGATTGATGCCAAAAAATAAAATAAAATAGAAAGAAAAAAAATCCTGTACTGGCGCGGCGCCATTTTGTGAAGTTTTTTTCCTTGAAGCCTACACCTGAGTAATGCGAGGAGTCAAAAAACTACTGTGACCCAAAAACCAACAGTGCTTCCGGCTTCCTGAGTTTCACCACCCGCAAAAACAACAATAAATGGAGGGACCAACAGTTAGTGGTGAACCTCGAACTTCTAAAAAGTTTGATTGTTTTGATTGTTTATTCACCTAAGATAAGCATGGTCTGTTTCCTTGTTTGTTACTTTTATTATATATTTATAATTATTATTCCTTTTACTTTAACTGACCTTTACTACAGCTAGAAACAGGAACTTAACTGACCCTTTATAGAAATTCAGATTCAATGTAATGGCAGAAATCTTATTGAAGACAACAAGAATGGGAGTGGTGCAGGAGCGGGAGTCATTCTGAATGGGAGCGGGAGTAATTTCACTAGGAGTTGAACGGGACAGGATTTAGATTTCTACTCACAATTTATTTCTGTGGGAGTGGGACGGGACAGAAGTGAAAATCCACTCCCCGTGTCAGTCTAATACTGGTGGGTGTTTGTCACAACGCCTATTATCCAAGTCATCTTGAAAACATTCTTCTTCCAAATGTTGGCTACATATTACGCGTTTTTCTCTGGCCAGAAGTTCAATGGTAAATCCTCCTCTTCAAGTTGGCAATCTAACGACGAACCCGTCCGTGGAGGATCAGGAATCAGAAAGGTGAAATAACTCTTTTTTTCACTTTTTTACCCGATGTATTCCAACATCCAGCTGCCATGCACGTGGGCATTGTCAGTTTCACTATAGCTTCTGGTGAATTTCAATGGTGAAGTCCTCTGGAAATCTTCAATAATTGTTGTTGATTGCAGATGTGTCTAGTAGTTCCCATTGATTTAGCTTGTAAAGCGGGAGAATGGCGCTAGGCTTACCGCACCGTGACGTCACTGCTGGAAGATGGAGGGGGGGAGGGGTTACTATATTTGGGCAAAAATGGCCGCTCCCAGACTCAGTGATCACAGTGAAAATGATTATTTTTACTTGTTTACTTAAATTCATTAAATCGCCGCAAATGTATTGGTTTTAGATATAATTACTGATCCATCGATTAGTCCTTGCAGACCAGACTTTTCCTTTAAAGTTCTGCACTTCTAATTTCTTTAAGGGGCTCATGTTACAAGTATAGAACTTGCCACCATTTTTCTCAGTAAATATATTTGTAGAGGTGCTATTGACAGGACGTTTTCACCAGATGTCCGTGCAATCCCTGCAATCCACACTTACAAAGACATCTAAGATCATAGAAGTCATCAAATTTATAGGTAATAAAGTGAAATGATACAGGGAACAAGTATTGAACACAGTTACTGAGATTTATAGATTTTCTCCTGTATAGAGAAATGACTCCCTTGCATTGCTCAGGTGTGATTTTGGCCCATTCTTTCACTCAAAATGTCTTCAAATCTTGAAGTTTTCATGGGCCTCTTCCATGAACTCTGATCTTTATTAGACTTTCTCTAGAACCAAGTGTTAGTTCTGGTTCTGCTATGTGAGGAAATCTAATATTTTCATCTGCTTCTAGCACCTTAAACGCATAAAAAGCAGGAAGAATCGCTGGTCGATCAGTTTTCTTTAACTATATGATGGTGTTTGTTGGAACTTTCAGGAATCAGTTTGGACGTCTGCAGATGTCACCCACTCAGGTGCACTGGGTTCCACTGCTGGAATGTTTGGCACCAGTTTATTCTAATGATAAACGACCCGATAGAACAAAGCTAACTTGATCACACCAAACTGACCCCATGACATGAATCTATTCTGACCTGATGTTCGGTCATTCCACTGAACTAAACTTTACTGAGAATTTCAAAGCTGGATATATGACAATAAAAGTAGAACTTAAGGGTTTGGTTTTGTGAACACAGTCAGGGTTCAATACTGACCCTCACCAGCACCCTTACAGCATTGATACCGTAAATCTGGGTGAAATGTCCTACCTTTGGTCTCATGTTTCCTCCAAGTCCTTCTTGCTGAATCACACTCAAATGGATCCTTTCATGATTAAGGATGAGGTTAAAGGTCACAGAAAGGTCAGTTCAGAGGTAGAGACATAAACCAGACTGAGTTCAACTTCAGAGAAAGCCGACAGCTTTTTATTAAAGTACTGAAACAAATGTTTGACCCTCTTGATCTATCCTCCTCCAACCATCAGGAAACTGTTCTCCAGTTAGTGGCTCACATAAAACAATGAAAACTGAAGAAGTAATAAAGCAGGACAAGATAGAAATGTGATAAATGGATCAAATGTTCAGATGTTCCAGCTGCAGACCAGGAAAATCCCCTCAGAGAATTTCAGCATCTTTACCAAATCTCCTCCGTATATTCATGCTGTTGTTATCCCTCTCTGGCCCAATCCAGCCTCTCAGATCCATTCGTCTCTGCAGGTATCACAGCAGTGTCCGTGCATGTAGACTAAAGGTGGGATTTGTTCGATGACCTGCCAGTCCTCAGAATCACCCGAAGCCATTGAGGACGACAGAGGAGCCGACGACGGCGCCGGAACCGAGGAGTCAGACGAGAGCCGCGTCGCCTCGGCCATGAAGGAGCTAAGGAAAACAGGTGGGAGGAAGAGCTTCCTGCTGAAAGTTCTCCAGATGTTCTGCTCATTACAGGAATGATTCATTTTGACATTTGTCCGGTCTTTCTGGGTAAAATCCTCCAAATGAGTTACAAACTGAAATCTTTATACTGTAATACCTGCTCCACTGAGCTCCACCTCAGACCCTTTCAGGTCCATGGAGGTACTGAATAGGGGTTGCAAAACTTTTGGTTGATTAGATTTTTTATATTCCCCCTGCAATTTTTTCCACTAATTGAAATGTCTTTAAATCCACATTAACATGAATTCAACAGACTGTGTAGTAAACAGATAAATGGAGGCAGAAGATGTCTTTCAGTCATCAATGCACACATTTAGTGACACACAGGAGCTCTTCAAGCTGGGCACCGTTTCATTCACAACACCTGTCCCATCAACCAGGAATCACAATCAGAAATACTTTAATAATCCCAGGGAGGAATTACTTTAGTTACATTACTCCATCTGTAATAGAGTGACTATAGGACCAGTTTCCAACACAATTTCCTACAATATATATAATTAGGGGGTCCCTGCTACAGCTCGCCATCAGTTTGGGGTTCCTTGCCCTGGAAAACGTTGCCCTTTGGGCATTTTGTCGCCCAATATCATACAGTATCGCTCTCAGTCAAAAGTATTGATGATTGTCCAAAAGTGGAACATACAATAACTGATTATAGAATAAAAATTATTTTACTTAATATTTTAATTTGAACAACTTCGGTATTTTATTATTTTCATCTCAAATAAAAAAAAAATGTTGTTTGAAAGTGGGTAAATTGATTGAAATAAATACAAAATCAAATCATATTATAATCAATTCATCCAGGCTCGGACTGGCGTTTTTCCATCTACACCCCCGCGAAAAAAAAAAATAGAAGCACAGTCAAACGCGTGCGTCTCAAATGTGAAACACAATACGAATACACATTGTGGATTAACCGATCTAGTTTCAAGCATCACATGACAACCATCACCCAGACTTCTATAATGCGGTTTTACTGGCTTTGGTTATTAACACAGAAGCGACAGTGACAGCTGCTGCGTAACGTTCACACTAACCACATCAGCAGGGTTAACAGATGTCACTGACTCACGTTTTCCGGCCCAAAAAATGTTCATAAACCGCCTGGATCTACAAAATCTCGCCCAATTTGAACCAAAGTCTGTTGATCTCTCAGGCCATAAATCTAAAGAAAACATTTTTTACCCATAGACGTTTATCCTAAACTGCCAGATTGGAAACATCCCAACCTGGCAACAATGCACAGAAGATGGGAGACATTAGCCTTTAGATGCAAAACCCCATCATGCACTGCAACAAATTTCTGGAAAAATATTCGAACATAATTTTGCGAAATATAAGAGGAACATTGTAGTTTGGTTTAAAGAAAGAATTTTAGTTTTATTATAATTTAGTTAGTTGCAAGGATTTTACAGTTTGAAGAAATAGAAAATTACACCATATGCCAACCGTAACAAGGAAGGGTATGACAAGGAAGGCCTATATATACTGCATGCATCATTTAGGTAGTTAGCCAGAGAGTATGTGTTGGTATGATTTAAGAGGAACTGGCCCTCGCACGCTGAAATTAGGACCAGCCCACCTGGCAAATGGCCGCTATCACAGATTAGCAGTCAGTCCGAGCCTGAATTCATCCATCCATCCATTTTCCATCATGCTTATCCCAAGTGGATAAGCTGGTGCCTATCTCCAGCTGTCTATGGGTGAGAGGCGGGGTCCAACCTGGATACGTTTCCAGTCCACCGCAGGGCAACACCAACAAACAGGATAAATAACCATTCACGCACACACCTCACACCTAAGGAGGATTTAGAGAAGCCAATTAACCTAACAGTCATGTTTTTGGACTGTGAGAGGAAGCCGGAGTATCTGGAGAGAACCTTTCACATGCAAAGGAGAACATGCAGAAAGGCTGGGAATCGACCCGCAAACCGTCTTGCTGCCACTGAGCAGTGTATTTATAAAGCGCCACTTCATAACACATGTTATCTCAAGGTACTTTACAGAGACAATTTAGCTAAATTCTCGTCATAGTCAGATGTGTTCAAAGTTTTCTATCTAAACCTGTATTTATAAAACAAAAATTAGACTGACTTAATTAGTTTTGCTTTGTTTTCATCGAGACACCTGAGCTGCTTTCATGTGTTCAGATATCTCAGTGTGAAAAACAGCTGATCCCAGACTGTTCTGTACATCCAGGCTGTTCCTCTGCTTGGTTTGGATGTGTGTCAAAGGCTCGCATGTGCAACTTTTAACCAGAGTCAATGGGCAAACACTGGAAAATGGAAATGTAGATAAGTCATTTTTTTTCTTAAATTAAGTGCACTTGTTCTTGGATTGATGAGGCAAAAGAGACATTTTGCCAATGGAACAAGAAAATTTGCATTTAAAATAAGAAATCCCAATTACATTGTCTTATTTAGAGTGCATATTATCTAATTAAATTATTTTAAGAATAAAAAACTAATTGGCAAATCATCTCATTTACCGACTCAAGGGTAAATACACTTAATTTAAGAATTTTTTTTTTTTATTTCTAGATCATTTTTCCAATAAAACTTTTTGCGCCTTAGGGTGGAAATGCGTCACCAATCCGACAAAAAATGAAATGACGCTTTACTAGTCATTAAAGATTAAACATTTACTTTGCACATCTAAAAAATATATATTAATATATTTCAAAATATTTTAATTTAAAATGAAGCTTAAATTATAAAATATATATACTTTATTTTTATGTCTTAATCAGGGTCATTGGGTGGGTGGGGCGGCGCCCTAGCGCCCTCTATTGGCCAGCCGCCACTGCCCAAAGCTGAAACTGAACTCAAACATATAAGAAAAACGTACTTTTTGGTTGTTTATTTTTTTCTATTTGGTCCTTAGAAAGCAAAATAGATCCCAGCCCTATTTCATTTTACTGCCTAAAGCCGGGCTTACAATGTGCGATTTATTTTTATTTTTTTGCCCTTTTCGGGCCGACTTTCCAGTCGTGGGGGAATTTTCAAATCAGGCCAACTTTCAGCCTGATGGTGCGTCGTGTAGTGTACAGGGGGTAATGAGATCAGCCTCTCACGACCACCTCCTGATCAGGAATCGTTAAATCGAGAGAAAATCAAACATGTTTGATTTTCAGTCGACCATCTTGGACAAATCGTTCAGTGCGCAAACAAGGATTCTTCTTCTCTGACGGAAAACACAGCAGCATGGCGGGGTGCGAGTGAAATGGAGTTCTTCTGTATAATTGACAGACCGTAGTAGCCGCGTTTACCAGCCATGTTCTTGTCCAAACACGCCGCCGCTTCTTTTTAGGATTTCAGCGCGAACTGCACAAACTGCCACAAGTACAAGCCACTCTAGGAGCTTCCATGTTCCTCCTCTACTCATTTGGCTTCCGAATAGACAAGTCCGAGTAGCGCCACCCCACTGCGGAGCCGAGTCCCACGTGGTTTTTAGACATACAGTGTGAGCAGTTAGATCGCATCAAAGCTTTGGGTCGCACATACATCGTGAACGTCGTTGACAGTGTGAGCTGTAGCTGCGCACAACGGTTGAAAAATATCGCTTAATCCCACCTAATAAATAAAATATTTTCATCTACCCTTTGCAATGCACACACTTGCACCACGGGGGGTACGAGAGCTTCCCGGTTGGGAATCACTGCTCTATTCCCAACCAGGTAATAGAGTCCATCAGCCCAAGAGCTGAACCTTGCTCCAAACCAGGTCAGCAACAGAACTATGAACCCAAACAAAGTGGCAGATCTACAGTAGAACGGCTTCAAGTGGTGTAGTCAAAGTCCAAAACTCGGCCTGATAAAATACAGTAGGGATAGTTTCAGAGAGCAGCTAAAGGTTTCATTGATTACAGGAACCTGCAGATAGCTTTGGTCCAGCTGAACCAAGGTCAACCAATCAATGGCTCCTTAGTGACAGCTGTGTTTTCCATGGGTTAGATGTTCTGGAGTTGCTGCAGGTTCTGATTTCTTCCCGTCTCTCTGCCTTCAGGCTGGTACTGGGGCAGCCTCACGGCCAACGAGGCCAAGGAGATCCTGCAGGACTCCTCGGAGGGAACCTTCCTGCTCCGGGACAGCTCCCAGAGGGATTACCTGTTCACCATCTCCGCCATGACGTCCGCGGGTCCCACCAACCTGCGGATCGAATTCAGACACGGAAAGTTCAAGCTGGACTCGGTGGTTCTGGTGAAGCCCAAGCTGAAGCAGTTCGACAACGTCGTTCACCTGAGTGGAGCACTACCCTCCAGCTGTCCAGATCCAGCCTGCAAGGTGGCCCCGTCGGCTGCGGCAGAGGGTCCTAACGGCACCGTGCAGCTGCTCCTCACCAAACCCGTCTACACCACGGCCACGTCGCTGCAGCACCTCTGTCGCACTGAATCATCAACAGAACCGCTCGTCAGGTCCAGGACCTGCCCATTCCCAACCGCCTGAAGGACTACCTGACGGACTACGCCTACAATGTGTAGGTCTCTGAACACTTTGGCGGCACATCGGGAAGATCCGCCAGTTTTTACGAAAGGGAGGGGATTTCCTCTCGCGTTGCCACGGTAACGTTCCTCTGATTGGAGATTCCTGAGCAAGGTTTGGTCCAGATTGACTCAAAGGTTCTAATCAGGAGACCTGATGGATGGATCCAGTTGCCACCCAGCACTTAACTGAAATACCAAACGGGTCAAAGGTTGAACCAGCGGGTCCAGCTTAGCCTGGAGCTCTGCAGAAATATTTATTTATGTGCTTTAAAATGTTCCTCTGATTCAAGATTGTCTAATCTTCTACCAGTGAGTTTTTTGGACTCATTGTCCTTGTTCTGAACAAATCAGGCTCAGGTAAAATAAAGACGAACTGGTAGAAACAGTCGGTGGGGGTCACTATCCTCGACCTGCTGGCTGTCTGCTGTAGAATCAACAGGAGTTCTGGTCACCATCTCCGCTTCAGATCCAACTCCGGCCTGACAGACCCAACCACTGCTCACCAAACTGGGCCTCAGCAGAACCAAACATCGCATTGATTTCTGTCCAGGACTTTATTGTAGAGGTCATGTAAATAAGCGTCTGAAAGCTGATTGGCCGCCAATTCCTGATCCTGCGTCCTTCAGTACGGGTCTGGATCGAACCTGAACATCCAACCTGAAGTTTTTCGTCCTTCTGATTTCAAATAGTTTAAGCTTTAAGTACAGAATGAGGATAAAAGATGAACAACATAATATTTAAGGATGTAGAGATGTTGAAGTTCTGAAAATGATTTGGATCATTTTTATTCGATTAAAAGAACGATCAGCTGTTTTCCTTTTGGTTTTCCTGTACATGTCCTTATTCGGGTCTGAATCGTTGCTTGTTTTAGAATTTCTCCGTTAAATTCTTAATTTGGACTTTTACCATTCAGATCTGTAAAAAAAAACATGATTAAAGTTCAGGTGATTTCTTCAAAAAAGGCGGTTCTCTTCTGGTTATGTTCTGTTCATTTATTTTAAAAACCAAAGCAGAGTTTTATTTTGGAGGAAAACTTAAGTTTCTGAGTATTTAACAAATGATGATCTTGCCTGGTTGATTTTTACCTTGATGATCCCAGGAACTGTATACTGCTGTTTTGAAGGGAACCGACCCGCGGAATGTTGGAGGTAAAACCTTCAGCCAAAATCAACACCTTCCAGGTCCCCCGTAAACATCAACGATGAGTGTTTAAAGTCCAGGGGTTTTGTTTTTCAAACCTTCTTGTTTTTGTTTTCAAACCATTTTGGATCATGAATGAAGCTTTCTGATTGGCCGACTGATGACCATGACTCTTTGTCATTGACGTAAACAGACTTTCTCTGATGAGTCGATGCCAACAGACGTCAGAGTAGTGGATTGAATGATGAGGTCAGTTTGACCTCTTCAGGCTTCTGTAGACTTTGAACCTGTAGTACTCTAAAGCAAAACATCCACCATGGAGGCTGTTTGTTTCTGTTGGGTTTGTGCAGATAGAAGACATTGTATGAAATCTATATCCCATTAGCTTCATCTTAAACTTAAATCCATGTCATTGTCAGAAATGTTCAATTCAATTCAGTTTATTTATATAGAGACAATTCACGACACGTCGTCTCAAGTTCCCCAGATCATTCAGTCAGATTGATTCAAAGTTTTCTATACAAGGAAAACCAGTTGATTTCATCAACTCTAGAAGGCAATCCCTCAGACTAAGCATGCTTGTAGTGACAGTAGAGAGGGAAAACTCCTTTTTAACCGGAAGAAACTTCCAGCAGAACCAGGCTCAGTGTGAGCGGCCATCTGCTGAGGCTGACTGGGGTTCAAGGAGACAGAAGCAGAGACGAAAAAGGCAAGTGTAAAGGCATCCAGGAAACAGACGAGCTCCAAGCCAGCTCCCATGCCAAAAGGATCAAGACGACACATCCACTAGTCACAGTCAGAGAAACAGGACTTCACTGAAAAACAGGTATGTTGATTGGTTGACTGGTATTTCTCTCCAGGATGGAGTCACAGCCAAACAGGAACAGACTAGATGAAGCTACTATGAGAAAAAAGCAGAAAGAGCAGAACTGCTAGAGATTGAACTAACAGATTCTGCAGAGTGGGAGAATAGAGATAGAATGATGAGCAGAATGATGAAATGGAGGTCCCTATGTCCTCCAGCAGTTCTAAACTCATAGCAGCATATCTATAGAGATAGCTCAGGATAACCTGAGCCACTCTAACTATAAGCTTTTATCAAAAAGGAAAGTTTTTAAGCCTAGCCTTAGCCCAAAAGTAGACAGGGTGTCTGCCTCAGGCAGACTAAAAACTGGTAGTTGGTTCCACAGGAGAGGAGCCTGATAACCAAAAGATCTGCCTCCCATTCTACTTTTTAGAAATTCTAGGAACCACTAGTAAACCTGGTAGATTGAGAAGCTTAAGTGCTCTGTTAGGAACATATGAACAATCAGATCTCTGATATAAGAAATGTTAAACATCTTTGCAGATCCTAAAATTTTTAAAAGACTTATCAGAGTAGCCTTTTTGAGATCCTCGGGTAGGCTGGCTGCATAGAGCCTGAGTGGACCTCTATCTCTGCCTCTATTGTCACTATGGAAGTAAGACCTGCAGTGGCGGCAACCCCAAAACCTGGTGGCGACTGCTAGTAAGGGATGCTGTTAGGCTGAAGGAGTCCTATCAAGTGTGTTCCACTGCAGCACCTTAAGAGGGCCAAGCTGTGCTTCACTAACACCGATTACAGTCGGAGCGGCGAGCTGCTGACCTATACTGAGGACATTGTTTGACGGTGGAGGAAATATTCTGTGGATCTCCCAATTGCCATTCCTTCCCTTGTGGAAGCAGATACAGGGTGCTTTTAGTTGGACTTGTTTATCCCCCAAGCTGAAGCCACCAAGATGCCCAAAGAAAAATACAGTAGCAGCCATTCAAAGTTGCCCTTCCCAGTTAAAAGCCAGCGTAATCAAAGCCAAATCCCCTCCAACCTCCAATCACTGGCCTTCTCATGGGAGTGCATATTTCTTTTACTCTGACTCCACCCTTCCACTAAATTACAGGGTCTGACCAGGAGAGGACGCTTCTCTTTAGATCTTAATGTCTACAAATCATGACAGAATATTTTAGATGTTTAAGAAGGAGTTGTAGGGGACCAGCCAAGGGCCCATCAAGGAAAGTGGGGAAATTTTGAATGACAAGGCTTGAGGGGTGAATGAAATCTGCCATGAGTACCTTACATTTGTAGATGTTGTTGGGCTGTTGTTGTTGACATGCCTGTCCAACATCAGGTGGAGATCCGGGACAGTGCCCATGGACTGGGAGACTGGCATGATGGTCCTCCTTCACAAGAGAAGTTGTGTTGTAACTATTAGGGGCATCACACTCCTCAGCCTCCCAGGGAAGGCCTACGCCAGGGTGCTGGAGCGGAGAGTCCGGCTGATTGTGGAACCTTGGCTTCAGGAGGAGAAGTATGTTTTGGTTTTTTGCCCCAGCACTGGGACACTGGACCAGTTCAACCAGCTTTACACCCTCTGCAGGGTGAGAGTTCATGGAAAATTACAAAACATCTCCACATTGTGGACCTGGAGAAGGCATTTTACCGTGGTGTCAGCCGACAGAATTGACATAGACTCCTGGATATATATCAAAACATCAGGAGAAACTGCGGTTGTTCTCCAATTTAAGTCTGTTTTGTGGTTGCTATGACCCTAGTACCTGAGAATTCACATAGCCATTTTACTGTGTCCCTCATGGTGCCCTGTAGGGGTGCTCTAGGACTGCCTAGTTAGTGGCCTATTACCCCCTTTCCACTACCCTTGAAAAACCTTGCTGAGACCGGTCTGAGCTCAGTAACTGAGATAACTTATTGCGTGTAAATGGAAAAGCAAACTGAACTGAACCACGCTAGACACAATCCGGACCGCGCTAACTGCAGCAGACCACAGTTCCAGAAGTGGGCTCAGCTCGGTTTTTCCCTGATAAGGTTCTCTGATAACAAGAGCCTGGCGAGCAGAATGCGTCATCTCCGTCTGGCTGCAGTGCCCATCCCGGTAGTTGGCGGAAATGCTCCTCCGGAAGTTGCTTGCCAGCCAACGCAAAACAGAAGAACAACAATAACTATAAGCAACAATTGAAATCTGCTCAATGCAACATTTTAAATAACAGCCAGAAATTTAGAAACAACGCCATTTTGATTTGCCTGATTCAATCAAAATTCGTCTTCTTCTTCTTGTGTTTTATGGCGGTTGGCAAACAACTTTTTGGTGCATTACAGCCCACCAACTGCTTGATTTCCTCCTTCAATACTGGCAGTAAGACCGCAGATCGTCACTAGGATGCGAGGAGTCAAGGAACCGAGATAGCGTGATGTGTAAACGGTCATCAGAACCGAGCTCGGCCTGGTAAACTACTCCGAGCTCGGAACAGTCTCGGCATGGATCGGTTTTTCAGGGGTAGTGTAAATGGGGTATTTGACTAGGGGCCATCCGGTCTCTGTTCTGAGGAAGCAGGAGTTTGGTCCTCATTGCAGACATCAAGTCGTACCTGTTGCCAGTGCATGGTAGACCCCAGCAGGGCTGGCATCCCTTACTGGTCCAGTCAGAACCTTTTTGGACAGGATTTCTAGATGTTGCCAAACGACCATGAAAAGATTGCTTTTTCCCTTTAGGTTGGAGGAGGGTTCTCAAGTAAAGAATTTCAGATATCATGGGATCCTTCTTATGATTGAGGGGAGAATGGAGTAGAGATAAATAGACGGATCGGAGCGTCTTTTGCTTTGATGCAAACACTACACAGGTCTGTTGCGATGAAGAGAGAGGTGGCTGAAAAGACAACCCTTTCAATTTACTGGTTGGTCTACGTTTCTACCTTCACCTATTGTCATTATATCAGGATCATGACTGAAAGAACAACATCATGGATACAAGCAACTGAAATGAGCTTTTTTAGCAGGGTGGCTGGGCTCTCCCTTAAGAGATAGGGGGAGGCGTAGAGCTGAGGAAAGAATCAAGATTTATTCTCATATCAAAGAGTTTTTTTTAAGTAAGAAGGATCTACATTTGGATGGTTTGTAAAACATAGCTGGTCTAAATGGAATTAAAATAACCCTTTTTACAAATATTCAACATTTTTATCAAGTAAATTTGTTAAATAGATGAATAATTGATGGCCTCATGGTCAGTTATATTTTAGATTTATTCTAAATCTTTAATAACTGACCAACATTCATTCAGAAAATGTCAAAGAAAATAATAGAAATGTCTCAGTTCTAACAGCTCTTTCCTGATTGGCTACAGTGATGATGATCATAAACTCCTCCCATGGTTCAGATCAGAGAGCTGATTGGTGAGTTTTTCTGGCTTTTAAACTTAGATTCAATGTTTAATACAAGTTTCTGCACTTCAGAGGAATAAAAAGTAAATTCTTTAAGTGTTTGGGTGAGTTCTCTCATTTAAAATGGTATAATTGTTTGACAAAACACCCTGGAATCAGCTCTCCACCACTTTGAGAAGCTGCTCAGACTCTAAAAACGGATCAATAAAACTTTAGGCAACCGCTTTCTTCACCATGTTGAACAATTTTTTTCCTCAGCTCCATCACACATCATTAATAAACGGCAGTGTTTGCATTTCTTCAACAAAAAGCTGGAGGACTGATCCATGCTGCCACTGTGTGGTGGCCCATGCCAGAATCCACTGAGCCCTGACATGCTGGTTCCTGCTGTTACCTCCTCTCTAGAGCTGAAAAGATCCCTGCCCCATATGGTTCCTGGTTCAGAACCTCCTGAAGGACCATAGATCACTGCTGTCCAAGTAAGGCTGCTCCCTGAAATTAATCTGATTCCTTGGAATTTTTCTGGATAATCTGCTCTGCAAATATTGAAACATCTAATCCACTCTCCCATATTTTACTGGAATCTTTCACAGCCTGGAAAACAGGAATTAATGCATTGAATAAAATAAAATCTGAAGGAGAAATTGTATGGTTTTCTTTTCCATGTAGTGAAAAAACAGCTTAAGTGCACAATAAAAAGTAGAACTGCACTCATTTCCAGCTGATCTTACTGGACCGCATGATTGGACTTCTCATCCCTGCAGGATAAATGATCATCACTTGGTTTTCACGGTCTGAAGGTTCTGGATCTGATATTATAGGACTCCAAGCCTGCATCTGTAACCATGGTAACCAACTCAACTAATTTAATCAAATACATATTTGAATTGATTTCCTCTCATCTGACCAGAATCAAGATTATACATGCAGGCTTAAATACATCTGTACAACCCCAGTAACTTCCAACATGGCTGTTATTGACTTCTGTTAAATTATTGGTATATTACACTTTTAAAAAAAGTAGGATTGCTATTTAGGGCTTGGTGACATTTATATTTTAATGAGGATTTTAGTTAAAATCTTCACATCTATCATCAAAAAAATAAATAATTTTTTTTCCCCTGAATTTTATTATTATTATTTTTTACATTCACTTAACTGATTTAACATTCCTTATTTATTTCTGGAAAAGACTACTAAATATTGGTTCCGCTTCCTTGTTTCTAGTCGAGCACAAAATCCAGGGCGGAGCTGTAGCGCTTGCCACTGGCACTGGTACCGGGCCGGACCGGGTGGGGTGGGTTTATTCCCCGGGTCCTGCTATTTGTTCTGAACTAACCCAAATAGAGGATTCTGGTTGCTTAATCGGGCCCAAAGGTTCTGATGGACCCGGCGCACAGAGCGGTGCTCCGGAGGTTCCGGGTGAAGCTGTCCGACCAGCTGCTGGTCACCGACACCATCCTTCCGTTTCTGTTCCAGGAGGGGATTCTGACGGAGGCCCAGGTCCAGCAGGTGGAGAGTCAGCCGACCGACAAGCAGAAGAACCTGAAGCTGTTGGACCTCCTGCCGAACCGCGGACCTCGAGCCTTTAGCGTCTTCTTGGACGCTCTGCGGGACTACAGCTGGATCCGGGAGCAGCTGGAACTGGAGCTGCGGAACACTTCCGGTGAAGGGTCACCAGGTGAGATCACACCCGGAGCTGAGAGCATGCCGCAGAATCGGGTCACCAGAATCGGGTCACCAGGCGACAGTTTGAAATCTAAACAACAGATTGAGGTCCCATTGCTTAATTTCTTCTCTGCACGTCTGGGGGCGGATGGTTAAGAGACATTTTTCTTTATTACATAAGATGGAATAGCTTTACTTTATTCTGCGTGAATTTTGCGACTTTATTCTCGTAATTTTCTGCGACTTTTATTCTATAAATAATTTCACGACTTTGTTAATGCGTAATGTTACGACATTAATAAGTAATTTTACGACTTTTATTCTCATTATTTTCTGAATCAATATTATTCTCGTAATGTTATGACATTATTTTTACATAATTTTCACGACCATATTTTATGACTTCTGTTTTATTTTGTAATCTTATTACTTTATTCCCATTTACGACACCATCCTCTTAATTTTTAGACTTTATTGTATTAAGTAATGTTGCGACTTTTGTTATGCGTAATTTTCGCGACTTTATTCTCATCAATTTTCCACGACTTTATTGTAAGTAATATTTGCGACTTTTGTCCCCAAATAATTTTTCGCGACTTTATTGTAAAGTAATATTTACGACTTTATTAATAAATAATTTATTTTACGACTTTATTCTAATAATTTTCACGACTTTTATTGTAAACTGACATTATTTTGCACTGCATAATTTTGCAACCTTATTATGCGTGATGTTACTGACTTTATTTTTAATCTTATTACTTTTATTCCCATAATTTTCACGACACCATCCTCTTAATTTTAAGACTTTATTATGCGTAATATTTACGACGCTTTTGTGTATGCGTATTAATTTTACACGACTTTATTCTCGTAATTTTCTGACTTTTATTGTAAAGTAATGTTGCCTTGACTTTATTCACCATAATTTCACGACTTTATTGGCAATACCGTAATATTCTGTTTTATTTTTGCGTAATCTTATTACTTTTATTCCCATAATTTTCACGACACCATCCTCATAATTTTAAGACTTTTATTCTAAACAATTTTCTGACTTTATTCTCGTATCTTGCGATTTATTCCTGTAATTTATGACTTTATTCTTGTAATCTACTTTGACTTTATTTTTCCTTGTAATTTTAGAACAATTCGTTCGCGACATTATTCTGCGTAATTTCTCCGACTTTTTATTCACCGGAATCTTCTGAGATTTGATATTCTCAAACCAATTTTTATGACTTTTATTCTCTCATAATTTTACGACCTGCCATTCCTACTAAAATTTTGACTTAATTCTCTTCATTTCTGACTTTATTCTGCGTAATCTCTTACGACTTTATTCTTCGAAATTTTTTTCGCGCGACTTTATATGCGCACCGTAATCTCTTGCGGCTTCATAGAAGTAATCTTCACGACTTTTATTCTAATAATTTTATTACTATTCATAAGTAATTTTCCAACTTTTATTCTCATCATTTTACGGCTTAATTCTCGTAATTTTCGCTTTTATTCTTGTAATCTTAGCGACTTTATTTCATAATACTACTTCGACTTCATTCTGCGTAATTTTGCAACTTCATTCTCGTAATTTTCACGACTTTATTCTCTTAATTTTTCAAGTTTTATTTTTAAATAATCTTACAACTTTAGTCTTGTAATCTTACACCTTTATTCTCATAATAATTTTTCTGAATTTATTCTTGTAATTTTACAAATTTATTCTATTCTTAATTTTACAACTTTATTCTATTAGTAATTTCACGACTTTATTCACCTAATTTCACGACTTTACTCGCGTAATTTTATAACAGTTCTCGGTACCACTTTATTCTCATAATTTTACGACACCATTCATTCTATTAATTTTACGACTTTATTCTCATAATTTTTTAAGAATTCTCAGTTTCGACCTTATTCTCGTAATTTTACCACTTAATTCTCGTAATTTTATAACAATTCTCGCTGCGACTTTATATAGAAGAAAAAAATCTAGCACTGAGTAACTGGCAGTAATAGTCTGTTGTAAATAAAGATTAAATCAAGAATTAAGAAAAGTTAAATTAAAGTTAATTTATTTACCTTTATTAATTGTTATTTTGTTATACTTTGAATTTTGGATTTCCATCATTTTAACAAAAAAATATGTATTATTTTCAAAAAGCAATATAACATAAAAAAATTAATTGAAAACAGTAAAAAAAAATTTTTGACTTTTTTTAAACCTTAAATCTGATTAAAATGTCTATACTTAATTTGAGAGGCCTAATCATTATTTTCCAATCTTTATGTTTGTAATCAATGGATAAAATTAATCTCTGCATTTTAAAAGCTATAATTAGGTTTTAAACCTTTTATATTTATGTGTAAAACTTAATGAGGTCTAAAGATTTAGATTTGTTTTCAAACATATCTTTTTTTTTCAACCTATACAGGAAAAGCTTTGTAAAAAAGCATAAAAGCTTCTTATACTAAACTAACAAGATGAACAAACTAACTGCCACAACGACAGCATCAAAAAACCCATGAAAAACATAAAAATAAGTCAATAAATAAACCAAAATCAGGAAAACTTGTAATAAAGATTTAGACTTTATTCTTATAGCACAATTTACATGAATTAAACAATTGAAAATAAAAGCAAATAAATATAAAAGCAGGTAATAAAACACATAGAACAATTGAATCACAACCTTAATCTAATAATACCTCAGTTAACACTTTAACAGTCAAATGCAGCGCTAAACAAATTGGTTTTTAACTTTGATTTGGAAGAAGTCAGATTTATAAAAAAGAACTTTATAAATAATTTTCAAAATAAATGACTGAAAAAAAATTAGTCTTTTTTGTCTGATTATAATTTCAAATCAATTAAAAGTTTTTGTCAGAATCTAAAATGAATTTATTCCATATTTTTTGGTTCCTATTTGAGATTAATCTCGCATGAATAAGAATGTATCCTCAGACAGATGGTCCCGTTTGTTCTCAGAGACGAGCCCGGATCGGATCGATCCATTCGCATGTGCAGACTCGGGGTTCATGATTTAGGGATCCAAACAGAAAAATGATCCAAACGTCTCAAAGATCCTGAAACGAGTCAGATGAAGGAACAGAATCCGGTTCCTCCTTAAAGAGGGACGGAGATGAGCTCTGAGTGTCGGAGGTCGGAAGGACTCCTAATCTTTAGGTTTCTCTGTCAGATTAAAGTCCGGACTTTGACTGGGCCGCTCCAGAACTCTGGAGGAGACTCAGATCCAAGTCGGTTCTGTTTGACACCATGTGGTGAAAGGGATTCTAAGGAAGCCTGAAGGAGTGTGATTGGATCAGAACCAAGCTGTAGCTTCGAATCCAGATGATTTCAAACAGTTTAAAGAATTTTTTTCATTTTTTTTAAACCTGTTAATTAATTCTGCTCCCTCAGAACCAGAGGAAAATAGTTCTGACGACACTAAGTTCTGGTTTGGGGTTAATGATGGATTTTTATTCTTAAAGTGATGCTAAGATCAGAGGTAAACAGTGACCCGGTTCTGTAGTTACTCCTTCAAGTAGGGACCTGTCTGCCTCACACCTGAAGGTTCTAAAGATCCGATCTGAAAACCTGGAGCTAATCTGCAGCGGTAAGCCGAGTCCAGCGGGTCGGGGGTTAAAGGCTTTCCTGGAAATCTTCTTCTGTGGAAACCCCAGAGTTCCTGGAAAACGTTCTGACCCGTGTAAACCCAGCTGGCGGAACCATTAGTGAGGAGATGATCCCGAGTTTTCTGCTGGAGAGCTTCTGCTAATCCTTAAGGAGTGGTTCTGGTTCTGGATGATCAATGAAATAAAAAGTTTCATGTTTCATTAAAAAGCTCCTGATCAACATTTTATTTATTTTTACCATAAAACGGATCAGATCTGTTCTAGTTTCCCCGAACTGGGGGATCTGGGTCACATCCATCTGCTGCCAGATCCAGGAACAGAACCACAGATCCGATTCTCTCACACAGAACATTCAGCGGGACTGAAAGGTTCAGAGAGTGAATAGGATTAACTAGGATCATGTGAGGAGCACGCTCCGAACATCCTGCTGCTGCTGCTGGTTCCTGGAAAACAGGAGGAAGAGGAAGATTGGAACCAAATCAAACATCTGAACTGGATCTCCAGAATCCCATCAGAACCAGTCAGCTGCTTCCCAGGAAAACTGGGCTCCAGCTCCCAGCAAGTTAGCAGGAATTCTGCCTTCCAGTCTCCCTCCTGTTTGCTGAAGCTGACCCACTTTTCCTGGGGTTTCCTAAACATTAGAGTGAAACTCCCAGGAAAAGCTTCATTAGGAACCTTGTCCTGTTGCTCCATCTCACCAGGCTTTTTGAACTGATGGTAGAACCACCAGTCTCCTCCAGCCAATGATCCAGATGTTTCCCTAAGGCTGGGATTCCTAAAGAGGCGCTCCGGAGAAGAAGGAACCGGTTTGTTTGAGGAATGAAAGCAGGAATGTTAGAAGAAGATCTGAGGAAAAACAAAACAAAGACACGTTTTCTCTGCTTTAAAGGAAAAGGCCGCTCATATTCAGAATACAAATTTGAAAGTACTTTAAATATGAAATGATTACATCCTGTTCAATAAATAATCAGTGTTTTTAATTCAGAGTAATTTTCATGTGAATATGCTTTACTGGAGGCATCCATGTTTGTCAAAGAACACTACTGCCACCTACTGGTTTGTGACGCCACGGTGCGGCGTATCGCTGTTGATCAAGTCCCAGTGCTGTATCTGGTGTTTGTCACCTCACTGCTATTATCCAAGTCATCTTGAAAACATTCTTCTTCCAAATGTTGGCTACATATTACGTGTTTTTTCTCTGGCCAGAAGTTCGATGGCAAATCCTCCCTCTTCAAGTTGGCAATCCAACAATAAAGCCGTCCATGGAGGATTAGGAATCAGAAATATTGAATAACTCTTTTTTTTTCAGTTTTAACCGTATGTATTCCAACATCCAGTTGCCATGCACGTGGGCATTGTCAGTTTCACTATAGCTCTCTGGTGAATTTCAATGGTAAGTCCTCTGGAAATCTTCTCAATAATTGTTGTTGATTGCAGATGTGTCTAGTAGTTCCCATTGATTTTAGCTTGTAAAGCGGGGGAGAATGGCGCTTAGGCTTACCGCACCGTGACGCCACTGCTGGAAGATGGCAGGAGGGAGGGTTACTATATTTGGGCAAAAAATGGCCGCTCCCAGACTCAGTGAATGCAACGGAAGTTGTTGTTTTTATTTTTTCTTACTGATTAACACTAAATTCATTAAATTATCGCAAACTTATTAGTTTTAGGTATAAATAATGATCCATTGATTATTCCTTTGCTGACCGGACTTTTTCCTTTAATAGAACCTTTGCTTCCGGTAGGATGAATGACTGTTCTGTTACAGTTTCTAGAAGAATTATGATCCAAATTTTTGGTCAGACTAGGAGTTCTACTTGTGGCCCTGGTTCTAAGGACCAAGTGGAGTTGGCCACCTTCTGTGATACCACCTGGGTCTGACTAGTACCACAAGAACCACCAGTATCTGTGGCACAGAGGGAATTCTATTCAATTCAGTTTATTTCTATAGCGCCAATTCACAACACGTCATCTCAAGGTACTTTTTTACAGTTCACCAGATCATCCATTCAGATTAGTTCAAAAGTTTTCTTTCTAAGGAAAACCAGTTTATTGTGTCGACTCATTGACTTGAAGGCAATCCCTCACACTAAGCATGCTTGTGAGTAGCGACAGTGGAGAGGAAAAACTCCTTTTAACAGGAAGAAACCTCCAGCAGAACCAGACTCAGTATGAGCGGCCATCTGCTGAGTCCGACTGGGGTTCAAGGAGACAGAAGCAGAGATACACGCTGTGACCCAGGACAGCATTGCCGAGGTCAGGCTCTAATGTCCTGAAGGGGCTCGATTTCCTTTTTAAAGACTTTGTTGAGGAGTTGGCGCCCCCTTGTGTTCACTTAGCATCCTCTGTTTGTTGCTAGCATCAGCCGAAGCAGAGGCAGGTGGCTGACTCAGGCTGCATTGGGAAAAACACCTGGTTTCCATCCTTCAGGACAAAAGCAGGAATGTTCTGTTAAAACGCAGAGAAAATGGTTCCGTTTATTGTGGATATTAGAGTTAAAGATGTTTTTGTTGAAGCAGAACCAGATCAGTGCTGGCCCACTCATATCTAAGAGGTCATTCAAGTCAAGGGTAAAACCAATCAGTAATTATTAGTTGAATGATTATAACTGTAATTTGCTTACTCACCAGGGTTTTTAGTTTGTTACATAAAGGTTTGACTCCTGAATCCAGCTGTTTAAAATCCAGCTGCCTTCACCAATTTAATAATTTAGCTGATGGCTATCAGCTAATTTATTAATCACCAACCAAAGAAATGTGTCTGTGGTCATTCGGCTGTTACTGAAAGAAGACTGAATCTGATCTGAGTGATAAATCGTTCACTGCATAAAATAAACACAAAAGACCACAGTTATTAGCCTTTATTAGCCAATAATCCCCATCACAGTTTTATTATATCTAATAACACTACTGAAAATAAGCACAAGTAAATAAACAAATAAAAGAATAAGGAGCTTTTAAGAGTCTCTGGGGAATGTTCAATGTTTCATTAATTTAAGGTGTCCTTTAAAATCGCAGAAGATGAATGTGAAAAAAAACTCTGATGCAGAGAAATTAAATGCAATCAAAAAAGTGAAGTTTTATTCGGTTTACAGTAAGAAATGAGCAGTGACTCAGAAATGCATTAAAATGCAGCCTTCCCCTGCTGCAGCGTTCCCTGCTGCAGCGCCTCCCTGCTGCAGCTGTTCCCTCGCTCCCTGCTGCAGCGTTCCCTGCTGCAGCGTTCCCTGCTGCAGAGTTCCCTGCTGCAGCCGCTCCCTGCTGCAGCTGCTTCCCCGCTGCAGAGTTCCCTTGCCGCAGAGTTCCCCGCCGCAGAGTACCCCCGCTGCAGCGCTTCCTGCCCCTGCTGCAGCTGCCTCTGCTGCAGAGTTCCCTGCTGCAGAGTTCCCCTGCTGCAGCTCCCTGCCGCAGCTGCCTCACTGCAGAGTCTCTGCCGCAGAGTACCCCTGCCGCAGCCGCCCCCGCTGCAGCGCCCCTGCTGCAGAGTTCCCCGCTGCAGCCGCTCCCCGCTGCAGCGCTCCCCTGCAGAGTTCCCTGCCGCAGCGCCTCCCCGCCGCAGCTGCCCCTGCCCCTGCTGCAGCTGCCTCGCTGCAGAGTTCCCTGCTGCAGCGTTCCCTGCTGCAGAATTTCCTAAAGCCGCCCCTGCTGCAGCTCCCGCTGCAGCGCCTCTCGCCCCTGCTGCAGCGCTCCCCGCTGCAGCTCCCTCGCTGCAGCCCCCTGCCGCAGAGTTCCCCTGCTGCAGAGTCTCTCGCTGCAGCTGCCTCCCTGCTGCAGCTGCCTTGCTGCAGAGTTCCCTGCTGCAGAGTTCCCTGCTGCAGAGTTCCCTGCTGCAGAGTACCCTGCTGCAGCGTTCCCTGCTGCAGCGTTCCCTGCTGCAGCGTTCCCTGCTGCAGAGTACCCTGCTGCAGAGTACCTTGCTGCAGAGTTCCCTGCTGCAGAGTTCCCTGCTGCAGAGTTCCCTGCTGCAGAGTTCCCTGCTGCAGAGTTCCCTGCTGCAGAGTTCCCTGCTGCAGAGTTCCCTGCTGCAGCGTTCCCTGCTGCAGAGTTCCCTGCTGCAGAGTTCCCTGCTGCAGTTTTCCCAGCAGTGTTCCCTGCTGCAGTGTTCCCTGCTGCAGCGTTCCCTGCTGCAGAGTTCCATGTAGAGCTCTCAGCAGTTCCCTGTAGTTTTCAGCAGTGTTCCCTGCTGCAGTGTTCCCTGCTGCAGCGTTCCCTGCTGCAGAGTTCCATGTAGAGCTCTCAGCAGTTCCCTGTAGTTTTCAGCAGTGTTCCCTGCTGCAGCGTTCCCTGTAGAAGCGTTCTCTGCTGCAGCGTTCCCTGCTGTAGCGTTCCCTGCTGCAGCGTTCCCTGCTGCAGCGTTCCCTGCTGCAGAGTTCCCTGCTGCAGCGTTCCCTGCTGCAGCGTTCCCTGCTGCAGAGTTCCCTGCTGCAGAGTTCCCTGCTGCAGAGTTCCCTGCTGCAGCGTTCCCAGCTGACCCATGTGTTCTCAGCATCGTCCATCAGCAATGGACACTCAGCTGACAGTCGGCATGTAGCCTTTAGGCTCATTAGTTTCCATCCCCTCAGCATTATACATCCTCCACCATGCTTTAATGTGGCCTTTGGCTGCTTTGGTCATTTTTTTCATAGCAGTCCCTCAAATGATGTGTTCTCTGTCAGACTGGACCCAGACCTGGGCAGGGCCAGGACTTGGACTCATGCTGTTTGGGTTCCTCATGTAGAACCTGAACATCAGATTTTTACATTTTAGTAAAAAATGTATGCAAGTAAATCATTTTCTATAATCTCAACAAAAATTAAAGAATGAACATTTTTAGTTTGTTCACTAAGTCTGATTAAAGATAATTTTTTAATGTCTTAAGGTTTGGTCAAAGGTTCTGATAAAGTTCTAAAGACAGAATTAATAAAAGCATTTAGGTGACATTAAAATTGTAATGAAATTCAATATTTAGTCAACAAATTACAGAAGCTGATTTCCAGAAAAATGTGTAATAAAAAATAAATGCCCACAGATGACTTTGCTGCTCCTTCCTGTTGCCACGGAGACGGATGCCAGCTTCCTGACTCAGTCCTGCAGAAGGTTCCTTCGGATCAGGAGTTGTCCCGGCTGGCCTCAAGACTGGGCGCCGAGTGGGAGGAAGTTCTGTTGGACCTGGGTGTGTCTGGCGAAGCTCTGTACCGCTGCCGCTCCGATCACATCCTGAGCAGCCAGGCAGCGGCGCTGGCGGGCCTGGTTCTGTGGAGGCGGTCCGAGGGGAAGAAGGCTACGCTGGCGAGGCTGCTCCAGAGTCTGGAGACCGCTGACATCCATCCGTCTGTCCTGGAGGATGCTGTTATGAGATGAGGCTTCTACACTCCAGTCTGAGGTTAAAGGACTAAGAAACCAGCTGGGTTGGTCCATGATCGGACTGATGACGATTGCCATAAATTCACTAGATATTTAAATTTAAGTCAAATTACTTTATGTACAGGAAGGAAGGTTCTGGGGTTTCATTTATAAAAATGAGTATGATCCATGGCAGAAGTGTACATATGCCAAAAAAAATCCTGTCATGGAGATGCACAAATCTGGATTTATAAACCATGCTGATGCAGAAATTATGATAAACCACAGAGGTGAACAAATCCTGATTTATAAAACATGGAAAAGCACAAATCCTGATTTATAAACCATGCTGATGCACAGATCCTGATTTATAAACCATGGAGGTGAACAAATACTGATTTATAAACCATGGAGGTTAACAAATCTGGATTTATAAACCGTATAGGTGAACAAATCCAGATTTATAAACCATGGAGGTGATCAAATCCTGATTTATAAACCGTATAGATGAACAAATCCTGATTTATAAACCATGGAGGTTAACAAATCTGGATTTATAAACCGTATAGGTGAACAAATCCAGATTTATAAACCATGGAGGTTAACAAATCTGGATTTATAAACCGTATAGGTGAACAAATCCTGATTTATAAACCATGGAGGTGAACAAATCCTGATTTATAAACCATGGAGGTGAACAAATCCTGATTTATAAACCATGGAGGTGAACAAATCCAGATTTATAAACCGTATAGGTGAACAAATCCAGATTTACAAACCATGGAGGTTAACAAATCTGGATTTATAAACCATGCTGATGTACAAATTCTGATAAACCACAGAGGTGAACAAATCCTGACTTATAAACCATGGAGGTTAACAAATCTGGATTTATAAACCGTATAGGTAAACAAATCCTGATTTATAAACCATGGAGGTTAACAAATCTGGATTTATAAACCGTATAGGTGAACAAATCCTGATTTATAAACCATGGAGGTGAACAAATCCTGATTTATAAACCATGGAGGTGAACAAATCCTGATTTATAAACCATGGAGGTGAACAAATCCAGATTTATAAACCGTATAGGTGAACAAATCCAGATTTATAAACCATGGAGGTGAACAAATCCTGATTTATAAACCGTATAGTGAACAAATCGTGATTTATAAACCCTGGAGGTTAACAAATCTGGATTTATAAACCATGGAGGTGAACAAATCTGGATTTATAAACCGTATAGGTGAACAAATCCTGATTTATAAACCGTATAGGTGAACAAATCGTGATTTATAAACCCTGGAGGTTAACAAATCTGGATTTATAAACCATGCTGATGTACAAATTCTGATAAACCACAGAGGTGAACAAATCCTGATTTATAAACCATGGAAAAGCACAAATGTGAATTTACAAACCATGATGATGCACAAATCCTGATTTATAAACCATGCTGATGCACAATTGCGGATTTACAAACCATGCTGATGCACAGATCCTGATTTATAAAAAATTCTGACTCACAAATCCTGATTTATAAACCATGCTGATGCACAAATGCGGATTTATAAACCATGCTGATGCACAGATCCTGATTTTTAAACCACGGAGGTGAACAAATCCTGAATTATAAACCATGGAGGTGAACAAATCCTGATTTATAAACCATGCTGATGCACAGATCTTGATTTATAAACAATGCTAACATCAAACCTCTTTGCCTTTATAGCCTTTATACACCTTTATATATCCCAACTAGACCTCAGCGTCTGGGTCCAAGGCTGCTCCTCACATCCAGCCATAAATGGTCCATCAAAGCACTGCATGATTGTTATTGTGTATTTAAATGAGACAGCCGATCGTTGTTTTGTGGTTACTATGGCAACCACATCCAATTGGAGCAGAATAGGCTCGGTGTAACTGAGGTGTCGGTGTGAGTGATGTAAATGAAAGGAAGTATTATTAACGAGATCTTCAGTCTGATAGACAGAATGATCAGATTATCTCATCTCAGATTTATAAATTCACCCATAAATATTATCAATTCTCAGAATTATTTTCACTTCAGTAAATAAAAATAAGAAAAATACACTTATATACTTATAACAAATGACTAACTTAGTAATTTAAGTAAATAAGTGTAAATTTGGCAAGGGAATAAAATAAATAATATTTTATTTAAAGGTTTTAATCTACGCTATGAAGAGGGATGGTGTAGGTCTAGCGGGTCGGTCTGTCTGATACAGGACCACTGATCTCTAGTTATTCACTGGATTACTGATAGTCCGATAGTCGTACGGGGTGAAGTGAAGCCGCCATATTGGTACTCCCTAATTAGACTGGTTGCAATGTAAAAACTGCATGATGTGGTTCCTGATCAGCTGAGAACTGCTCATCATCATGGCTCAGGAAACATGGATCATTCCTGAAAATCTCCCCTTTCCATAATTTTATAATTACGAGATAAACTCGCATAATGACGAGATACTGATCTCGTACTTATGAGATAAGCTGTCTGATTTTATTTTCTTTGGTGAATGCAATACACTTCCGTACTTTATTGATGCTTTTTGCTTTATTTTGCGTTTTCTTCTGGGAATGTTTTATATTTTTCAGGGTTCTCCTCTGAGGATGCTTAGTTTTTTTTATTAATGTTTTTTTATTGTTCTTTACTCTAAAAATGATGTGTCAATAACATTTAATGTCCATTTTTGACAATAATGCTTCATTAAAGATGTACGTTCTGAAAAATAAAAGCTTTTTTTGTGTCTTCAGTTTTAAATTTAATTTAGAAATGTCCATCTTATTCAGATTGTGATTTCTAAAAGAGGATCTGTAACATCTGGAAGTTCCCCTGCAGGCCAGCGATGCTCCTGCTGGGATTAATCCAGACGGGAAGAGATTTCTGGATCCAAAGAGCCGAGTGGGCCTGATAAGAACCAGAATTCCTGCAGGGACGCATGTTCTGAACAATCGGGACTTTTTATTCCTCCTCACGTCTTTTCTGATTATTTTTTTTTCCCCAGTTGTTCCTGGAATTCGACCCAGATTAGGTTCTGAAAAACCGGTTGGATTTCTTCAGAGAAAACTGCCTGAGAGGCCTTTGTGTCTAAAAACAGCAGCGCCACACGTGGAAAAGGAGGAAGAGGTTCTTAAGGACCAGTTCCTGTCCCGCAGGATTTAAGGTGGACTCACAAGGTTTGGCTGGACCCTTCAGAACCTGAGAACCAAGCAAGTCCTGAATCCCCACACAGAAGGATTTTCTTAAGGACTGGTGTTGACATGTCCCCTCCAATAATTTACACTTTTTTCCATTTATGCTCATTTTCTTTAGCCAAATGTAACAGAGTTGGGTGCAGCTATCTGTGTTCAGAGCGTTTGGAGTCTTTGTCTCTCCCTTTGCTCCTGTGTCCTGCCTCTCAGTGTAACATCATCAGATCTGTAGCTGTGAGACATCTGATTTGCGGTTGTATTTCACTGACATACAGAGTCGCTACGTGGGGCGGTGAAGGCCGCCGAAGGCTACACCTGTTTGAATTTACAGCCAAAACTCTTCCAGTCTCCTTTTTTGGCCTTCTAGATGAAATTTACAGGCGGGAAAGCTGTTTTTAATGGGGACACAGAACAAAAATAATGACGATGAAAACCTGCTTGTATCTTAATATGGCTGAAGTTTTAAGGTGATTGCATTTTTTTTAGTAAATTGTAAAGGCGAATCATTAAATTCACCAATTAGCAGCAGCTACATGCTGCAAAGATTTTCCATCTAATCAGAGTCTGGTTTGGAGATGGATACACTAAGCATATTATCATGTCTTACTTTGCATGACACAGCAAAAAGTGATATAAAATATAAAAACGTCTTAAAATGAGCGGATAAATAAGATGATTTCCAAAGAAAATTGAATTTTCACCTCAAAATAAGATGATTACATATAAACTACCTGAAATAAGAATAAGGATTTTTTTTTATTAAATTGAAATCATCTTATTACATTAGGAAATGTCATACCTACCTGCTCAAATTGAGGCAAAATACATCCCTTTTCAAGAAAAGACTTATTTTATTATTACTTGTTTGTTTTTGTTTTTTTAGGTTTTTTTTTTAGGTTTTAAGTACAGGGGCCAGGATCCTTTCTCCGGGGGCTCTGGCCCCTGTTGGCCACTGCCTAGAACCGCCTATGGATACACGTTCGCAGAGGTTGTTTAAAATGTATTTTTTTGTAAAAAACTAAAAGGATCAACTAAAGAGATAAGTGGGTATTGACTATGGGTATATTCATCTGATAGAGCACCTGTCTGGTCTCAGGAGGAAAATAAACTTTATTTCCGTATGCTTTGGCTTTACTTGAACTCTTAGGCTTCCGTAGCCGTTGGCTGGAGGTTGAAAGGTCCCCATTCAGTGATGATGAATTTAATATTTATTGGTTTTAAAATGTGATTGTGCTAAGTTTGAATGATGGAAAAACTGCAGTTTAAATGGAACAACTCTGACCCCTGCTGGTGAAATGTGTCCCTGCAGCATCCCTCAGGAGACAGAGCAGCTGGTTTATTTCCAGCCACACATTTCAAGATGCCTCCAGCTTTTCAGATAGTTGAGCTGATTAACAGTTGGAACCAGGGGTGGATTTAGGAAATGTGGGGCCCTAGGCAAAGACAGGCAGGGGGCCCTCTGAACTGAGAAAACGGCACATAAAACACACCCATTATACAGATGCAGAAATGTTAATAGAATAGACATCCATTATTTGTTCTAGGTTGTGTCCCTCTCTCTTCTTGTCCCTTTTCTTCTTGTTTTTTCCTCTCTATGTTTTGTACTCAGCTGACTTTTCATGCTGTCTCTAAAGGAATTAAAGATTATTTTTCCAAGCACTAAGCTCACTTAGCTGATTGCTCCTTCCTGTGTTTCAAAAAAGTAAATAACCCAGTCCTTCTTTTCACTGTAGACAAGCCATGATCTGCTTCTCTGTTCTCCATTTTTCATTTGGATGAAATAATAGCTGCATGAATCATGACAGCAGACAAGATAGAGGGAGAGCAGGAGGCGGGGTTACCAATCTACTCGCTCTGGAGAGCAGAGTTTGCTGCTTTTAGATGTTGTCTGCCAAAGTCTCTAGTAGCAGAAAAAAAGTCTCTAGATTTTGGCGCTAGGAGCTTTTTTGAAATAAAAGTGCTAGAGGGGTCTGAAAAGTTGCTAATTGTAGCGACAAAAAACCCATAAGAACAAAAGAGGATTGTCAATGAGGACAATCATGAGGGATCCCTCAGCATGATGCAGCCTCCCCCATGCTGAGGGATGCTTTGCTGCTGGAGAGACTGGTTCACAGAATAAAGGACAATAAGTGGAAATTTTGAAGCAGTAAACTAGCAGCAGGGAAAAGTCCGGTCAGCAAGGAATAATCAATGGATCATTATTTATACCTAAAACTAATACATGTGCAGCGATTTAATGAATTTAAAAACAATATTTTTTGTCGCGATCAATGAGTCTGGGAGCGGCCATTTTTGCCCCAAAACACCTCACTCCTGCCATTTTCCAGCAGTGACATCACGGTGCGGTAAGCCTAGTACCATTCTCCCCGCTTTACAAGCAGAATCAATGGGAACTATACCAGACAGATCTGCAATAAACAAATAGGGAACTGACATCATTTTGAGAGCCAAAGGTTTATTCAACTATTGTCACCATATTACATGTTTTTTCTCTGGCCAGAAGTTTGATGGCAAATCCTCCCTCTCCAAAGCCATGATGCCAATTATTTTACATCCAAGCAGTAAGCAGATCTTCATATTAACACAGACACATCAATTTCAAACAGATGGTATCAGCCAATACTGAACAGCCAGGTATCGGGACCTAAAAATGGCAGTGGCGCACTGGATGCCTCCAGTGAAGCACATTCAAATGAAAATTACTCTTAATTAAAAACACATTTATTGAACAGTTTGTAATATTTTCATATTTAAAGTACTTTCAAAAGTTTGTATTCTGAATAAGACCGGACTTTTCCTCTAAAGCTCTGTTACCATCTGGACAGCGACCGTCAGCACTGCGCCTGTTGGGACAGTTCCAGGTTCTGGAATGGAGATCACACAAGTGAACTCAGTCTAGACCTAAAGTGGGAGGGGCTTGAAAGGTTTGGTTAGTTTTCTGTTAGGAGAAATGGGTCAAAACAATAACAACACATGTCTGTTTATGTCCTTAATCTTTAATGAACCCTTCAGTTTACTTTAAAACCAATAAATTCAGATAATTAATAGTAAACATTTTAGGGTCTGGTCTGCTGGATGTGGGTTTAAAAGAGAGGCGGTTCCGAATCAAATGTTTGATTAACAATGATTTGAATTTGAACACAGGGGAGAAAAGTTAGAAAGATTCTAAGGGCCCTTGATTGAGGTGGGCCCCAAAAGAAGAAGAAAAGATACATTCCAATAGATATTTCAAATATAAAAATAAAATCCAGCAGTAAAATGAATAATATTTGTGTTCTCCCTTATTTTTCAGCAGTAAACAGTGAAACAAAGGGTGGATTAACTGACCAAGTTCTTATCCACCGGTTTATGCACTTTAACGTTAATGTATATTTCACTTTTTCATGTTCTGATAATTTTTCTTAGTAGAAATTTTACAATAAGGTGTAAATTTATCATATGGTGGGTGGGGGCCCATATGAATGTCGTTCATGGGGCCCCAAATTCCTGGGGGCGCCCCTGTTTTATTGTTAGTGTTTGACTGCTGATGAAGAGGAGGAGGAGGAGGAGGAGGACCTGCGTGTCTGTGCAGCCTCCGGAGCGCAGGGCGGGGCGACGCCGCGCAGCAGCAGCTTCATCCCCGCAGACCAACACCGACCTCCTGCTCGTCTCCAGGCCGCGGGATGGATCCCGGAGCCCGGCCCGCTCCCCCTCTCTCCCAGCAGGTCCGGTCCGGGTGAAGCTGCGCAGGTAGAGGTGCGCGGCAGCCGATCTGCCGCAGAGTGAGTGCGAACAGAGCGCAGCGGAGCGTGGGCCGCTGCGGCAGAAACAGCGCCATTGTTTGGATGCGCAGCAGACCGAGAGGCTGCAGGCCGGGGTGAGAGCCGCTCACAGCCCGGCAGCCAGCATGCCCTCCCCGCTGCTCCTCACCCTCCTGCTGGGCTCGGTCCAGGTAAGGAAGCGCTGTTTGGGTCGAATGAAGCCGTGCGCGTGTCTGTGGGTGGATGGTCTCCGTGCAGACAGCCAGCAGCTCGTTGTGTCCCGCAGAAAGTGGGTCAGTCGGCTGCAGCCTGACGGAGGTCTGCATGTCTGTCAGAATCACTTAGACACCATCTGAGGAGGATTCCTGCCTGCAGCTTCCAGGGAACATTTCCACCCCTGAAGAGCTCATGTGTCCCGCTGGGATGGAGGAGGGTAGCTGGATCCACAGGGGGGGTTCCTGTCTCCTGGTTCTGGACCTGGATCCAGAGGGGGTTCCTGTCTCATGGTTCTGGTCCTGCTGGTTTAGAGGATGCTTCAAAGGTTCTGCTTGCTGGGGTGGATGAACGGATGAGCTCCCTCTCCGTTCTGGGTTTTATCTGATGGTTTGGTTTTAAATTTCCTGTCTCCTATCTCACCCATCTCAGCTGGTTTTCTATGATCCTGAATCAGCTCCAGCTGCTGAACATTCAGTCTTCCAGTTTTCCCATTTTCTCTTGTTTATTCACTGGGATGAACATTTGTTGAAAACCAGAAGCTGTTGTCCGATCTGCTGGTCCGGAACCAGACCTGATGCTATATTTCAGTGAAATTTCATTTTAAAGCCTTTAAATACCCCCTATTTCATCATTCTGCTTCATTCTATCTCTATTCTCCCACTCTGCAGAATCTGTTAGTTCAATCTCTAACGTTCTGCTCTCTGCTGCTTTTCTCATAGTAGCTTCATCTGGTCTGGATCCTGTTTGGCTGTGACTCCATCCTGGAGAGAAATATTAGCTGTGCTGCTGCCATCAACACCTTTGTTTATAAATGTTGGAGATCGGCCTGTTTTCCAGTGTAGTCCTGTTTCTCTGTGACTAACTGGATGTGCTCTCTTCATCCTCTGACATGGGAGCTAGCTTCGAGCTTGTCTGCCTGGCTGTGTGTTTCCTGGGCCGGGGCCGCCTTTTACAGTTCCTTTTTGAATCTCAGCTTCTGTCTCCTCTTGAACCCCAGTCGCGATCCTCAGCAGATGGCAGCTCACACTGAGATCCTGGTTTCTGCTGGAGGTTTCTTCCTGTTAAAAGGGAGTTTTTCCTCTCCACTGTCGCTACAAGTAGGCTTAAGGGGCTGGTTATCCTCCTGCATCAGTGTGCCGCAAAAGTGAGCTTGTGCGCAGATATTTTTAGATTTATGCCCGATATTGAAGCGTGCTCTGCGCTATGTTATTCCATACCACAGCGCAAGAGAGACGATCAGGAGGACTAGCTGTGGGTCTAGATACGGCGAGGCGGTGAGGAAGTTGGAGCAAGTTTGTGCAACAAAGGAGGGACATGAGGGTGAGAAAGAGCGGGGATCCAGGTGGAAAAAAGGGTCCCAGCGTTACCGCACACCTCGCTCTTCTAGCTGATCCATCTTCCCGAGTTGTTTTCCCCACAATGGCGGTCAGACAAACAAAACCAGCCATTGAAGGTACCAAACAGCAAATACAGATAGAGCGGATGTGGATTTGACCAATCAGAGGCCTCCACTGTCTGTGGTCACCTACAGTTTTGCAGAAGTGCAGCAGCGTGTCAATGGAAGAAGGCGGAGACACATTTGTGTTCATTGCGACACACGCAGACAACATGGTTTTCTGAGTATAAATCAGCCTTTAGTGTGAGTGATTGCCTTCCAATCAGTGAGTCGATGCAATCATCTGGTTTTCCTTAGATAGAAAACTTTGAATCAATCTGACTGGATGATCTGGTGAACTATAAAGTGCCTTGAGATGACATGATGTGAATTGGCGCTATAGAAATAAACTGAATTGAAATTTGTAGAGAAGAAGAAGTTAGTATCTGTTTAGGTTGGATTTGTATCTTCTTATGAATCAGAGTCAGAATTAAGTGGTAAATTTGAGGACAGACTGGGTCAGTCCAGCTAATAGACAATAGGGCTCTTTACCAAGGGTGTTGTTGTTTTAGGGGCGACTTTAGACCTCAATGAAGAGAACTGATCTCAAACAAACTTTCTATTGCTGGTAAGTTAGGGAGGCAGTGTGACTTTATCAATGCGGTGTTTTTTCCAACATGATTTTTTTTCTCCCATAATGTTTACATTTGATAACAGCTGCACTTTAAGAAATGGAAATGTCATGAGAGCTGTACAAAACGAAATTTTGCTTTTTATACACTCTGTGTATACAAAATTAAAGATGTTTGAAATTCAGTTTGCCGTCGTGAGGTTGCATTGAGCTGTAGCTGCGTGTAAAGATTGAATATATCGCACAGTGTGTGCCCAGATTAAGTGTCTCTAAGTGTCTAAATCTAAGACTTTCATGTAATAACCAGCCTGAGGTCTCAGAGGTCCAACAGTTCTACAGTTCTCCTCCATGAATGGCGTTTCCTCTTCTTCATCAGTGAAGTTGAAACCAGCCGGTCTGACTGGTTGCTTGCAAACTCCTTTGGTCTCCCAGCAACCAGCACAGCTGGAGGCATGGTTCTGTCCAGCAGGGGGCGAAGTGTAAACCATGTTACTGCAGAGATGAGCTCAGCTTCAGTTCTCCATCTTCATCCATCTCTGTGGATCTCTCGAATAATTGTCCACCAATCAAATGGAGGCTCCAGAGACCGTGATCTCAGGAGCCTCTGGAACATCTCACCATCATGTTGGTGACCCATCCACCCCATGGCTGAGGTCACAGGACCACTGAGGGGTCTAAACTGGACCTATTGGGGCTGAGATGTTCTGATGTTTTACAGGAAACTCTGTTTGCCGTCTGAGTTCTCCTGATCGCCTCTTCCACCATGAGTTTCCGTTAATAATGCACAGATCCAAAGTTGGAGCTCAGGTCACGGATTAAATTTACATTCTGCTAATCTGCCTGAAATGTTGCTATAAATGTTTTAAAGGCTTCCAGACGTTCAGGGCTAAGCACTACAGGATACTCAAGCCCACGCCAGTTAAATCCCCTTGCAGTGGGGATAGAAAATCTGATTACTGAGGCATCTATGCTCCTCTTCATCAGGGGAACCTGCACTGGATGGTGGATAGAACCCGTTCTATCCACCTTCATGGGGTGGAGGTGTTTGAAGCTCCCCTGGTGTTGATGATGCATTGTTCTTTGGACCAAAGGGGAACCACAGGAGCCTGGAGTTAATCCAGGACTAGCCTGAAGCTACTGCAAACCTCCTCCTCATCGATGTGGAATGAGAGAGATCCAGCTCTGTACTGGTTTCATTTCCATGAACCGGTTCATGGCTCCATAAATGTCTCAGTTCTAAACCCTCCTCACCAGTTCTGGTCGTTATCAGTGAGCAAGATGAAACCAGCCAGTCTCTGTCTAGTTGTTCCTGCAGCTTTATGGGGAAACGTGCCGAGATGCTCAATGAGCCGTTCAGAAGGATCCCAGTACCGCTCCGTTACAGCCCAGTTTAGACACGGAGAGGAGAAACACAGAGCATTCAGAGAGCTGCCAGGAAGAAGGTCACCATATTTTACAGACATGACGGACTGATGAACCAGCCTGTGGGTTCTGGTTCTGCTTTAGATTTACTGCATCAGAACCAAGAACCAGAACCATTTAGTAAGTTCTGAAATGGTCTCATTAATTGGACCAGTTAATCTACTGTCCTTAAAAAATGTATGTTTGGATCCTCAGAAGCCTGAAGACCCTTAATTCAGTTCAGTTTATGTATGAAGCACAAGGGCTCTTTATAGATCTAGTTCAGTTAGATCATCAAGCCAGATTAAAGGTTTGCTATCTAAGGAAAAACCAGCTGATTGCATCCAGTCACTGACTTTACAGACAGTAGATGTTAGGTTTACTTTACAGCAATCTTTCACTGAGGATGCAGCAGCTGTGGAGTGAAAACAGGAAGAAACCTCCAGCAGAACCAGAACCAGGCTCGGTGTGACCTTTAGAAACTATTTTTGTAGCCTTTGGAACCTTTCAGCATCCTGTAGAACCGTTAACAGCATCCTGTAGAACCGTTAAAGGAATAGTACACCCAAAACATGATTAGCCTTCATTTTCTACTCACCCCCATGCTGAACAACACTCTGGAGTACTTTTTTGATATCTCAAATGCATCTGGAGATCTGGGAGGCTTCTTGCTGTCTGCTGACATTCAAATAATGGAGGTCTATGGCGCCCGAGGCAGAAAGGTCCATAAAAGTCCACAAAAAACGTGTCAATATTCCTCCATACTGCTCGTCCAATGTATTCCAAGTGTCCTGAGTGGGTAGC
>JAGKQL010000004.1:2879165-2992091 GCA_018398635.1 Cyprinodon brontotheroides | reverse complement strand
GATGGTTGGGTGGATGGATGGAGGATTGATGGATGGAAGGATGGATGGATGGATGGATGGAGGGTGAATGGATGGATGGGATGGATGGATGGATGGAAGGATGGATGTGGATGGATGAAGGGTGAATAGATGGATGGATGGATGGATGGATGAAAAGGTGGATAAGATAGATGGATGAATGGATATGGATAGATGGATGGATGGATGAAGAAGGTAGAACGAGGATGGATGGATGGATAGGTGGATGGATGATGGTTGGAGTTAAGGATGGATGGGGATGGATGGATGATGAATGGAAGGAAGGATGAAAAGGATTGATGGATGGAAGAATGGATGGATGGATGGATGGATGGATGGATGGATGGATGGATGGATGCTATTGGATGGATGATGGATTTGGGTGGATGGATGGAGGGATGGATGTGGATGACGAATGGAAGGATGGATGAAGGATTGATGGATGGAAGGATGGATGGATGGATGGATGGATGGAGGGACGGATGGATTTCCTGAATCAGATCTTTTCCTCTTTTCCTCCTTGGATCAGAACATCAGAACCCGATCCAGTCACCAGCCCTCAGCTCCGGCTGCCCCCCGCTCTCCCATGTCTTCCGTTTCCATGGTAATCCCAGAATCAGACATAATGAGCATCCCCTTCTCCTCCTTTTATCTCTGTTGCCACGGTGACGGCCCAGCAGCCTCGACCTGAATGAATGGTTGTATTTTTTTCTCCCACTCAGGATGTTCCTGGTGGCTGAGACGATTGGATGGCGCACAGACTCTAAGCCTTTCACCTCCTTTAACCTGACTGTGGTATCAGAACCAGAACCTGTCAGGATTAAACTGATGAATGACCCAGCATCGGGTCCAGGATGTTGAGGCTCTCTGCTCGTCTGGCTCCAACTCCTTCAGAACTGCTAATGAGGTTCTGGTGTTTAAACCACAACCTTCCCCTGTCAGCAGGGATTCTGCTAAATGTGAGTCTGTGATTAAAACAGCAGAGAAACAGAAAATGTGAAGCAGAACATGTTGTGCTGATAAATCCCATCGGGCCGCGCCGCAGCACATGCTCATTGATTCTGGGATTCACGCTCGGATCAGGAATGTGGGTCAGGATGGATAATCTGCCACTCGACTGGAAAGCAGCTGATTCTGACTCGGCTGCATCCTGATCCGCTACAGAAAGAGAGAGGGAGGGGTTGCAGTGGTAGCGGGGAGGTTAGGTCTGCCAACAGAACCTCGGTTAGAGACAGATTCCTGCCAGTCCGGGCTGGATGCAGAAAGCAGCTCTTCATCCAGGCGGGTCGACAAGGAGCCGTTGTTCAGGGAAACACGGCCTTGTTGGATCTACAGTGGTCTGTTCAGCCCAGTAAAAGGCCCACTGTGGATCCCAGTGACACCCAGTCACCGTCACGTAGCTCCTTCACACTTCAGGAATCTGCTAAATATGGACCAGAACCAGAATAAATGAATATATAGATAAACATTGCAGCCCGTTATGTTGGTACCCTGAGGCTGTTTGCATGCAGGTGCATCAAAAGCATTAGTTGATAGAGTCATGACTGCCACGATTCCTTGCTGTGGTTTCCTAGAGTCTCTGTGGGTCTTAAACCCTTTGGATCCGGATCATTAGAACTGTTTCAGTGCTGCGATAAGTTCTGAAAACTGAACTCTTCAATCTAGTGATAAAGAATATTGACATTCAGTTCAGTCTGGGATTACTTCAGAGCTGGGAATCTTTTTGGAAGTTGGAAAAAAGTGTGGAATTTGTTCAGTTAAGAATCTGTTAACCTCTAATTTGCTTTTCGAATCAAAACCACAAATCCATTCACTCTGAAATCGTTTGGTCAGGACTTTAGGCTCCTCAGAACCAGAATACGGACTCGTGTCCTCGCCAAGGATGTTCTTGAGGACAACACAGGAAAGGGTGGACTCTGGGAGAACGAGAACTTAATAAATATGGGTAAATTGGAACAGAAGCGTACTGATGACATCACCACATGCTCAGCTCGTCTAGAGCTGCATTTCACCTCCTGTTATTAATAGCCTCTAGT
Organism: Cyprinodon brontotheroides; assembly: GCA_018398635.1. NCBI lineage: Eukaryota > Metazoa > Chordata > Actinopteri > Cyprinodontiformes > Cyprinodontidae > Cyprinodon > Cyprinodon brontotheroides. Next base: position 2,990,037 of record JAGKQL010000004.1, on the reverse strand, counting down.
TGATAATAAATTCTTACCTTATTAATTTATTGGTGGAATAATAATGAACACAGTCAGATAAACACAAATCAAATGAACATTTAGCCAAATAAAACAAAAAACTCTCCATTAGAGCCAGCGGTACTTCACACACGTCTATGCAGAGAGAGAGGGCTGCTATAGACCGGCTAACGTTAGCGTCTGAGTTCTGCTGGTTGATGAGATCCTCTCAACTTCTGATTTTTATTTTTTTATTACGCACTAAAACAGTAAATGGGCCATATGGTGACGTTTAAAGGTACAATATTCTCGCCTCAAATGATCTTAAAACATACTTTTATTGAATAATGGCTCTGTGAGCTCTCCATTGAAAGCTGCTGCTGCAGTGCATGCTGGGACAGCTGTCAATCTCAAGAACGGACAAGTCTGCTCTGATGCATGCTGGGTAAATAGGGAGGGGAGAGAACAACATCCAGGGACTTTATCTGTTCTCGTTCTGTTGTTCTTGTGAACTGGAACAGTACTAGGGCTGAGACTGATGACGGTTCACTAGTACACGAGCACATGAGAACCAACAAGTGCACATATTGAGAAACAGCCTCTGGCTCAGACTATCAGCATCAGGGAGGTTGTGATATGATGAGACGTCTCATGGGATGTTTTACCAGACGCAAAGTTTTGTGGGGAAAGTAGTTTTTCTGTTGAAAAATCTAATTATCTGCATGACGGCGGTTTCAGTGACCTCTGGTGTCATTCTGGGTCGTCTCTTCAGATTGTTGGAGCGATGAAGGAGTTGGCAGCAGGAGCTGATCACAGGAGTCGACTCTCCTGCTGAGAGATTTAATGAAACTGCAGCATCAGTGGCTTCAGTGGCAGAAGGTCACTCACCGCTGATATTTCCTCCTGTTCAGAGGCAGGTTTCACTCAGCCGCGCTGTCGGGAAAGGATTCAACAACCTGGGGACTAAATCAGATTGGACTAAACAGATCATCTGAATAACATAATAGCAGAATTAGAGACGCCTGGAGAGTCCTGGAGAAATCCTACATCATAAAAACAGCAAATTATGCTCTAGCCTCCCTGCACTGAAGCGGCCATTAAAACTTTACCTCAGAAGTGGAGAATATTGCCAGGTTAACTAGAGCATGAGTTTCCCAGCCTAACTGGAACACTAGTTTCCTTGTTTTCCTGTAAAACTGAAATCCCCCCTTTCAATCTGGGTTCTCCAAAAAGCATCCAGAACCAGCGTGCCCAAAGAGGCAGGCACCGAAACGGCAAAGGGATGATATCAAAACCCAGCTGTCACAGCCAACATCTGCAACGCCTTAAAGGAAAAGTCTGGTCACCAATAATCAATGGATCATAATTTATACCAAAAACTAATACGTTCACTCTGAATTTAGAGTTGAAATCAGTAAGAATAATAATTTTTCATAGTAATCACTGAGTCTGGAGAGCTGAGGCCATTTTGCAGGAAATATGGTAACAGCTTCACTCCTGACATCTTGCTTCGGCAGTGATGTCACTTAGGTGATTAAGGTAAAAGCCTAGCCCACTATTCTCCACGCTTTACAAGCAAAATCAATGGGAACTACTAGACTACATCTGCAATCAACAACAATTATTGAAGAAGATTTCCAGAGGACTTCACCATTGGGGGGGTGCCACCAGGAGCTATGAGTGAAACTGACAATGCCCGCAGCGCATGGCGGCTGGCATTGCTGGAATACATACGTAAAGTAGAAAGTTAGTGAAAAAACAAAATAGAGATTATTTCACCTTTAGAGCAGCATACATTCAAGGAAAGGAAAGGGAAAAAAGAAGAGATAGAGAATGAGACAAAATTGGAAGTTCTAGAGTTTAATATAATACAAGTCTGTGGGAATAGTTCCTTCTGGAAATGAGTAAAGATAGCAGTTGTTTTTAATGGTTATTGAGTCGGAGTTCTTCTGGTCTATAATGTTTGGCTGTGTTTGGTTTATCTAAAAGCGTTTTTATCTGTTACTGTGTAATTGGACCGGATGAGTTTTGGCTATAATTTAAGGACAAGATTCTAATATATCTGCAGTGATGGGGTCTATAAATCTGAGTAGGATTTAAAAATTTTTTTATTGCTATTTTTGCATAATTTGCTTAACTAAGTAGTTTTGTTGTTGAATATAAAGGGGTTTTTACAGACAGACATATTTTTTATACATACACTGTTTTGCTTTACCCACTTATCTTTCCTAACCCTTTTACTTAAATTTTAATAGAAAATCTCTTTATTGTCCAACAATGGGGAAATTTACAGCAAGAAAAAGATTATTGAAAAAATGGTTGTTTGTGGACCATAAAAAAAATGTTTAAGAAAAGGAGAGTAAAGGGGTTAAAATATAAACAATAAAATACTGTAAAAGTGTTTTAACTAATATCAAACTGTGTGCCCTGGAGATATAAATAACCAATATATGCAGCTATGGACATTTTACAGTAATGGATATTTGAAAATAGAAGCTTAACATGAGGGACGTGTGCTTGGGAGATGACAGCGAAAGCAGGAGTTATTTAACTGACTAAGGTTTACTCTCATTATATTTGCTTTTATATGTTCCTGCTTCCGGTGGTTGGAACATTTATTCCCTCTGGATTCTCCACGAGTGTAGTCTTTGTTTACTTTACTATAAAAGAAAAGAAAAAAAGATGAAAAAGAAGCAGTTTTGAAAAGTTTGATATTCATTCATTCACGCGGTTGCTAAGCGACAGGGCAGGCTGGCAGCCAAAACTCTTCCAGTCTCTTTATTTTCAAGGACTTCGAAGGATCCAGTCCAGGTAGACCACGTCCATGGAAGACGCAGCCCATGAAATCGAACAGAGCCGCCAACTAGGAGATGGGCTTTAATCTGCCTGCGTTTTAATCAGCACATGTTGGAACACTACTGCCCCTAGAGCTGATCCATTGAAACTACATGACATTGTTTGTTAAAGCCAACTGGGCCAACTGAAACCCTACGGCCTTGGACCCATATAGCGGACCTTAATCAGTTCAGCCTTCCTATTATCTTCCTGAAGTCTCACTCTCTATGAAAATTTGACATGTTGTAGAAAACTGTTTTCCTTTTATCTTCCTCTGATGCTATTTACTGCTGTGTAGCCTGGTAGCTCTTGGTCTGGTGCTTTTACTGACCGACTACAAGATTGGATTTTTTAATATCTAACTGGCTAGGTATCAGTAAGGGCAAAACAAGCTAAAAGCTAGTTCATCTAATTAAACACGGGTGCAGAAACCTTTTACTGTAGGTATTAGGAGTATTAGGTTGTGGGTAGGCCCCTGGATGGAAACTGCAAAAAGTCTGAATCTAATGTTTTAAATAGCCTTCCCTGTTGTGTCACAAAAACTGCAGAAGCTGATTTGGAGCACAAAGCTTAGGAGTGTTTTTAGCAGTCATTGTCTTGGTTTGTCTGGAGCTTGTTGAGGTCTCTGTTGTTGTGCATTTAAAAGCTGCTGTGACTTATGTCATTTCATCGAATAACTTTGGGACCGTCATTTGTTGTCTATAAACACATTGTGTTAGGACAACCGATTCCAGCTTTAATCAAACAAATAAATCTGCTCACATATGGAATAAATTCACCACAACTTATATTGAAAATATAAGAGATAATAGATGAAAATCATTTAAATTCAAGTCAAACATATTTCCCTAGACACTATTGACTAAACCAGGGGGTCCTCAACGTTTTCCAGGCCAAGGACCCCCAAACTGATGTCCAGATGGAGCGGGACCCCCATTTATATATATTGTATGAAAACAGTCCTATAGTCACTCTATTACAGATGGAGTGTAATGTAAAAGAAATTCACTCTCCCGAGATTATTAAAGTTTTCTGATCTCTGATTCCTGGTTGATGGACAGGTGTTGTGAAGGAAACGTGCCCAGATTGAAAGAGCTCCTGTGTGTCTCTGAATGTGAGCATTGATGATGAAAGACATCTTCTGCCTCCATTTATCTGTTTACTACAGTGTGTTGAATTCATGTTAATGTGGATTTAAAGACATTTCAATTAGTGGAAATAATTGCAGGGTGGAATATTAAAAAAAGTCTAATCAACCAAAACTTCCGCAACCCCCATGCAGTACCTCCGCGGACCCCCTAGGGGTCGCGGATCCCCTGTTGAAGTCCTCTGGACTAAACTGGTGGACCTCAACTAAACTAGTTGGAAATGTTTGTATTTGTATGACAGAAAGGTTTTAAGGAATATTTTTCAGGTGGAACCACTATTTTACATTTCACCTTGTCAAATTTATAGGTGATACAATAAAAGATATTTAGCCTCATCAATTTTTTTTTTTTCAAAATAAACACTGCAAAACACCATGAAGCCCCATTTGAAACTCTGGATGAACCCTCAGACTTTATAGATTCTTTTCTTGTACATTTTGTTAGCTTGTCTGTCATATTAACCAATATGATGTGTTGAACTAGATCTGCTATTTTCACAGCTTTTTTATAAAGTAGAGCATTAATTCATTCGTTTATTTGAATTCTGTAAATCAAAGTTTGATGAACTGCACAGCAGCAATCTATACCCAACAATTGTAGTATCTAGGCTAGAGCTGTCAGTCTGGTAAATAATCTGGTTATTTGAAATTATAAAGGTTAACTTTATTTTATAACATGAAACTGACTAAAACGTTTCAGTAGCCAAGCGGACCCAGTAAGGTGATGAAATTTTTTTTCTTTTTTCAGGTTTTGTCAGCGTTCCAGGTTTCCACGAACCAGGAAGGATTGATCGTGGCGACACTTGAGCCTGAGGACCTTCAGGAGAACATCACAGCTTACGCGGTACAGATCTCAGGAGAACCTCGCCTGGTCTTGGTTCCTTTCATCAACACCAGTGAGCCTTTGCTGTTCAACGCTTCGTTCCATGGCCTCTGCTACACAGTGGGGCTGGTGGTCAAACTGGGACAGAGCTGGTCCAGGCCCACAAAGAGTGTCCCTATCCTTACAAGTAAGAAAAATCGGGAGGGCTTTTCCTTTAAACTTTAAATTCAATTCAGTTTATTTCTATAGCGCCAATTTACAACACATCATCTCAAGGCACTTTACAGTTCACCAGATCATAAATCAAATTGATTCAAAGTTTTCTATTTAAGGAAAACCAGTTGATTGCATCGACTTATTGACTCAAAGGCAATCCCTCACACTAAGCATGCTTGTAGTGACAGTGGAGAGGAAAAACTCCCTTTTAACAGGAAGAAACCTCCAGCAGAACCAGGCTCAGTGTGAGCGGCCATCTGCTGAGGCCGACTGGGGTTCAAGGAGACAGAAGCAGAGATACAAAAAGCAGCTGTAAAAGGCTTAGAAACACACAGGCAGGCAGACGCGCTCCGAGCCGGGCTCCTATGTCAGGAGGATGAAGAGCACATCCAGTATCACAGTCAGTGAAACAGGAATGCACTGAAAACAGGCTGCATCTCCAACATCTATAAACAAAGGTGTTGATGGGAACATACAGTTGATATTTCTTTCCAGGATGGAGAGTCACAGCCAAAACAGGAACAGAATCAGATGAAGCTTCAAGCTACTATGAGAAAGGTTGAGAGAGCAGAATAGGAACTAGAGATTAAACTAACAGATCTCTGTAGAGATGGGGAGAATTAAGAAATAGGTCCTCCTTGGCGTCGTTACAGCCCATCTCGCCCCATAGCAGCATAAATCCTCATAGGAGTGGCTCATAGGGTTACCCTGGATCATATGTTTCTTTCGCGTAAAAGGAAAGTTTTTCCTCTTAGTCTTGAAAAGTAGACAGGGTGTCTGCTTCACTTGATCTAGCAAACTGGTAATTGGTTCCACAGTGAGATGGTTAACAAATAAACTAAAAGATCTGCCTCCCATTCTACTTCTTTTAGAAATTCTAGGTGTCCACTAGTAAACTGAATTACCATGTTAGGAGTACTTCACTGTTCCTTATTGTAGCCTAGAACCATATGCTGATAAAAGACCTACATATATTTTCAAACTTTAACTGGGTTACGATGTCACAAATGGAGCTGCCTCTATGCAATTTTCATTTTTTCTTCTAAAATCTAGTTTTGGAATTCCTCAGAGGTCTAAAATAACTTGGGATGTTTCCCAGAGTGTAAAAGTCATGAAATCTTTTTTAGAATTTCTGACCATCTTCCTGCTGTTTCGATTGCCTCAGAACCACTTCCTGTCCGCGCTGCTTACATATCGGACTACAAGGAGGCGCCAGAGACTGGCGTGGTGTTCGACATCGACCCGCCGATCAGAACGGTCTTCAGCCGAGTGAACATCAGCTACACTGAAGGACAGGAACGTCGCTACATGCTCTATAAAGGTGAACCCGCATCAGCTTACTGGTTCTTAAAGATGATAAGGGTTGTCTACCTTAAGAAAATCTAAATTGGGTTAAAAAATGAATCTGTGTTGTAATTTCCTATCTAACCAGATGATGGCAGTGCTGTCCACTCCCCAGCTCACAGAAACTTGAAGTTTAATTAGCAATAATAGGATATTTACCTATTGTATGACATCGAGGTAAAAGAGAAGAGACCGTAGAGTCATCCGTGAGGAACTCCGGACGCAGTTCGGTCTATATTCTCGCCGTTTGCCCAATATGTTAGGAAATGTTCTGAGATTCATGAAAGTAACAGGAATTAGCTTTACCATTACCGAACAGCTAAGCTTTTTGGTGCAGTAAGTTGCTTCAGCTGGTAGTTTGAAGTGTTTTATAAAGATACTAGTTATTTTCCTTCTTAGGTTATTTGAAGTTGTACGAAATAAAGAGATTGGATTTTCCTTTAGGTTATTTGAAGTTGTATGGAAATAACAGATTGATGAATTCAGGACCTCTCCATGTTTCCTGCTTATATATTCTGCTTGTCTGCAGATTTCTACAAAGGGAAGACGGTGTTCAAACACTGGTTACCGGGAATGTGTTACCGGAACATCACCTTCCAGCTCATCTCTGAGGCCACCGTGTTCCAGACAGCGCTGGTCACCCACAGCGACATCACTCACACACCACTGCATCACCGCACAGGTAAGAAACAGCCATCGGACCCGACCCTGGCCCGGTCCCAGGCCAGGACTTATCTGGGTGTTTGTTCGCTGCAGAAAAACACGTCCAGAGTCTGCTCCCTCAGAATTACAGCCCTTCTGCTCAGGAAGGGGATCTGCTGCAGACTGATGTGCTGTTAAAGGTCATCGTCTCAGAAACACATTAATGAGGTCGCTCCATCAGGCTCCTCCCCTGCATTGTATTGGATTCCCCTGTGGGTCACATCAATGCTGCTGCTCATAGAGAGCAACAGGACTCACATTCTGCAAGATGAGTTTCACCGACCTGCAGTCACAGACAGCTCTCAGAAAAAAGGCTGTTTCCAGGCTGTTTCATGACTGTTTCCAGGCTGTTTCCTGACTGTTTCTGTATTGCTTTCCTGACTGCTTCCCCAGGTTGCTTCCCTGATTGTTCCCTGACTGTTTCTGTAGGCTGCTTACCTTTACCGTTTCCCGTGTTGTTTTCATGTGACTGTTTCCAGGCTGCTTCCTCTGCTGTTTGGTGCTGTTTCCCAAGTAGATTGTTTCCCCGACTGTTTCCTTTTGCGATCTTTCCTGACCGTTTCCAGGCTGTTTCTGACCGTTTCTAAAGCTGCTTTTCCAGGCTGCTTCTTGACCAGTTTCCCGGACAGCTTCCAGGTTGTTTGCATTGCTTCCCTGACCGTTTCCAGGATTCTTTTCCTGGGACTGCTTCCTAGCAGGCTGTGTTTCGACCGTTTCTAAACCGACTTTTCCAGACTGTTTCTGACCGTTTCTTGACAGTTTCCAGGCTGTTTCCAAACTATCTCCAGACTGTTTCCAGGTTGTTTCCCTGGGCTGTTTCGTTGCTTTCAGACTGTTTCCGTGGCTGTTTCCTGACTGTTTTCAGTTGTTTCCCCATTGCTCCCCTGACTTTTCCAAGCTGCTTCCTGCAATTGTTTCAGGCTGTTTCCTAGGATGTTTCCTGACTGTTTCCAGGTTGTTTCCAGACTGTTTCCTGATTGTTTTCTGACTGTTTCCAAGCTGTTTCCTGACTATTTCCAGGCTGTTTCCTGACTCTTTCCAGGTTGTTTTCTGATTGTTTCCTGACTGTTTCCAGGTTGTTTCTTGACTGTTTCCTGACTGTTTCCAGGTTGTTTTTTGACTGTTTCCAAACTGTTCCAGGCTTTTTCTTGACTGTTTCCTGACAGTTTCCAGGCTGTTTCCAAACTATCTCCAGACTGTTTCCAGGTTGTTTCTTAATTGTTTTCTGACTGTTTCCAGGCTTTTCCCTGACTGTTTCCAGGCTGTTTCTTCACTGTTTCCAACATTTCCAGGCTGTTCCCAATATGTTTTCAGACCTTTTTCAAGATGTTTCCAGGCTGTTTCCAGCCTGCTTTCCCTGTTTGTTTTCAAACGTATGGTTTCTCTGTTATGACAGCAGATGAGGAATCTGCAGACGCTCACCCTCCTCTGTCTCCCCAACAGTGCCCAATCCCCCCCTCAACATCTCCCATAGGATCATCGCCCTGAGCCAGAGGACCTCAGAGCAGGTTGGTCACATGGACAGAGGCCAGAGGTCCTCTCGCCAGGCCCGGGACGTCCCGCTGCTGGAGGAGCACCAGGAACTGCTTTTAGAGGAAGAGGAAACAACATCTCAAGTTCCTACCAACACAACTCAAAACCTGGGAGAAAGTGAGCCTGTCAACGTAAACGCGAACCTGACAGAGGAGGCGGAGTCTCCGAGTTACTGGCTCGACCCAACGGAGATATCACCAGCTGACAGGGATGAGGAATTCGTTAACGCGGTGGTGTCTGAGTACGAGGACTCCAACGAGCCAGGGTCAGCCATGGCGGTCCCTGTCGAGGTCCCCGTTCTGCCCACCAAGTTGCCTCCCATCTTGCTCGAGCTACGCTGGCTTCCTCCCAGACCTCCAACCTCCTTTGATGGCTTCTTCATCTACATCTACAAAGATGGTAGGAATACAGTAAGGAGGGGTTCTGGATGTCGCAACGATGGACAAGCTGTTCTTACAGTCGACTGCCACACTGCCTGCTGTCAGATCCTCACCTTCTGGTCTTGTCTCCAGGGAACTCCACAGAGACGGCGTCTGTGGACGAGAACACGCATGAGTTCTTCACCGAGCTGACGGAACCAGGAACGTACCGAGTGCAGGTCACCACGCTGAGTAATTCTGGAGACTGTGAGGCTCGGGAAAGCAGCGCCGACACCGGCTTCACCTTCTACCTCAGTGAGTCCTTTGGGAAGTTAAGGAGGATGTTGTCATTCTAAAATGCCTCGATTGCCATTATTAGCATGTTTAGCTGTGAGCTTTTCTCCTGTGTCATCATAGAGACATTAAATATGGTAAAGATTCTGTTTAGATCCTCATTTTTTGTTCTGTTTCTATCACTCTATTTAAATCCATCCAGGTCCCAGCGGCGAGCTGCTGGAGGAGCTGCAGGAACGTCCTCAGGGTGTCAGCGTCAGACTGCTGGACTCCAGCACCGCCGCCGTCTCCTGGTCTCCATCCTCCGAGAACCATAATGGCAGCCTGGTGTCAGTGGTTTCAACCACCTGCCTGAAACCCAGCCTCAGCCAGAGGATGGAGAATGCCTACTGCAGCGAGGTACAGATGACATCTAGATGTCGTTCAGAAAGAGTATCGGAGCAGGAGCAAAGATGTTAAGCCTAGTCCATGTTCAGAAACCAGGTCGTCTAAGTATGGCGTCTGGTTTGTACCCAAAGCCAAAACACGCAGCGCCACGGCCAGTCTTTCTGGAACACTCACTGGATGAGGGGTTATAGATGGCGAACAAGCTCGTCAAACCGACACACGGATACCAACAGTCCTAGCTGGTTCGCGATTGTCCCTCTCGCTTCAAAGATGCGCATAAATCAAAAAATACCTGCATCATACCTGCAACAAGCTCACTGCGACACACTGCTGCAGGAGTATAAACAGCTTTTTAGTCACAACCTTTCTGTCTTTTTTCAGCCTAATTCTGGACGGAGGCTGAGGAACCAACCTCAGTCCAGTTAATAGAAAAGAGGCATTTAGCTTTAACAAAGTCAACTTTCCAACCAACACATTCTACTCTAGAAAACCAACGTTCCTACTCACCTAAAAGCAGCACAGGAAAGCCTTCACCATGAGCCTGAACCGTTGGTTAGAACAAGTTCTGAATCAGCAGTGGAACCGGTTTGGTTTGTATTGAATTAGGAGTGAAACCAGTAAAACTGGTTTGGTAGTTATAAATTAGGATATAAGCTGGGTTGCTTGTTCTGTATAAGAAGTAATACCAGTTTGGTTTGTATTAAATTAAGAGTAAAATCATTTTGGTTGTTCTGAATCAAAAGTAAAACCAGTTTGGAGTCAGAAATGAATCCAGTTCTGTTTGTATTAAATCATGGGTGAAACTGGTTAGGTGTTTATGTATCTAAAGAAAAACCTGCTTGGTTTGCGTTGAATTAGGATTGAAACTGGTTTGGTTGTTTGGAGTCAGAAGTCAAACCAGTTTAGTTTACATTAGGTAAGGATTAAAAGTTGCTTGGTTATTCAGAATTAAGAGAGAAACTGGTTTGGTTGTTCAGTATTAGAAATGAACCCAGCTTCGTTGTTCAAAAACTGTAGAGGAACCAGTTTGGTAGGTCATGTCTTCAGGTCGATGATATTTCAGACTTTCAGTTAAACCTTGGCGGTTCTAACTACGGATTTGTTCAACCTTTCTGTTTTCTCAGGAAAACACAACTAGTGACATCATCAGCAACCTGACACCTGGTGCTCAGTACAGAGTGGTCGTTTATCACACCAACGGTCCTCTGATCAGTCCTCCATCCGAACCCGTCATCATCGACATCGGTAAACATCCCTCATGTCTCCCGGGTCAGATTGAGAGTAAGGAATAGGAGGACTTATTCATGTGTTTTTTTGTGTGTCAGAGCCCACAGGTGTACGAGAGCTGACCGTTTATCCTTTGAGTCCAACGGCCGTGATCCTCAGCTGGCAGCGCCCATACCACGTCGCCTTCAGAAAGTACATCCTGCAGACCTTCTTTTTTAATCCTGTCACACTGGCATCTGAGTGGACAACGTACTACGAGATTGCTGCTACTGCTTCTGTGATCGCCACCGTGGTAACGTGGTGTTTATGGGACCTCAGTCAGGACCTCAGGACACTGGGGACTCCTCAGCTCACTTCGGTTCTCTGTTTGTTCTCAGAGGGTCACTGACCTGCTGCCTGCCTGGTATTATAACTTCAGAGTCTCCATGGTAACATGGGGGGATCCTCCGCTCACCTGCTGCGATGGCTCAACAGTCAACTTTGTGACAGGTACCACATGGGATCCAGTTTGACCGGTTTTATTCAGAAACTTAAGACTCACAGCTTGGTGGTTCAGGATTGCATGTACAGGCTAATGTGCATCTGTTCAAATATGTTAGATCAATGCCAATTCAGACTGCCACCAGTCAGTGTAAACAGAACCAGGAGTGAAATGAGTTAGTGTTAACAGAACCAGGAGCAAAAAGCTGTTTGTGTAAACAGAAACAGGAGCGAAACATGTATGTGTAAATAGAACCAGGAATGAAACCTATTTGTGTAAACAGAACCACGGTAAAACTGGTTAATGCAAACAGAACCAGGAGTGAAACTGGTTAGTGTAAACAGATCCAGGAGTAAAACCAGTCAGTGTAAACAGAACCAGGAGTGAAACTGGTTAATGCAAACAGAACTAGGATTTAAACAGGCTAGTGTAAACGGAACCAGGAATGAAACCTGTTAGTGTAAACAGAACCAGAAGTAAAAACTGTTTGTGTAAATTAACCAGGAGTGAAACCAGTTAAGATAAACTGAACCATGAGTGAAACCTATTGGTGTAAACAGAACCAGGAGTGAAACATGTTGGTTTAAACACAACCAGGGTGAAACTGGTTAATGCAAACAGAACCAGGATGAAACGAGTTAGTTTAAACTGAACCAGGAATGAAACTGGTTTGTGTAAACAGAACCCGAAGTGATACCTGTTTGTGTAAATTGAACTCATTATGAGCAGTCCTTCTGTTTTTGGAACTGCACCAATGACCTGCATGGTCCGATTTTTTAAACCTATATCCATCCATCAGCCACAAAGCTCAGAACCGAGCATTTTCATTGTGTGATTTTTGTCAAACACTGCTTTATCTTTATTTTATTTATTTATTTTTTTGTCGCTTCATCAGAAAACTGGCTAAACAACAGAGGCAAAGCTAATTGCCTGATGATGTCATACCCTGTGCACTGCTCTAACACTGATCAGCACTAATTAAACCAAATGCAGGGCTTTTTCTCTCGAAAATGTAAATTCGCCTTCACACCAGCATGCGTGTTTTGAAAATCGCCTGATAATTTAAAAAATCCTGTCTAAACCAACAATTAGTGGGTCCGGTATGAAACTGGTCTTTCTACTTTACAGGCGGCATCCTTTCTAGGAAAATAGCGTCCTTCTCAGGTGTGTGATGCTTTATGTAACCTGTCGTTCCTCCTCCAGCTCCTGAAGCTCCTCACATCTCCTCAGTGGATTACCATCAAGGGGTTCTGTTCGTCCGCTGGACGTACGGCGAGCTCTTCATCGACCTGTCTCACTCCAGGATGCTGCACTGGCAGGTGGTGGCTGTGGGAAAGAAGGGACCTGAGAAGATCTACTCTGTGGATGTAAGTTCTCCAGTTCGTCTCTGTCTAAGTTCCACCTGTTCAAGTTCCACCAGGAGTGAAACTTATTAGTGTAAACAGAACCGGGACTAAAAACCAGGAGTAAAACCTGTTTGTGTAAATACAACCAGGGTGAAACTGGTTAATGCAAAAAGAACCAGGAGTGAAACTGGTTAGTTTAAACTGAACCAGGAATGAAGCTGGTTAGTATAAACAGAACCAGAAGAGATACATGTTTGTGTACATTGAACTAGGAGTGAAACCGGTTAATATAAACAGAACCAGGAATGAAACCTGTTTGTGTAAACAGAATCAGGAGTGAAAGATGTTTGTGTAAACACAACCAGGGTGAAACTGATTAATGCAAACAGAACCAGGTGTGAAACTGGTTAGTTTAAACTGAACCAGAAATGAAACTGGTTAGTTTAAACAGAACAAGAAGAGAAATATGTTTGTGTAAATTGAACTAGGAGTGAAACCGGTTAATATAAACAGAATCAGGGTGAAACTGGTTAGTTTAGAATTGAACCAGAAGAGAAAGCATGTTTGTGTAAGAATTAAACCAGGAATTATGATTGAAACTTGATTAGTTTAAACTGAACCACGAATGAAACTGGTTTGTATAAACAGAACCCGAAGAGAAACATGTTTGTGTAAATTGAACCAGGAGTGAAACCTATTGGTGTAAAAAGAACCAGGAGTGAAAGATGTTTGTGTAAACACAACCAGGGTGAAACTGGTTAATGCGAACAGAACCAGGTGTGAAACTGGTTAGTTTAACCTGAACCAGAAATGAAACTGGTTAGTATAAACAGAACCAGAAGAGAAACATGTTTGTGTAAATTGAACTAGGAGTGAAACCGGTTAATATAAACAGAACCAGGAGTGCAACTGGTTGGTTTAAACTGAACCAGGAATGAAACTGGTTAGTATAAACAGAACCAGAAGAGAAACATGTTTGCATAAATTGAACCAGGAGTGAAACTGATTAGTTTAAAATTAACCAGGAATGAAACTGGTTTTTATAAATTGAACCAGAAGAGAAACGTGTTTGTGTAAATTGAACCAAGAGTGAAACCTATTAGTGTAAACAGAACCAGGAGTAAAAGATGTTTGTGTAAACACAACCAGGGTGAAATTTGTTAATGCAAACAAAACCAGGAGTGAAACCACTTGGTGTAAACACAGCCAGGAGTGAAACTGGTGACCCAAATCAGGTTCCATAGATGCTATGATCTTTAATATCAAGCATGGCTGCAGCAGGTGATGGTTTTCAGATTCAGCAGGTTGTCTCAGGATGAGGCGTCAGATGTTAGATATGCAGGCGCCACTAACAGGACGGAGCTATTCTCACCTGTCTCCACAGATAACAATGTTTTAGGGCAGCACCTGGGATGGTGATGCCACCTGAAGAAATAGATGCAAAATCTCTAGAAGTTCATGAAATTATGTTTTTTTTTCCGCTGTCCCAAGTTAGGGATGCAGTTCTGTTCCTAATTATTATCATATGTATATCTTAGTTGGATTTTCCGTAATGGGATGCTGTCGCTCAGCTGGTTTACACTTAGAACTCAGAAAACCTGCAGGAAGTTTAATTCTTGCAGAGTTGCAGAAAAAGAAGAATTCGTGCAAAAATATTCTCCTCTGTGGAAAACTCCTCTTAGTTTGGACTTCTGGGCTCCTGTAGCGTCTCTCTCTGAACCCAGGTCTGTTGTTTGTCACAGGTGACCCGTAACGCCATGCGGGCCAGCCTCCCGCTGCCTCCAGGAGACATCTACAACCTGACGGTGACGGCGTGCACAGAGCGGAGCAGGAACACGTCTGTTCCTAACATCATCAAGCTGGGTCAGAACTTTGTGCTCTTTTGTCCATTTAATCTATATCCAGCTATAAATGTTCGGAGAGGAAACAAACTCTTCGAACTGATCGATGATTTGTCTTTAGAAACTAAGCATGACCATGACTCGTAGAAATAAAAACCAGTGAATCCATAAGGTTCAATCTGAACCACATTCCCCATAGAACCACATTCCTCGAAGAACTTGCCCATTGAACTGCATAACTCAAAGAACTTTTCTCATAGAACCACATTACGCAAAGTACGTTCCCAACATAACGTCATTCCTCAAAGAACATTCCAGATAGAACCATATTCCTCAGAGAACTTCTCAAATAGAACCATATTCCTCAAAGAACTTTTCCCATAGAACATCACACAAAGAACTTTTCCCATAGAACCGCATTCGTCAAAGAACTTTTCCAACAGAATTTCAGTGCTCAGAGAACATTCCAGATAGAACTTTTCCCATAGAGGCACTTTACTCAAAAGAACTTTCCCGATTTAACCACGCATGACTGAAAGAAACTTTTCCCAACAAACCTGTATCCCTCAAGACCTTTTCCCATAGAGACCACATTCCTCAAAGAGAGCTTTTCTCATGGGAGAACTAGATTCCTCAAAGGCTTTTTCCATGGGAACCACATTCCTCAAAGAACTTTTCCCATTGAACCGCGTGGAGTCAAGAACTCAACAGAATGTCAGTGCTCAGAGAACATTCCAGATAGAACTTTCCCATAGAGGCATTACTCAAAGGGACTTTTCCCATTGAACCACATTCCTCAAAGAACTTTTCCCATGCAGAACCACATTAGCATAAAAGAACATTCCCTATAGAACCCGCATTCCTCACATTCCCCAATGGGAACCACATTCCTCAAAGAACTTTTCCCATAGAACCACATTAGCATAGGGGAACATTCCCTATGGGGGCAGCATTCCTCACATTTCCCAATAGAACCACATTCCTCAAATAACTTTCCCAATAGGGCATCATTCCTCGGAGAGATATTCCAGATAGAGACCATATTCCTCAAAGAACTTTTCCCATAAAACCACATTACACAAGAACATTCCCTATAGAACCACATTCCTCACATTCCCAATAGAACCACATTCCTCAAAAAACATTCTCGATACAAACAAATGCCTACAAGAAATACATTCTTTATAGTTTTATACTCCTTAAATAATTTCAATTTTCCAAAAGATTTGTATTCCTGATAGAATCACATTCCTAAAAGGAACACGCTACTTATGTAACCATATTCCAGATAGAACTTGATTCTTGAAGCAAAAATCCTAAAAGAACCAAATTCCTAACAGAAACTGTCTGCTGCCAACTATGAATTCTCCAGCAGCAGTAACGGCTTCATTTGGACCCGTTTTGGTTCTGAAAGTGAAACTAAAACCTTTCGTGGAGAACTTCCTCTTCTGGACGTCTATAAGTGTTTCTGGCCCATTCTCCCGTATGAGCTCACGTCGAGCCTTTGCTCCCCACAAGAATAGCTCCTCCCAGCTCGCTGTTGCGCCGTCAGCACGCCACACACTCGTCTGTGACTCTGCTGTGGACCGAGGAGGGGGTGGTGGACTACTACCAGGTTCTCTGCAGACCCAACGGCCCTGGCAAGGAGTTGAAGGTAAACCAGCCTCACATTTTAGCAAAGCTGCTTCTGAGAATGTTGGAGCTGCAGATAGGAGGATCCGATCAGACTGCTGATCGGACCTTCTTTACAGAAATTCATTCTGAATGGAGGTTACGTTGCAGCTTTTTGGTTTAACTCTTCCAGCTCCGTCTGTTTATAGATCTACTGATTATCTCAATGTTTTGGTCTCATTTATAGATTAAATATTTTTATGTGACAGTTTTTATTAAGAATTTTTTTATTTATTTACGTCTTTGACTGGATTTTACTCTTGTTATAGTTATGAACTTTTTATGACGTTTATTTTTTATTGTATGTTTTTTAAATCTATCTTCTACAATCTAATATAACATATATTGTTAGAAGAGGATGGATGGGTTACCATAACCTATCCACTGAGCTTTAAAACCATTTGATGCAGATTAATTTCATCCTCACGCAGTTGGTCCGGTACGCTGGGATTCGGGTTAATATTCTGGTTCTGGTTTCCACTGGACGGCAACTATTAAAAAATTTTTTTGTTCTGTGAGGAATGTTTTCTGGGAGAAACGTTAAGATGATGGAGTTACAAAAAAAAAAAATGGCATTGCAGCCTTATGTCTGATCCAGTCCTGGTCCAGAACAGAAGGTTTTCCTTTTAAGAAAGGGGGATTGGAATTTGGTCTGATGAACGCTGCTCCTGCTGCTGCTACGATCTGAGCAGACATGTTGTAGGAGGATTGTTGGCTCCAACTTATTTAAGGAGAACCTGGATCAGCGTCGTCCAGGGGGGACGAGAAGGGAACTGTCCTTCTCAGTCAGACAGCCCAGGTAGAGGACTATATTAATGGCTGGCCAGAATATTAATCAGAATTCTGCAGTATTGATTCCCACCCAGAGGGTTGCTGCAATCCAACCTGCAGGTCTTCAGACAGGCTGCATAGGTTCTGGTTCATGGTGGTTCTGTTCCAAAGCAGAAATCCTAAAGCAGTGGATCAGACGGTTGGTTCCTCTCTGATGGCTTCTCTGGTTTGTTCTCCAGGCCACCGAGCCGATCACGTCCACCTCCCACGTCCTGACGGTCTCTGGTCTGGTTCCGTCATCCAGCTACAACTGCACCGTGACCAGCTTCAGCTACAGCACGCCGAGTCGCCCGGCTCGGATCACCGTCAGCACTGCGGGTAGGTGGAGACAGAGAGGCAGGAAGTCCACCCAAGGTCTGCGGGTTCCTGTCAGACTGGGAGATCGTCATCCCCCAGTCTGACCCGTTTAAATATCTCACTCCTTAAACTTTTTCTCCAGAGCTGAAAAAAAACCTCTGCTTCCTTTCCCTGGTGGCCCTAAATCTACAAGAATCTGCATCCAGAGGTCAACTGGTTCTTAAAACGACTCCAGCTGCCTGAACTGGACTAAATGACGACTTCCTGTCAAATCTTAGTAACTGATCCAATCAGATCACCTTCTGTCTAAACTTTATATTTATAAGGGCGGGGCCTCCTGTACATTTTGCAGATGATAACATCATTAATTTTAATCCGTCAACTTCAAAGCCATCGTGATGCTTTTATTGTGAAATGTTGAGTAGGTTGGGATGTCTGAGATAAAACCAAAGGTGAACAGAGACGATGGTTTGGGGGTAAAAGCAGGGCAGGCTCCGCCCCCAGGTGATGTAACATTGTCTGTTTGTGCGTCCGCAGCCAAAGAGATGAATCCGAGCATGGCGGCCATTTCGGCTCTGGCCATCCTCAGTATCCTCCTCATCAGCCTGCTGGTTCTCTTCCTGTTGGTCCTCCGCAAGAAGCATCTGCAGATGACCAGGTAACACCTGAGCACCTCCGCCGTACTGCTAGCCTGTAACCATGGTAACTGATGCCCAGGAAGCTACAAGGTCTAAGTGAGCCGAGATGTGGAGCTGGAGATTGTTCCTCAAAGTTTATTCTGAGAACATCTTAAGAACTTCCTGCTTTCAGCAGCAGGAAGTTCCTCAATTCAATTCAGTTTATTTCTGTTGCGCCAATTCACAACTCGTCCTTTCAAGACACTTTACAGTTTACCAGATCAAATTGATTCAAAGTTTTCTATTTAAGGAAAACCAGTTGATTGTATCGACTCATTGGACTCTTCAGCAATCCTCACACTACATGCTTGTAGCGGATAGTGGAGAGGAAAAATCCCTTTTACCAGGAAGAAACTTCCAGCAGAACCAGGCTCATAGAAAAAGAATGATCAAATGGGGTCCCTATGTCCTCCAGCAGTCTAAGCCTATAGCAGCATAACTATAGAGATAGCTCAGGATAACCTGAGCCACTCTAACTATAAGCTTTATCAAAAAGGAAGGTTTTAAGCCTAGCCTTAAAGCAGACAGGGTGTCTGCCTCACAGACTAAAACTGGTAGTTTTTACCACAGGAGAGAAGCCTGATCATTATATCTGACATTACCATCTGATTCTGAGGTGATCTGAGCTTCTTAGTTTGCACCAGTTTTTTTTTTTTTTTTTTTACTAAGTTTTACAAACTCCTAACGATTTCTTAGATTTCTTTCTTAACCGAATGGTGACGCTTGCGTCTGCGGGAGGTGATGCCCTAATGGGGTCTTCAGCCGACCCGATTGTTGGACCGTTTTTAAAGGCTTAGCCACTTCTCTATTGCTAGGATTTAGCTTTGATTACACTATAATTTTATTTGAGTTTTTCAACCGTCTTTTTTTTTTTATCTTGTCGTTTTTTTCTTCCCTTATTCAAATTTTCTCACTTCATGTTATGGCTTTAAACGAGTTGCGTAACCTGAGTAATTTATATCCAGCTCAGATAATTAGGCTGATTTTCTGTTATTTTTTGCCCACATCACTTCCTGTTTTTCCTGTAAACTCATCAAATATCAGTGACTTCCCCAATCCTCACACCCTGAACTGTTTGCTCTGTGTTGCAGAGACTGCGGCGCTGAGACCTTCGTTAACTTCGCCTCGTTTGAGCGAGATGGGAAGCTTCCCTACAACTGGTACGCTGCTCCTCTTCTTCTGCTCATGGGCGCCGCAGCAGCAGGCGGTTTGGTCTGTTTTCACCGTTGGTTTAGCATCACTTCCTTATTTCACAGCTGCACACACCCAACAGGAAGCAGATTAGTGCTTGGAGAGATTGATGAGGCAGATCAGGGTCTGAACAGGCAGCTCTGGTTTAAACTCTCTGGCCCTTTAAGAGGATGATGATGATATCAGAAGCTGTTTGTTGAATATGAACGCTCAGATTTAATCTGCTGCTTTGAGAACCAGCTGGCTTTTAAAAATCTCTGAAAGCAGAATTGAGAGCTGTCCTTTCAAAGTAAAAGAGCAGCGGCTGCTGCGGGTCTCTAAGACGGCGCCGCGGATGAAGGTTCTGGTTCTTGTGGTTAATATAAGAGCTGAAAGACGGTCAGTGAAGGCAGAATCCTCCATGTGCCGACCCCCCATCACTAAACGCACATTTCACCGCCTTATTGTTGCAGCACAGCCGTGGTTCTGCTTTCTCGTGCTTCTGGCCCGGCTCGCCCTGTGGGTGTGATGAGGAGACCTGCTGACCGCTCTGAGGCAGGATGAAGATGTTAGGGTTTAGTTCCTGTTGAATCCTGGTCCTTTCAGAACTGCCGGAGGATCTGACAGGTTCAGACATGTCAAACCTTCGCTGGATCCAGTTTGAACCAACTTAACGTCCTGAATTTGGACAAAACTGTTCTGATCGACCCAGTGAACAAAGACTGGGGGTGTTTGAGAAACTGAAGAGCATTACTGTGCAGTTTAGGGTCAAACTGATGTTTATTGGACGACCTGGTAAAGAAGACTTAGTCCCACTAACATCCAAAAAATTATGCGTTTTAACCAGGGGTGGATTTAGGAAATTTGGGGCCCTCTGAATTGAGAATACAACAAATAAAACAGACCCATTATACCGATAGAGATATTTTATTAAAATAGATATACAGTATTTGTTCTATCTTGTCCTTCTTGCTGTTTTCCTTTTGTCCCTTTTATTATTTTCATATTTGCAATGTGCTCAGCTGACTTTTCATGCTGTCTCTAAAGGAATGAAAGATTTTTTTCAAGCACTAAGCTCACTTAGCTGATTGCTCCTTCCTGTGTTGTTCCCAAAAGAGTAAATAACTTAGTCCTTCTTTTCACTGTAGACAAGCCATGATCTGCTTCTCTGTTTGTTCTCCATTTTTCATTTTGGATGAAATAATAGCTGCATGAATCATGACGGCAGACAAGATAGAGGAGAGCGGGAAGCGGGGTTACCAATCTACACTGGCTCTGGAGAGCAGGGATTAGCTGCTGAAATGTTGTCGTAGGAAAGTCTCCGTTGCACAAAAAAGTCTCTAGATTTTAAGCTAGAAGCTTTTATGTAATAAAAGTACTAGAGGCGTCTGAAAAGAGAATGCGCTACATATAGAGACACATTTAATATTATAAGCTTTCTGATGGCATTTTAGCGAAAGGATTTTTATCAAAAACATAATTAATGTGCAAAAATAAGTAATAGTTGTATTAACCATACATGCAAACTGTTTTATGGGCCCCCCAGGAAGTTGGGGACGTAGGCAACCGCCTAGTTTTACCTAATGGTAAATCCGCCCCTGGTTTTAACAAACATTTAACATCTTCTTCACCAAGTTCTGCTAAAATCCTCTTTTAATTGATTAATATCACGAAGCTTCAGGCTGATTCTGAAGGAAAAATCAATGCAGCATCACTGATGGTGTCCATGAGGTCATCAGGGACGTGGTAGGAAACAGAAAACAGTTGGAGTCCCGGCTGTGGGCGGAGCCAGGGCAATGCAGTGATGTCACAGGTTGAGGCTGCAGGTTGTTCAGTGAGACGGGCTGCAGACAGACTCCTGCTGTCCTGCAGAGACAACGGGCGTCTCTGAGCGGCGGCTGCGTGATGCATTAACTCTGTGTTCTGCACTAATGTGAAGCTCTGTGCCTCTTTACTAACGGAGCTCCATGTTTTGTCCCCCACCCTGTCGCCCCCCCCATGGTGTCTGTTCTCTTTATTTTCTCTTTTTTTGTGTTTATTTGAACCCCTTCAGGCGAAGAAGCCTCTTTGCCTTCCTTACCCTCCTGCCATCCTGCCTTTGGACTGACTATCTTTTGGCTTTTTATATTAATCCGTGGTAAGTAAGCGCCTGCTGCACTTTAGGGGCATGTTTACGTAGCCGCCACAGTCCGCACCGCTCAGCAGAAACACTTCTAGTTCAAGTAGATCCAGAGCTGACAGATTCATCTGGTTGTTCTCTGCATTTTTCCACAAACATCTTTAAAAACGCATTTTCCTTCAAGACTCCGCCTCTTTGTTTCTATAAAAAAAACACAGAAAAAAGTAAAAATCACCATGGTGGTTTCCCTCAACCCGCTGGTTTCGTCACATTAATATCTTGACACTTTGGCCACAAACTGTGGCTTCTATGCAGATCACCCAGCTGGGGGGAAATTTAGTGTTTTAAGTTTAAGAAATAGAAAGAAAACCATTGTTTTATATAAATGTGATACTACAGCTTTTGACCATTTACAACACATTTTCAAAGCAAATAGTTTTAACCTTTTGCTTAATTTTTCACATTAGAAGCTTCTAAAACAGCATTATAATTTTAATATTTAAAATGTGAATCCAACAAAAGGCAAAAACATTAAAAACTGGAATGGAAAATAAAAAGTGATGCAAAAAAACATATTTGGCAGAAATCCTGCATGGGATCCTTTTTTTTTTTTTTTTTTTTTAGCAGATGTCTGCAGTGATTTATTAAGCCTAAATGAAATAAGCAAAGAAGAAGAACATCTGAAACTAGATTTAAATTTTATCAGATAAAAATTCCTGCAGGGATGTGTTCCTGTCGACAAAGCGAATGCGTTTCTGACTGTTTGTGGATAAACAGACCACACCAGAATCTTTATTTTAGTTTATATTGTATCCCTCTGTCTGAAAGTCCTGGATTGACAGAAAGACTCCAGATTTCTTGTTGAACTGTGGCGGATCTCACTAACATGGCGGATGTACGACAGCCTGCACTGGAAAAACAATCTAGAAATTAGTAAAAGTTCCTAAATTAATAGTATTTAACCTTAATTTGAGTAGGTAAATGAGAATGGAATGAGTATTTTTACTCCTAAAATAAGATAATTAGACAAAATGCACTTGAAATAAGACAATGTAGTTGTGTTTTCTTATTTTAAGTGTAAATTGTCTTGCTCCATTGGAAAAATGTCTCTTTTACCTCCTCAATCCAAGAACAAATGGACTTACTTAAAGAAAAAATGACTTATCTAGATTTAGCATTTTTCCAGTGATGATGCTAACTGTGCTTTGCTGCATGCCGTCAGTCACTCTGTAGCACTGTAGTCTCCGGTTCTGTAGATCTGCATGTTCCTGGTTAGCTGCTTCACATTTCCTCCCAACGATCAGAACAGATTGTGGGAAAAATCTGAGTCCCTTCAAAGCAAAAAAAAGCTTGAAGAGTTTAGAGTAAAATCCAGAGTTAGGAAACTGGTGGAGCTCAGCTGTCTGCATGAAGTTGGTCTGATGTTTGGGTTCCTCTCTGGAGGCTGTGGCTGAAGAAACCGTATTTTTTCCTGTAACGTGAGACCGAAGAAGAAGTGAAAGGACTATTTTATTTTCTGCAGACTGGAAATAATTGAAATAAAAAAACTCCAATGATTTTTCTTTTTGTAAATAGTTAAAACCAACCAAATCTAGCTTTTCTGGATGATTTTTTTGTTTGTTTTTGTTGCATAAAAAAGCAAACGGATGGAAACTTTCAGCCACAGACTTCCAGGCTGGTTATTTGGGTTTAAGAGCTTCTGTTTCCCTCTGAGTCTGAGAAATGTGCTGCAGCACTGTGAGTTTTTATTGTTCTTCCATCATAATACCGTATTTCCTCAGCCGAAGCCTGATGGTAGCAGAACCTTCTGGTACCGTTCTCTAGTCTGCTGCCGACCCAAAGAGATGCTGGAAGAATCAGAAAAGAACATAAAATGATGAGCCCTGTTCATTCTACACAAGATTTTATACACTTTCTTAGGTTTATTAATTAAATCTCAAATAAAATTATTGTAAATTATATTTTTGAAAGTTATGATTTTGTAAAATAATATTTTACTTTGAGGAAATACGGTATTTAAGGCGTTTCTTCAGATGCTGTGACCCAATAGGTTCGTCTGCGCAGCTCCGCCTCCTGATTGGACCAGAACCATCTCACTGCTCATTAAATCATCATTTGTTTTGTAAAAAAAAAAAAAAAAAATCTGATGAATGATTCTTTACAAAAGTTGATGTGACTGCGAGCGACCAGCAGGGGGCAGTGCTGCTGCACAGACGGTCCTGGGCTGAAGCCGAGGATGATGAAGGTGAAGATCACGCTGTTTGTATTTTATAGGAGCAAGACGGCTTTAAAGAAACGGAAGCTAACAAGGTAACAGATCCCAGCGGCTTCTGGTCCGTTTGTGTTCGTTCCTCGTCGGCCGCAGAACCGAACCAGAACCGAACCAGAACCTTCAACCAACTGCTTCACCATCACACCCACACAGCTCCTCCCATCAGAGGCTCCAGTCGGAGTTCCTGACTTCATTTCTCACTGATCCGTTCATCCATCTGTCTGCTCCTGCGTTACCAACAGCAACAGGACCAAAACCCGTTCTGACAGGTCCAGAACCGGAATCCCTGGAAGGTTGAAGGAGGTTCAGAGGATCTGGACTGTCTGATCCTTCAGAACCATCAGTTGATGGTATAAACCTTCGGACCGGGCATCTGGGGAACAGTTAGTGGTTCTGGTTTGCTTTTAGAACAGGACCGGATGAGGTCTAGATCAGCTTTAGGCGTTAGAACAACGAGACGGCACAACTGGTTCTGTTGGAGCCGCGGAGCAGGAATGGTTCTGATAGTAGAACACGTTTCTACTTGCATGTCCTGAACCGAACAAAGCTGAGGTTCTGCTCTGCTGATTGGTCGGGGCCAATGTCCGGAAAGTCCACTTCCTGAAGCTGGAGATCCGGAACCAGAACGTTCAGCTTATGGTCGTCTGCTCGGCAGCGAGCTCTTTTCAGGCCCAAACCCAGTTCTAATCGTCTCAGACGTGAGCAGAACCGTCCTTCTTCTAGAACCACTGGTGCTGATCAGCCTGTGGTTCTGCTGACCTGTCATGTTAGGATCCGTTTAGTTTTTAGGACGTCAAACTGTCGGTTTGGCCGAACCTCTGGTTCCCAGTAAAGAGAACCCAGAGCCGGTTCTGACCCTGCAGATATAGTCCAGAACTTTCCTGCTGGCTCAGTGCATCTCCATGAACATCAGTAGATCCCTGAATCACCTTTAGGTTCTGCTGCTGCTCCCTGATCCACATCCCTCCCAGATGTTTGTTGTCGTCTCCCCTCCCTGCAGCTGGATGATGATGATGATGAAGGTTTGTGTTTCAGCCCTGTGCAGCTGGACGACTTTGAGGCCTTCTACAAGGACATGAGCAAGGACTCGGCCTACAAGTTCTCTCTGCAGTTTGAGGTACGTCAGGAGGAGCTTAGAAACAGGGCGGTTCTGTTCGGACCAGAAGCAGCTCTCAGTCTGTGGGATGTTTTCCAGGAGCTGAAGAGCGTCGGCCTGGACGTGTCCCACGACGCTGCAGACCTGCCCATCAACCGGCCCAAGAACCGATACACCAACATCCTGCCCTGTGAGTCCAGAACCGGTTCCCGCTCAAATCTCACACCGTCTGTTACTCCTTAACTGACCTAACCTCTGATCTCAGATGACTTCAGCCGAGTGAAGCTGATCTCCATGCACAACGACGAAGGTGCCGACTACATCAACGCCAACTACATCCCAGTGAGTATCCGTTCAGAACCAGAAGCCTCGGTCCAGATACGGACAGGTGGTGACGTTGGTTGATAAGGACTGATCCAGAACAAAGTTTTAAACTAATGTTCAAAAAGGAAAAGTCTGGTCAGCAAGGAATAATCAATGGATCATTATTTATACCTAAAACTACACAATTACACTATACATTTGTGGTGATTTAAAGATAATAAATAATATTTTTTGTGCGATCAGTGAGTCTGGGAGCGGCCATTTTTGCCCAAATATAGTAGCCCCTCCCTCCTGCCATCTTCCAGCAGTGATGTCCACGGTGCGGTAAGCCTAGCGCCATTCTCCCCGCTTTACAAGCTAAATCAATGGGAACTACTAGACACATCTGCAATCAACAACAATTATTGAAGATTTCCAGAGGACTTCACCATTGAAATTCACCAGAGCTATAGTGGAAACTGACAATGCCCACGTGCATGGCAGCTGGATGCTGGAATACATCAGGGTAAAGTGAAAAAAATAAGTTATTTCACCTTTCTGATTCCTGATCCTCCACGAGGCGGGTTGGTCGTTGGATAAGCCAACTTGAAGAGGAGGATTTGCCATCGAACTTCTGGCCAGAGAAAAACCACGTAATATGTAGCCAACATTTGGAAGAAGAATGTTTTCAAGATGACTTGGATAATGGCGTTGTGACAAACACCAGATACAGCATTGGGACTTGATCAACAGCCCGATACCGCACCGTGGCGTCACAAACCAGTAGGTGGCAGTAGTGTTCTTTGACAAACATGGATGCCTCCAGTAAAGCCCATTCAAATGAAAATTACTCTGAATTAAAAACACTGATCATTTACATGTTCTTGCAGATGTTTGAATTCTGAATATGACCGGACTTTTCCTTTAAAAAAAATAGAAGATCAAAGAAATAAAATTGAAATAAAGGGAAAAATTCACATTTAAGATGACGAGCGATAGCAGGGGCGGATTTAGGAAATTTGGGGCCCTAGGCAGAGACAGGGGCCCTCTGAATTGGAAAACAACACATAAAACAGACCCATTATACAGATACAGAAATGTTAGTAGAATAGACATCCATTATCTGTTCTAGTTCTAGTTTGTGTCCCTCTCTTCTTGTCCCTTTTCTTCTTGTTTTCCTCTCTCTATTTTTTGTACTCAGCTGACTTTTCATGCTGTCTCTAAAGGAATGAAAAGATTTTTTCAAAGCACTAAGCTCACTTAGCTGATTGTGCTCCTTCCTGTGTTTCCAAAATAGGCTTAACGGCAAAGTAAATGCTGAAACACACTTGATATTATAAGCGATCTGATGGCACGGATTTTTATCAAAAAACATAGTTATTGTGCACAAATAAGGTGTAGTTGTATTAACCATAAATGTAAAAGGAGTTTTATGGGGCCCCCAGGAACTTGAGGCCCTAGGCAACTGCCTAGTTTTGCCTAATGGTGAATCCGTCCCCTTAGCGACAGACTAAAATAAGCCTGCAGCTCTGCTGTGATGATAAATGAGCTGAACATGAAGACTCTGCTGAGCCTAAAGCTTATATAGATGAAAAAGAAAATGAAACCTTGAAAGTTTCCCATCAAAACAACCAAACTTCAACCAAAAAATGTTCAAATATAAAGGAAATGAAACTTAAATGATTTCTGATTAAAGGAACTAGCAGTTTCTGAACATCTCAGGTTCTCAGGCAGAGAAACTCAACGCTGCCTCCATTTCTGTGCTTCTGGTTTTAAAAGCACAGAGGAGACGGTTCTGTAAAGAACAGAGGGTTCTGGTTCCGACCCGACCATCGCCTCAAAAAGCCCAATAACTTCCTTTCTAAAGTAATTCCTTTCATGTTCAGGATTTTAGTCCTGGTTCTGCTGGGACCCATGTTCATGGTGCCGGTCCAGACTCTAACAGCAGAGTTCTGGGTGATCCGTTCTATAGAGACCAGTAAAGACACTGGTCCTGTGATCCAAACTACTGGGAGTGAAGGCAGGAAGCAGTGTTTCTGTTTCCTGTTTAGACAGGAAGTCATTCTGCTGATTTATTACACTTTTAATTTAGGAGATGGCTTAAAAAACATAAGTCATCATGAAAGAAAAGCAACAGATAGCAACAGAAACAGGAAGTAGAAATATTTTTAGGTTTCAATAATCCGCCCAGCTGTACGTGAAACAAAGGCAGGGCCGGATTCACCATTAGGCAATACTAGGCGGTTGCTCAGGGCCCCAAGTTCCTGCGGGCCAACAAATATTATTTGTGCACATTAATTATGTTTTTAATAAAAATAATTTTGCTAAAATGCCATCAGTACACTTATATGTTAAGCATGTCTCTGCCTCACATCAACCAAAGCCAAATGACGCCTCTGAGGGAGGCTATTTGACCCGTTACGTTTGGGCTGATTCAGTCGTCCAGATTCCTACGGTTCTGAAATCATCCCTCTGGGTCTCCTGATGCTCAAAGTCTTTGCTCCTAATGAAGGTCTGTGTCGCATCACTCCTCTGAAGCCATTTCTGCTGTTGCAGGGATACCGACATTCCAAGGAGTACATCGCCACCCAGGGCCCGCTGCCCGAGACCCGCAACGACTTCTGGAAGATGGTTCTGCAGCAGAAATGCCCGATCATCGTCATGCTGACGCAATGCAACGAGCGCCGAAGGGTGAGGAGCCGGTCTGGTGGCAATCCGAACGCCGCAAAGCAAAGAACGTTAAAGGAATAGTACATTTAAAACATGATTAACGTTCATTTTCTGTTCACCCCCATGCTGAACTACACTCTGGAGTACTTTTTGATATCTCAAATGCATCTGGAGTTATGGGAGGCATTATGCTGTCTGCTGACATACAAATGCTCGAGCCCAATGGCTCCTGACATGGCACAAAGGTCCATGGAGTTCACAAAAACGGTCAGCATTCCTCCATACTGCTCGGCCCATGTACTCTAAGTAACTGAAAGTGGGTAGCGCCCAGAATTTACCCAACTTAAGTCTTTTAGAATGTTTTAGAGCATAAACAGTAGTGTATATATAGGATTTCCTGAAAGCTGCGCATGCTTCTACGGAAACCGCGCAGACCAAACTTTCATGAAAAGCGCATGTTCAGGCCCGGCAAAGAAACCGGCATATGCTCTTCCTCAACACTGAAGTCCCGTGGACATTTTTCTTCTTTCGTTGTTTCTTTGCACAGGTAAACAGCTTCTTCTACGCTTGCATTATCGCAGAGCAGACGTTGAATGCGACTTTCATCTTCGGTTTGGTCCGCCGCTGTTTCCGTGACCTCGTGAACGCCGCCAGGAAATCCTATACACTACTGTTTATGCTCTTAAAAACATTCTAAATGACTTCTCATGCTGAAAATTCTGGATGCTACCCACTCATGACACTTGGAATACATTGGACTCCAGCAGTATGGAGGAATATTTGGACACGCTTTTTGTGACCCCTTTTATGGACCTTTTCTGTCTCGGGCCATGCATCTTATTATTTGAATGTCAGTAGACAGCAAGAAGTCTCCCCAGATCTCCAGATGCATTTGAGATATCAAAAGTACTCCAGAGTGTTGTTCAGCATGGGGTGAGTAGAAAATGAAGGCTAATCATGTTTTGGGTGTACTATTCCTTTAAAGGAAATGGTTTACTATATACTCACGTTCACAGATCAGTGACAGGTGGTTAGATCAGTGACAGCTGACAAACGGCCACAAACATCCTCACTTTTCTCTGAAATGGTTTTCATCCATGGTTATTTAAATGCTTCTGTTTTATGAACAAACTGTGATAATTGACTCACAAAAAGGAGTATGTTATGAAATATTCCCTGAGAAACAGTCTGGGCTTGTTATGAGAACCATTGTTTTTATCTTAAAACATTTTGTAATGCGGTTTCTCAATATGTGTACTTTGTGTGTTCTCGTGTACTCAGTGACACGTCATCACTTCCTCAGCCCTAGTACTGTTCCAATTCACAAGAACAAGAAGACAGAGAACGGACAAAGTCCCCGGATGTTGTTCTCTCCCCTCCCTCTTTACCCAGCATGCATCAGAGCAGACTTTTCCTTGCTATTCAGATTGACAGTTGTCCCAGCTGCTGCAGCAGCTTTCCAATGGAGCGCTCACTGAGCTCACAGAGTTTTAAGTTAAAAAAGTTCTCTTTTCTGCTGCCGCTTCTTCAATAAATGTACGTGTTTCTAAGATAATTTGGAGGTGAGAACATTAAACTTTTAATTCAATTAGATTCAGTTTATTTCTATAGCCAATTCACTAACATACATGTCATCTCAAGGCACTTTTACAGTTCACCAGGATCATATCCAGTCAGATTGATTCACAAAGTTTCTTATCTAAGGAAAACCAGTTGATTGCATCGTACTCATTGGATTCCTCGAACGCAAATCCTCACACTAAGCATGCTTTGTAGCGACAGTGGAGAGGAAAAACTCCCTTTGAACAGTGAAGAAACTCCAGCAGAACCAGGCTTCATTTCCTCATCTGCTGAGGCCTCTCCCACTGGGGTTCAAGGAGACAGAAGCAGAGCCGGCAGTGGTCCTAGTGATTTAGTGCCTAATTTGGAAAAGATTTTCTGGCGTTGAGAGGACCCACGCTGACGGCTTAGCCGATCCTCTGAGGCTAACGGCAGCCAGGGCTAACGTTAGCCCGTCTGCAGCAACCCTCTCTCTGCATAACGGTGTGTAGCGGAGAGTACCGCTGGCTATAATGATGGAGAGGTTTCCTTTTTCATAGTGGGATAATACACTTAGAGTCTGTGTTGCCATATAAGCCTTATGTAAGACTTTAACATTTTTGTAGCTCCAAACATATTTGTTTTTTGTTTTTTTTTTCGTCCAATGTGGCTCTTTGAACATTTTGGGTTGCCGACTCTAATAGGATAAACAGCTCCTCTGCCTTAGACTCCATGTGGTCTTGCAGCTCTGAGGCCTGGATGAATGACATGCAGCGTTCATAAGGAGAAGGTCATTAATAGCAGATTGATATTTTTTCTGTCGTGTTTCCAGGTGAAATGCGATCATTACTGGCCGTTCACAGACGAGCCGGTGATGTACGGCGACATCAGCGTGGAGATGCTTTCTGAGGAAGGCTCTCCGGAGTGGATCATCCGGAAGTTTCGACTCGGATACGTAAGTTTTCTCCTCTGATGGGACGTTTTTTTGGAAACCTTTAGATCGAGTCACCCATAGATATTTGTGCCTCCGTCAGGCGGACGAGACTCTGGACGTCCTCCATCTGAACTACACCTCGTGGCCGGATCACGGCGTTCCCACCGTCAACGCCATCGAGAGCATCCTGCAGTTTGTGCACATCGTACGGCAGCAGGCTAACAGGACCAAAGATCCAATCGTCGTCCATTGCAGGTCCAGCCCAGCCGCTGTGGTTCCTGAAAGGTCCAGTTCTGGACAGCAGCAGGGAGCTTTGTCTCAGGGGCGGATTTAGGAAATTTTCAGCCCTAGGTAAAGACAGGTATTTGGGACCTCTGAATTGAAAAGAACACAACACATAAAACAGACCCATTATACAGATACAGAAATTTTAATAGCATAGATTATCCATTATTTGTTCTAGGTTTTTGTCCCTTTTTCTTGTTGTTTTCCTCTCCATGTTTTGTACTCAGCTGACTTTTCATGCTGTCCTCAAAATGAGTGAAAGCGTACGATTTTTTTCCCCAATCACTAAGCTCACTTTATTTTATTTTTAGCCAGCCTTTATGGCAACTAGTGGCTCGCTTTTTCGACAGCAGGTGGACAAGAAACGGGGTATGAAAGAGAGAGGGAGAGATGTGGAAAAGGACAAGCAGACAAAACAGACAAGTTAGAGGAGAGCAGGAGGCGGGGTTACCAATCTACTCACTTGCTCTGGAGGGCAGAGTTCGCTGCTTTTAGATGTTATCGCCAAAGCTCTCCAGTAGCAGAAAGTGAAGTCGCCAGATTTGGCGTGCCGCTAGGCAATCTTTTTTGAAATAAAAGTGCTAGAAAAGTCTGAAAAGGCGCTAAATGTAGCGACGTAAAAGCCGCCAATTTGGCCACACTGCTCTTTTGCATCTTTTATTTTAAATGGTTTACTGCCGTCTGTTTGGACCTTCGAAAACATGTGCAGCAAATGGACTGATCCAATATGGTGGACACCGAAGGGAGGGGGGGTGAGACTACACTTAATATAATAAGCCGCTCTGATTTTTATCCCAAAACATAATTAATTTGCACAAAATGATGAGTAGTTGTATTATTTATACAGAGTTTTATTGGTCCCCCCAGGAACTTGGGGCATTAGGTAACTGCCTTTTATTGCCCAGTGGTAAATCCCTCCCTGGCTGTGATTAAAACAGAGTCGTGGGTGAAGCAGAGAGGTCATTTCACCAGTTCATTAATCGTTGGACTTTCCCAGAACCTGCCTGAAAAGTATTTAGGATTGTCTGAATAATTAAGGAAACCTGATGAAAAGCTGGAGGTTCAGGAAAGCCAGAAACCAAACTGTGAAGATTTGTGTCGATGAGCAGCGAGTCGTCTGATAAACAACCAAGATCCGATTTCTGTGTCTGTTTCAGCGCCGGCGTCGGCAGAACCGGGACCTTCATCGCTCTGGATCGCCTCATGCAGCACATCCGAGAGCACGAGTTTGTGGACATCCTGGGCATGGTGTCGGAGATGAGATCCCATCGACTCTCCATGGTCCAGACTGAGGTGAGGAACCTGAGCTCCAGAAAAACACATGAAAAGCAGAAGCTGCTGGAGGAGGCTGCAGGTCTGCTGAGACCTTCCCTGTTTGTCTCCAGGAGCAGTACGTCTTCATCCACCAGTGCGTCCTCCTGATGTGGCAGAAGAAGAAACAGCAGTCCATCACCTCTGATGTCATCTACGAAAACGCCAGCAAGACATAATGAGACGCCTCCAGACGTGAGTCTAAGTTTTCCCTTCAGAACCTCAATGATAGATGATCTGCAGTTACGGAATGTCTCCTTTTTTTCCTCCTGCTTTTAGAAAACTTGCTGTTTTTGCCAGTGTTGTATAGTAACAAAGTAAAAATACTTCACTACTGTACTTAAGTATATTTTGGAGTACTTTATACTTTCCAAGAGTATACATTTTTTTTTGAGAACTTTCACTTTTACTTCACTACATTTACAAACTTAATTGCATACTTTTACTCCGATACATTTTCAATGTTTGGTTTAGTTACTAAGTAAAAAAAAAAACGAATAATAAGAAAAATACAAATTGACCCCACCTACTGACTGCAAAGTCCGGGTCTTGCCTGGGCTTGTTCATCAACACCAATAGGATACGCCTGTTTCACAAAGCCAGTCTAAATTTATCCTACACTTGGTTGTTTATATTATTTTAGGTGAATTTAACCTTCAAAGTTTACCAAAATGTAAAAAAAAATGTAATTCAAACTGCACTTACTTTTTACTTTTACTTTTCACTACATTACTTGAGTACATCTATTTTTACAGTAATTCTTATACTTAAGTACAAGCCATTTCAGATACTTTTAAGACTTTTACTCAAGTAACATTTCAGTCAGTGACTTGGACTTTTACCAAAGTCATATTTTGGAGAGGTACTTATACTTTTACTTGACTCCAAGATTTCAGTACTTTATACAACACTGGTTTTGCAGCTGAGCTTTTTCTCCAGAACCTCCCAGCAGACTGTTAGCATGCTACTGTTAGCAGACCTGAGCCTAAAGCCTGGTTTATGCTCAGAAACCAGGTCATCTGCATGTGTGTCGCAGTTAACGCAGATATGCCCCGCCCCTTCCGCAGACACTCTACTGCACCTCCCCAAAATTGTAGTTGAACGCAGACAGGAGGCCTCTGATTGGTTAATTCTACATCCGCTCTACGCTATGCGTATTTCCTGTTTGGTACCAATGGCAGAAACTCTGGCCGTAGTGCCGTCCTCAACGCGTGGCACACCTCTGGCATTATCCAAGACACCGTAAAGGATGCTAGTTTGTAGCTCTGTGCGACAGTCTGTTGGTTTGCACCTGAAGCCAAAACACTCAGCGCCACGGCCAGTCTTTGGGGAACACTCATGGGGGAACTATGTGTCGTCCGCCGTTGGATGAGGGGTTGTAGACGGCGTACAAGCTCGTCAAACCGACAAAAACGAACACCCACAATCCAAGCTAGTTCATGTTTGTGCTAATTGGCTGAAATGGCTGGTTATATACTCCTGCAGCAGTGTGTCGCAGCTATTTTAGATTTATGCCCAATATTGAAGCGTGGTCTGCGCTGTTATTCCACGCCACAACGCCAGAGGGACAATCACGAACTAGTTGTAGGTCTAGATACGGCCGAGATGGTGAGGAAGTTGGAGCAACTTTTATGCGACAATGGAGGGACATGAAGGTGAAACAGTGCGGGGAACCAGGTGGAAAAAGAGTGCCAGCGTTCTTGTGCACCTCACTCTTCTACCGGGTCCAACTTCAATGGCGGTCATAAAAACAAAACAAGCTGGTAAGGTACCAAACAGGAAATACTCATAGTGTAGAGCGGATGTAGATTTGACCAATCAGAGGCCTCCTGGGTAACCTACAATTTCGGAGAGGTGCAGCAGAGTGTCTGCAGAAGGGGCGGGGCATATTAACCTTCACTGCGACACACATGCAGACGACCTGGAATCTGAGTATAAATCGGCCTGTATACACTTAAGCTTTGCCCCGCTTGTTGTCTTGCAGGCTGTGAACTCTCCAGCACCGGCTGTGCTTCAGGCATCCATTCTCTGTAGAAGTCGACCCGCTTCATCATCAGAATCAGCAACACGACAGAGAAAACTTTTCATTTGAGTTGATGGAGTTCTGCCTTAAGGAGCTTTCACTGACTGACCTTCGATGTTGGACTGAAAACCCATCCAGGCTGTTCTGCAGCTTCCACCAAACTCCTCTGTGGGTTTCAGGCCGGCCAGTTTTTCCATTAAATCTAGTTTTTTTTTTTTTTTTTAATCTCAGGATTTGCTGGAAAACCAGCGAGCACACTGGCCTCTTTTCTTTGGTCCGATTTTGGTTCTGCTTCACTCACTGTTGGCAGAGAGCAGCTCATAGGACGTAGATGATGTTGATTGTACACTGCCGTTAGAACTGATCCCAGAACCGACTGCCAGGTTCAACAGAACCGACCCGAACCAAGCAGTGAACCAGCAGGAGAACTCATTAGATCAAACCCAGCCCAGAGATCTGGGCCAGAACCCCCAACAAAGGATCAGCTGTCTGGATGTTTGCTGGGAACTGGAAGGTACCGGTTGGTTTCAGACAGTTCAGACGGAATGCTTAAATTTGGTCTTGGAGCGGCTGCTGGGAAGGACCGACACCGGGCCGGACGGCGAGACGCCGAACCAGATGGACATCAGGGAGGAGGAACGTCTGAAGATCAGCTGC
Organism: Cyprinodon brontotheroides; assembly: GCA_018398635.1. NCBI lineage: Eukaryota > Metazoa > Chordata > Actinopteri > Cyprinodontiformes > Cyprinodontidae > Cyprinodon > Cyprinodon brontotheroides. The sequence continues at coordinate 2,955,668 of JAGKQL010000004.1, read as the reverse complement.
TGAAACAACAAACATCCAGAACCACAGATCAGTCCATTTCATCGGAAGTGGCGCCGAAGCAGAAGCTGAAAGGGACGAAGGTTTGATGAGGAGCTGCTGTCGTTTAACAGACTGAAGGTTCAGTCCGGATCCTGCTGCTCCTTATTTACCCGAACGGAACCGTCTGCCGGGTTTTCCACATCCTGGTTACATGAATTAAATCCCAGCACCAATTAACCTTTCCCTCTTTTAGTTCCACTTACCTGATTCAAATCTCCAAAAGTCATTTAACCTGAAAAAAAAGTCCAACTCAGTGATCGGCTGTTAGCTAACCACACTTTCTTCAACCTTTTTTTTTTTAGGAATTAGACCTAAAAACCTGTTTGCTCTTTACCACCTTAAGATTCCTGATTTAAGGTGGTCCAGAGGAAAACTTTATGAACATTTGTGGGATCAGGAAACGTCTTCAATCCAAAATCTCGAGCTGCTGTTCTCATCCTGAACTCTAGATGGCAGTAAAGGATTCAAATTTGGCTGCATTCATCACTGAAATGTTTGTCTTATAAATTTGCAAAACAAATCAGAAAAATATATATTTTTAAATTCATGGTATAAAAATGAAGGATGGTTAAAATGAATGAGGCCCCCTGGTGGCCATTCTGTGAAGCGTCTGCTGCTTCATTCATATCAGCTTCTCTGAGTTTGGATTGTTTTTCTCAGTTGGAGCTGCAGCTTCGCTCCATGAAGTTTTTCTGAAGCGCTGCGACCTGCTGAACCCAAAGTTTTACTCCAGAAATACACGGTGTCATCAAAATAAAAGCTCAGCTTCTCCTAGTGTTCATATTTAGGAGCATCAGGGCTTTTTTTAGTTTAAGTTTTATATTTTCTTTCTTAGGAAATTTGGCGCCATTTCAACTTTTGTTTTGTTTAAAAAATCTGGATATAAAGGAAAGAAAAGTTGAACAATATCCCAGAGTTATTAATGAATAAAAAAACTAAAGTATTACATTTTAATTTCAGTATTTAACCCTTTTATCTGAGGTCTACCTGTTGATTATGAACCAAGTGGTGATGCCGTATTATCAGCTTCTTGTTGCTATGTAGGTTCTGTCAGTTGTTTAGGTACCAGATCAGTACTTTAACTGGATTTTATGATGTTTATGCGATCTGTTTTTTTCTGCAGAGCATCATCTCCAAAGCTTTTTATTTTGGCGGGTATTTAACAAACGGAGTATATTTTGGAGGACAATCGCGTGTGTTTTGCTTGCAATCGGCTTTTAGTGAATGTGAGCAAACAAAAGCCCAGGGGTTTTGTTGCAAAACAGCTCTGGGTGTGTTGTGGCCTTGTGGTTCCGCACATGTGAATCTTGGAGACGTTCCTCTGAGCTTCCAGTGTTTGGGTTCAGTCGCCTCCATCTAGTATGGTTCCACTTCTCACTGTTAGGTATCGGATGTACTGTACATACTGCTGATGAACTGCTCGGGCCATTGCTGAGAGACTCTCTTGTGAAACTGTTGCTTTTAGGTTTTTGTTTTTTTTCTAAGGTTGTAAATGTAAATCTGGATTCTGAGCCAGAACTGGTTGGGATCTCGCCGCTTTGAAGGAACAAAACCTCGCTGGACGGTTCTTCTGGACTCTCTGAAGACTTTCACGGTTCTTTCTCTTGCTTAGTGTGTCCAGTCGAAACTCGTACGTCATTGGTGCCATTTCTCTTGTGCATTGTGTCACTTAAAAGTTTGACCTGAAACTGTCACCGAGTTTTAATGTGTTGGAACAAAGTAAAATGTTGCAGATATTTTTGTTGTCTAATTTTATTACATGTTCACTGAATTTAAAGCAGCAGTTCTGAGGTTTTGCCTTTACTTCAATAAAGTTTATAAACTCTTTGCAACAGGAAGATGTTTTAGGAGCTGAATCCCAGGAACCGTGTCAAGAAGGTAAATATAGAAAATGTTGAGGTTTTTTAGACCAATAAAGATTTGTGATCTGTCCACCCATCATAACCCTCACTGACACAGATATATGGGAGAAAATAACAAGGCCTTTTCTGTTTTGTTTTAACACACTGATGTGAAAACTGACACTCCTTATTTAGTTTTAAATAGAATGATTCTACAGGGTATCTGGTCCTTAAGGTCTCTTAATAGGGTGTGTAACACATTGGTTGGACTGAAAATGGCATATTAGCTGTTCTATGTGAGCCCTAATGTTAAAAGCCCTAGAATGAAACAACAGGTTTCTTCCTTTATTGTCAACTTATCATGAATAAAGTTAGATTCAGCTGTGCGCCAATTGGCCGAGTTTAACTTGTTTGCTGTTGAGCAAAGAGACGATCATAGCAAATAAGCACTCACCCACCGAAACATCCAGATTGTTGATATGGTAGGGTGACTGACCAGACGTCCTTCTTTTTCCAGACATGTCCTACTTTTCATACCTAAAAAAATGTCCAGATGGGAGGAAATCTTAAAATCGCCTGGGATTTTGGTGAAATTTCTGCAGCGAAAGCAGGTTGTGAAACCAAATAAGGCAAATATCCCAGAGTTTCACGCCAAATCTGCTTCGCTTTGGATTCTCTTTATTTTTAATGGAAGTTTATATAATCGCGGGAGATTTTGCAGAGAAAGGAAGGTGTTGATGAGGTTTGAGAGCCTTCTCTGTACGTCCATTTCACTCACTGAACTACATCGCTATTCATCTGGCGACAATGGAAACTCAGTCTTTGCATTCTTTGAGCCCCTTTAAAAGATTGGACTTAGATGGGGTCAGAACCAGACATTTGCAGCGGGTTCTGACCAGCCCAGCCCCTCAGAACCACACACACATAAATAGGGGCCGGCTAGGCTCAAGTGGTAAGTCACCCATCCTGCAAACAGGAGACCTGAGTTGGTATCCCAGGTGGGGGGGAATGAGCTGTCATTGTGGGTCCTTAAGCAAGACCCTTTACACTAGTGGGGCGTTGTGTGCCTGAGCAAAGACCCTTAACCTACACCTGCTCCCTGTTCCCTGTTTTTTTATTTTGACCAAAATCACCTGATATTTACGATAGAAGATTAGGGCCACTGAAAAAGTAAAAAAAAAAATGTACATGTTTTTTTTTAATATTATTTCAGTTAAATATAGGAAAAAAGTCAAAATTCTGACTTTAATCTCAAAGTTCTTTTTCTTTTTCGGCTAACAAACATGTTAGCATCAAGCTGTAGCCATGTCTGTTTTAGAGACTAAACCAGCTCTGTTGTTTTAATCACCTTCTGCTCTTCCATCAATGAAATAGCATCACCAGGGACGCCTTGGCCACTTAAAAAGTCGCCTAATTCCCATTATTTTCCACCAATGTGTTACTGGCCCTCCCAAACAACTCACATCTTTGTCAGTGAAGCTGAGTGCTCCCACATCCCTTCCTTCATGGTGACCATCTACATTAAGATCCACAATTCTAAGATTAAAGTCAGAATTTTGACTTTTTTTCCTATATTAAACTGAAATAAAATTTAAAAATCAATTAACTTTTTGTATTCTTCCAGTGGCCCTAATCCTCTTCTGTAGATATTGTACCTTTTTGTTATTATTTTATCTTTTAGTCAGCTGTCCACACATCAGTTAGTATTTTACTTTAGACTTAGGCAACTTTTATTGTCATTAGTTTTTTTTTTAAATGACAGCTGGTCTAATAAAACCTCTAATGAGGAATAAAGTTAGTACTTAGTTTTTTTATTTTTCACACAGATACAGTTGTTTCCCCTCCTCACCAGCTGGTGGCGGTGGTGAGCCTTGTTAAACTTTCAGAAGGAGAAGCTATCGTTAGCTTAGCTTAGCTTAGCTGCGGTGTTTCTGGCGGCTGTCATGGCTTCGTTCCGGGACTGGAGGGCCTTCATCCGGCAGCGGCTGGCGGCGGCAGGTGACGAGGTTCTGTCGGCGTGTGAAGACACGGTGGTCCGATGCGAGGAGGAGAACCGGCTGCAGAAGAAGATGATCGATGTGATGAAGTCTGAGATGGAGGAGCAGCGAGCAGGTAGGGACCCTGAATGCATCACAGCTGATGGTTCTGCCTCCTTCTGTCCCACATCATCCTGTGATTAATGTTTATTATTAACGCCTCATCATCATCTTTGACAATATTCTATTTTTAGGTGATTTGAACAATTAGAAAGAAAATCATCTATTAAAGAAAGAGCCACCAGGCTGCAGATGATGTTCCAATTTTAATCCTGGGAAATGAGGCCCAGTGTTCAGCATGTAGTTTAATCCTGTGGAACCGGTGGTGGCAGCTCATGCTGTGGGACAGGGGAGGTGGGCGGAGCCTAATCCAGAAGCATCCTGGAAGAAAACAGGGATGTGTTCTAATTCATGGGCTGCATTCACTACCACATATACATCCAGGTGTTTATAAATAATGTAATTATGGTTCTAAAATTACTTATTTATATCCTTGACTCACTAAATAATGCTAATAAACATCTTTAAAAAATGTTTTATGACTTTTGTGAGACAATTTTGATGCTTTTTACATTTTTTTTTTGTGAAACTGCTTCTCTGATGTCATCATTGGACATACTCAGAGCAGTCCGGCTAAATCTGATGAAACCATGTTTATCTGCATTTTAGTTGTTAAATCCAGAGCCGAAAAAGTTATTTCCCGGAAGTAGCGTAGGATCCCATTTCCAGGGCAGTTGGGGCACAGAGTGATAAAACAGAAAGGATTTTAAGGCATTTATTTTCTAAGGAAATAGATTATTAACCTTTCAAAAATATTTTATTGCGTTTACTGTTTTTGGAGAGGGAAAACCCTTATTTATGTCTTTTTAACAAAATTAAATCGAGGGCGACCCGGATGTATATCTGGGTGCCCAAATGACCTGATGGCGCAGGACGGATCGTCGTGCTTCCAGGACGGATCGGGTAGTGACAGGCACCCCCCTTTTAACCCCTTGACATCCAGATTTGTGTGTAACAGTATGTGTGTATATATGATGTAAGAGAAACAAGAGCTTTCCAAAGGTTCCTGTTCACTGAATTTGTAATAACCGGCACTGAGAAATGCACATGCTTTCTTTTTAACACAAAGGGTTTGTTGCATATTCGCAACAATGGATGCCAAGGGGTTAATATCTCCAATTTCACATTTTAATAAAGGAAACCACCAATAGTTTTTAGATATGAAATGTGTCAAACGCAGGTATAACCCAGAGGAAAAGTGTGAGGATGAATACAGAGATCAATTTAGCAAGAAGCCCTCTACTCTATAACCAGAGCTCTGCTATATTCACATCATCACTAGCTGTTCAGAGTCAATATGCATATAAATACCCGATAAAGAAGCGCATAAAATATGAAAATAAAATATATCCCACTCAGCATTATTAATAAACTAAATCAGTCCTCCTGTCTTTGTGCAGTAAGTCATAAGCCACATTTACACCACCCTTTTGAAACCGTGCAGAGATCGGTCTGAGGATGATAACCGAGATAACTGTTGAGTGTAAATAGCACGCACAACTGAACCGCTCTAAACTGGTTCTAGTTCATGAGTAGGACTCGGCATGGTTTAGTTCTGGCTCGGTTCTCTGATAACAAAGAGAGCATCAGCGGAATGCGTCATCTCCTTACAGTCAGCCTCCGTTATCAGGAAATCTCAGTCGTTCATAAAAAAATCCTAGCTTCCCTGCAGTGCCACATGATTTCCAGTGATTCTGCTTAACAGTTTGATGAGCCTCAACGTCTGTCGTTGTTTCCTGCATCTGTATTCCCTGATTAGACGATCGTTTGTTGTGTCCACTTCCCAAAAGCCAACTCTTTTAAGTAGATTCACCAAAGGGTGAATGGCATCTGACTCGCCGCAAACAGCAAAATATCAAAGTTATAACCAGATTTCCTGGATGTTACGGGCGCCGCCATGTTGATTTACTTGTTTCCCTCTAGAGAGCAGTAGAACCGTAGGACGAAGCGTGCAAGATATGTAAATGGTCGTAAGGAACCAAGGTTAACTGATCCGAGCTCGGTCCGAACTCGGCACGGATCGGTTTCAGAGGGGTAGTGGAAATGGTGCTAATGTATCTCCGTTTAGTGTCAGCCATTGAGGCGAGAGAAACTTTTAACAAAAGCGAATCTAAAATGCAGATTGTTGCTAGCTTAACTTGACTGTAAACATTGTGATCTAACTGACCAATCAGAAAATAGTGACATTATACTGAGCCCTCTAGCTTTTCCTGCAGGGAAAATCTGAAATCTGATTGGTTTAAGAAAACGTTCTTCACTAATATTTGCATCTGGGCAGATTTGATTAGCATAGCAACAAACTAAGGCTAAAATCTAATGCAGCATTTGTTCACCTGCAAGAAAATCCAGAGTTTAAAGATGTTTTTTTTATATGTCCCTGAATCCAGACCTCCTCCAACAACGTGACATAAAAGAAGAAGAACAGAAGGTTCTGCTTGATGAGCACCTTTCCAGCGAGGAGAGAAGTTCCACCCTGAGAGAGGAGGGTTATGAGCCTCCTCAGATGAAGACGAAGGAGGAGGATCCAGAGGCGATGCTGATTAAAGAGGAAGAACAGGAGGAGCCCTGCACTAGCTCACAAGCAGAGAAGGTGCAGGAGAAAATGAAGGATTCCTGTGAGGAAACATCCAGTGGAAGTGAGTCTGCTCCTGAGGCCAGCAGGTCCGCCTCCAGCCAGAGGAATCGCCGTAGGCCCAAAGCCAAGCTCTGCGTTTGCAAAATTTGTGGCAAATCTCTCACACAGCAAGGCTTAGCGATCCACATGAGGATTCACACCGGCGAGAAGCCGTTCTCCTGCCAAAGCTGCGGGAAAAGTTTCCGTCACCTCCCCTCTTTGGATCTCCACATGAAAACCCACACCGACGAGAAGGCTCACGCCTGCAGGAAATGCGGGAAAACGTTCAGAAGAAGCGACAAACTCCTGCTGCACGAGAGAACGCACAGCGACCAGAGGCTCTACCTCTGCAACGTCTGCGGAAAGAGCGTCGCCGACCCGTCGGCTTTCAGGAGGCACCTGACCATCCACACGGACGAGAAACCGCACACCTGCAAAATCTGCGGCAAGAAGTTCAAACACAGCAACACCCTGCTGTGCCACAGGAGGGCGCACTCGGGCGAGCGGCCGTACGTCTGCAGGCTGTGCGGCAACAAATTCGTCAGCGCGTCAAAGCTGAAGAGGCACACGAAGACGCACACCGACGACAAACCTCACGTCTGCGAATACTGCGGGAAGAGATTCATCCGGCTCCACCGGCTGAGGGACCACGCCAGGACGCACACCGGCGAGCGGCCGTTCAGCTGCCACACCTGCGCCAAAGACTTCACCTGCCACTCCTCCCTGAAAGCTCACCTGAAAACTCACACAGGTGAGCCATCTCAGACATAAACCAGCTCTGAAGATGTTTGCCCTCGATTGACGAGGATTCAAAGAACTGGTTCCTGTTTCAAATCTTGGAGTCGATGGCTGAACCCAACAGCCTCCATGTTGGTTCTGGAGGAAAAGGATTTTCACGGTGCGTTCAAACCGAGTGCAGTGTCCGCAGTGATTTCCTCACACCACCGCTCTGCATTTCATTGTTTACACCCCTGGATCGCATCATCAAACAGGAGGAGCTTCAGCTGTGTGAAGCTGAAGCAAATAGACTGAATTAGTCCCGGTTTGAACATTTCAAATGGTCATTTTGTAAAAATGTAAATAAATGAACTAAAGAAAAGATCATGTGTGCTGCTGCTGTTTCAGAGATATTAAAGAAGGTCACCCAGAGGTCAACTATCTTATCATCTAGCCTACTTTTTCAGTGCTTCTTGATTTATGCAGGTAAAACTGCACTTTCAGCTGATGATGTCACCATCCCAGCATCTAATTTGGTAGTGTTTTTAACCAATCTATATCTACTAGGGCAAACCAATACAAATTAGTCACATTAGCCAAAACACTTGTGTTTAATCACAACTTTCAAAAGTCTGAGATGGGTCCTAAACCATCAACTACAGGAGTAGAAGTCCATCTCTTACAGCTGAAACCATTAACAAGACGACAGTTTTCAAGAAAGCAATACTAGTTAACAACCATTACACTTGTAACAATGGCTTGCTCAGATTTTGATCATTATATTGTTTAACAATGAAAAGTTGTCTAACCAAACTCATTTAAACCAACTAGATTGGTTGGGGAAAAAACAAATCTATTTTTAGAATATTTCTAAACTCAATCCAACTCTTCTACAAACTCCCACATCTTGACTGTTTAAATGCCTGCTAAAGTTGATTATTTGGTTCATCTCATAACATCACTACTAATCAGACAGCAGCAAACATTTAAAAACAAACTGTGATGAGCAGTGTTGCAACTTAGCGCTTTTGTTGCTATATTTAGCAACTTTTCAGACCCCTCTAACACTTTTGTTTTAAAAAGCACCTAGCTGAAAAATCTAGCGACTTTTTTTCTGCTACTGGAGACTTTGGAGACAACATCTAAAAGCAGCGAACTCTGCTCTCCAGATCAAGTATGCCATTGGGTAACCCCCAAAAGATGGACCATGCCTGTCTCTTTGCCTAGGTACTTCAGATTTCCTAAATCCGCCCCTGCCATGAACAGTCTCAGATTCAGGAAATTTTGACGTGTTTTTCCTCAAACATATGAATAAAAAGTACAATCTTTGTGCTCAGATGTTTCTGTCTGATGGGAGGAAGAAGAGGTTGAGCTAAGGACCAACCTTTAGCAGCTTTTCTACAGTAGATGCTGACCTTTGGTTCTACTGCATGGAACTAAGAGAGCAAAGCAAAATAAAACTGTGGCTTCATTAACCAGCAACATCACAGCGCTAACCCATCATAACTGAAACACTGCAGCTGTTCGCCTTCATTTGCTTGTTGTTTTTTGTGATCGGGTTAAATAATTATGGTTTACACATTTAGGTACTTATCATTCTTCAGTTCTCTTATTTGGGTTTCTATCTTTATTATATTTTTGTTTAACTGTTCTTATCTCCATGAGCCCTGGAAATCTGCCCTGACAAAGATGGCAGCCAGGATTTCTGCTCTTCGGCTTTTTATATTAAAATTTTAAGGTGTTTTAATTTCATTCCTTGATTAAGTTCAGTTTAACCCTTAATAGTGTTATTGGAATCCAGGACCAGACCTTATCACCTTTAACGTTAAAAAAAGATGGATATTTTGATGATGTAATAACAAGAAACGCCAACTTCACCGAATATATTAAGAAATATAACAAAAGTGCTTGTATAAGAAATGAATGAAAAACACTGAGAGGGAAAGAGACACATTTTGTTTGGTACAACATGACCTTAAAGGCATTAATCCTGATAATCCAGTTATATTTTTTAGTTTATAAACCTAAATATAATTGTTAACTAGGCTTATTAACTTTTTAACTTTTCAATTAGCTTTTTTTCTTGACTTTTATCCAACTTAATCTACAGTAGGTAATATATGATTGAAGGGCTCATCTAATTGGTCAAATACCAAAATAAGATGTGCATCCATGTAGCAGTATCTTTGCTGAATGGCTGGATATAGATCTTGTGCTTCTAGATCTAGGCAAGTGATCAAAAACGGTAACTTGCCCTTTAAACGGTTAATGATCTGAACTGGTCTGAGTTACTGGACTGTCATAATTGGTCATAATGGTTCCACTCTAGTGAATCTTTTGGTCAGTGATGTTTTGTTCTGCAGTCTGCTGGTTTATTTTCATTTATAAAAACTCTTTAATTGAACTGTAAATTAATTTTTTTGGGGGTCAAAATAAAAAAGCTTCTTTCCTGTAATTACTGTGACTCTTAATGCCTTTTAACCCAAACTGTAGGAAATCACAGACCAGCGATGTCAGAGTCGATGATGTTGAAAACAGGGAGAACATCTGAGTCAGACAGGCAGCTGCTATATATAGATAATAAATAAATCTTTCTCATTTTACGGATCATTTGATTAAAAAGATCCACAGTTCTGACCCACAGGGATAAACCCTGTTAGGTCCTGAGGTCCAGGTGAGTTAAAACTGGGTCCAACCTCCTCTGAAGTCTTTCCTAAATGATCACATCTTATCCAGATAGATTTTATTCTGTAAATACTTTAATAAAATCAGTTTTAGGTTTGAATAAATTGATCTGTAGTGTTATTATTTGACCACAAGAGGGCGACATTGTGTCAGTATTATAAACAAAAACCAATCAGTGGAGCAGATCTAATCACATATGTCAAACTGTAGCTTTAACTCCTGAATCACTTTTACAGATTCATGACCATATATTTACAGATAGATATATACATATAGAATGTTTGAAAGAGGAGAAATATCTAGTTTATCACTAAAACTGTCCAGTTTTCCGGCTTGTTTCCATCTTCCAAAGTTTGTCCAACAAACACATCATTGTTTGCTTTAGTGAACCTCCTCCCTTGGATGTTGTTCTCCACTGAGGACAGGATGTGGATAGACGGGTGTATAGATCTGGATCACAGCTGACATTGAAAACTAAACTAAACAGGAGGAGCCAGAGAGGTTCATCCATTACTACTAAAAACTAGGTGGAGGTGACCTGATGAGTTTATCTGTTCACCTGCATGAGCCACTCTCAACCATTATCCATCCTATTTTTAAAAAATATTTTGTAAAAACGTTATTCAACAACATCTGAAATTAAATCGGTGTGTTAAAAGAATCAAAAATGTTAAGCTATTTGAAGATTTCTGGCATTTTAAAGAATTTAACAAAATAAGAAAAAAAATGTAATGAAAAACAATCAATTACAGGCAGAAAAAAAAATTTTTCCAAACCAATTTTCTTTATAACATAAATTATGGAACACAGCAGATGGAGGTTTGGTGCTTGGTGATGCTTTCAATTCTATTCAGTTTATTTCTATGGCGCACTTTACAGTTCACAGTTCATACGGTCAAATTGATTTAAAGTTTCCTATCTAAGGAAAACCAGTTGATTGCATTGACTTATTGACTCAAATACAATCTGTCACACTAAGCATGCTTGTAGCGACAGTGGAGAGGAAAAACTCCCTTTAACACAGGAAGAAACCTCCAACAGAACCAGGCTCAGTGTGGCGGCCATCTGCTGAGGCCGATTGGGGTTCAAGGAGACAGAAGGAGAGAGGATGCAAAAAGCAGCTGTAAAACGGCCCCGTCCAGAAAACAAACAGCCAGGCAGATAAGCTCCAAGTAGGAGGATGAAGAGAGCACATCTGCCTGGCTGAGTCAGGGAAACAGGACTACACTCAAAACAGAAGTACAAAAGTAGCTATAAAACAAAGTGGTGTTGGGATGGCAGCAGCACAGCTGATATTTCCCGCGATGATGTCACAGCCAACAGGAACAGACCAGATGTTCCAAAAGCACAAAGAGCAGAATGTTAGAGATTAAACTAACGCATTCTGCTGAGTGGGAGAATAGAGATAGAATGAATCCCTATGTCTTCCAGCAGTCTAAGTCAATAGCAGCATAACTATAGAGATAGCTCTGATCTGACCTTTGGGAACGATGAACCAAAAATCACCCAAGAACAGAGCCCTGAGGAAAAACGCCTGGTCTCTGCACACAGAGCTGAAATCAAACCTCTTCCAGGCCACCGATCAAACAAAGGAAAGTCTCTGGATTTGCTGAAAAAATACAGCCTTTGAACCAGGATCATGTAGTTGATCAACTTTTGTTAGAGATTTTCTTGATCTGGGATTTTTTAATTATTTAGGAACATTTTAGCCTTTTTGTTCGTATAGTTGATGCATCCTGTTTCTTTCATTGAAAGCCTAAGTGTTTCTTTGTTCTGTAAAACATGAGGAGAAAAAGAGGAACAATCTTCACTTCCTGCACCGACTGCTTTGATTAGAGGGGAGAGTTTTCTCACGATGGGAATTAAATGCTGAAAGCATAAACAAAAATGTTTACTGTAAATAAACTAATAGAAGCTCTGCTCCATCAGTCAGAATCAGGTCTCCGTGTGAAACATCTGAATGAAAAGCTTTTACCAGCATCCTCTCTCCATCACGTCCAATCAACAGTCTGGTGACATCAGGGTCAGAGGTGAGATCAGAACATCTGCTGGACTCCTCCTACTGAAGGCTGGAGTGTGAGGGGGGGTATTAGCTCTGTCTGCAGAGACACGGTGTCAGGATTCCCTCCTGGGACTCTAAGGAAAATGTCTTCATGTGAATAATTTGACTTTAAGAGTCGGGTTCTTTAGAGTGGACAGGAAATGATCGTGTCTTGGTGTGCTTGTAGAAGACGGAGGTCAACTTCTTCCCTTCTCTGCTCCTTGGGAAACACTATCAGATGGGAATCTCCTCTCGCACACATCCTCCCACCTCTGCCCTTCCTCTGGTTGGGCTGCAGCCTCTCAGCTGGGAGAAGGCGGGAAATGGAGTCCCAGGCTCTCCGTCCACAGTGGGTGACCTTTATCCAACATGTCCCTGCAGCGATACTCTGCTCTGCAAACCAGAGGTCACTGAACCTGGAGGCGACACTAGAAGCTCAGAGGTTTATGAAATCACTCTTTGGAAAAGTGATTCAGTCCTTATCCACGGTTGTTAGGTTCTGCTATATCAGTTTCTTACTCTATTCTTAGATTCTGGTCTTTATTTATAATATCTGTTTGATAGTTTCTTTGTGTCTGAGTTAATCTCCATTGATAATTATTAGTTTCTCACCTGATCTCCTCATTAATTGCTGCATTTGTGGTCGTCGGGAATCACTGCATCCTCTGAAAGCATATTCCTTAAACCTAAAAGAAGTGGCAATGAAGGTCTTGGAATATCCAGCTTCTTGAATTTATTACTAAATATCAATAATCAGTGCAGCATAAAGCAAATCAGCTCAGTTTCTTAGTTTATCTATAAAGCACCAATTCACAACACATGTCACATCAAGGCACTTTACAGTTCAACCATCCAGTCAGATTGATTCAAAAGTTTTCTATCTAAGAAAACCAGCTGATTGCACGACTCATTGAACTTCTTCAGCAATCCCTCACAAGCATGCTTGTAGCAACAGTGAGAGGAAAAACCCTTTAACAGGAAGAAACAGGAAGCAGAGAGATAGAAAAAGACTCAGAATCAGAAAAACGTTAATAATCCCAGAGGGAAATTACTTTTGTTACACGCTCCAGATTCAGTTTTATATATATTTAAAGAGAGCACATCCACACAGTCACAGTCAGAGAAACAGGACTACACTGAAAAACAGGGCAAACTCCAACTTACATAAATACAGGTGTTGATGGCAGCAGCACGGCTGATATTTCTCTCAGGATGGAGTCGTAAACAGGAACAGACCAGATGAAGCTACTGCATGAGAAAAGCAGAAGAGAGAGCAGAGCGTTAGAGATTGAACTAACAGATTCTGCAGAACAGAGATAGAATCGAAGCAGAATGGTGAAAAAAGGGGTCCCCTATGTCCTCAGCAGACTAAGCCTATAGCAGCATAACTATAGAGAGATAGCTCAGGATAACATGAATCTACTCTAACCACGAAGCTTTATCAAAAAGGAAAGTTTTAAGCCCTAGCCTTAAAAAGTAGACAGGGTGTCTGCCTCACAGGACCTAAAACTGTAGAGGTATTTGAGAGCAGATCAAGGACCATCAATACCCTGAACAATCAAAGGATAATATCACATTCACACAAACAGGAAAAAGTGTTGAAAAAAAAGATATATATATTTATTTATTTTCACTTGAGCCCCACTGTGGTGCTGTGTAGGAGCGCCCCTGCTGATCAGGTGTTGTTTCTTTGTTCTGCTATCATTTCTCCCAGAGCACCTGTCCCTGTAAAGGTGAACACAGCGGTGGATTGTGGTCTTTAGCACATGACGCTGATTCATCGAGCTTTAGTTTGACCCATTTCTTCAGAAGCTATGAATAATTCCATCTCATAAAACCCTTTAAAGCCTCAATCTGCGCGTCCTCCGCGCTGCCATTGCGCCATAATTTCAGAGAAGACAGGAGAGGAATTTCCTCCATGGAGGCATTTCCTGTCGCCGCACCTTCAAGATAAACCGCTTTTTGATTTTTAAAGAAACCGCAAACGGGACTGGAGGATCCTGGAGCATCCTGGAGGACGGGGCGCTTTGACCCGCACCGTGCGTCAGAGGGTCGGATGTGTCTCCATCCTCTCGGTAGGTCAGCGACGCCTTCCATCAGAGAGGCGCCAGACTGCCTTTAGAAATATGACCTTTTTAAAAATAAAAATCTAATTTGCGTTCAAACTGCCTCCGAAACACAGCCTAATTAAAATGACCTAAATAATTGAGGTCTGTTTTTCTATTCGGCATCCATAAAAAACATCATTTTCTCTCCATTCAGCAGAATAAGGGAATAATGTTCACCTCCTCCGATGGTGAATGGAATGCTGGGAGTAATTTACACAAATATTAACACTTTTTATGGGTTTTAACGTCAAATAGATGATACATTTGCTCACGTTTACAAAATAAAATACACAAATATACACAAAAAAGCTGTAATATGTGGATGCCTTGTGTATACTGTATCTCACGCACCTTTTTCTTTATTGAACACATTTTTCCTTGACTATTTGAGCTGATGTATTGAGTAAATATTTCCACTGTGAGATCAATAAAGACAATCAATCAATATAAATTTGATCGATGCAGAATTTAAGATGAAATAAAGATATTTTTTTTATCAGCAGAGGAATGATGATGCTGGATGAATCAGATGTTGATCTAATTTCTGCATGTTTCCACAGCAGGACCACTGATCTCTATTCATTCACTGGATTGCTGCTGATTGTAGTACAGGGTTAAAGTGAAGCCACCGGCCGCCATATTGGTACTCCCTAGTTAGACCGATCTCAATGTAAACAATACAATGATGATGTTCTCATTTTTAGGGGAACTTAAGACTTTTAAAATAAAGATAAATTCATTTTGACACACACTGGCTGTTTCATAGATTACTTACTTATTATTACTTATTACTTTGATTATTTATCAGTAGACTACTTTAACTTCACATTCCATACTCATTATGAAGTCAAATAAATCTCAAAATCATGTAATATAACATATTATAAAATCCATCACAATTAAATTAATGTGTTAATGGAGCATAATAATACAGATGTACCAAAAGTGCCAAATTGATGATGTACATGTAATATACATGTATTAATTACATCTTACTTATAATTTCAAGATTTTACATCAAGACTGAATTATAAGCACATGTCTGTTATTTCTATAGTATTTTTTTCTATTTGGTAATTATGCATGAAAGATGCCAGATACTTTAATTCTGTGTCTGTAAATTACAGCCTATTAGAAATCTTTACAGGTTTTTTTTAAAAAATCAAGATAACGCGCAATCTATTTAAGCACGTGACTTTTTCAAATGAGAAATACAACAAAACACTGTAAAAATGTAATAAAGAATTAGTACATTGGCATTTCATAGTGAATTACTTTCTATTTACTTTCTATTTTCTAATGTTAGACACAATGTTGATGGCTAATTTAGTCAATGATTGTTCTCCTGATTGTGAAATCACTTGTGAAACTTCCTCCCACAGCCAGCAAACTGCTTGTTTCTGCAGCCAAATGCTTCACAGGGAGGCATTTTTATGGTCTGTCTCTGTGGGAGTGGGGAGTACCAATATGGCGGCCGGTGGCTGCACTGTTTCCGGGCTTGATCAGTCCAGTGAATAAATAGAGATCAGTGGGCAGGTCCAGCATGCCACTGCTATCCAATTAGCCTCTTCTCGGATCTGCTGAGGAGAATATCTTCCTCCTCCTCCTCCTCCTCCTCATCTTCCTCCTGATGATGATGATTATTCTCCATAAATACTCACATTAATTCACCCATAGTTTAAAACCAAATAACCTTTCCAACAAAAAGACATCAGATAATTAGATGTTTGATGCTCAGTATTATTATTATTTTTTTTTTTTTTTGTAAATAGCTAATATTTTCCGGCATATAAATATATATTTCTATAATGTTTGTTTTTCTCCCAGGGTGTCAGCTGACCTTTCCTGAAGCCAATTTTAAACTCTGTTCTCACCTCCAAACTGGTACAAGTTTGGAAATCTGATATGAGGCAGCGCTCTAACCAAGTTAGCGGGAGTTACATGGACTCTAGCCGGAAATGCCGAAGTTCGCGCCTTCAAAATAAAACAATAGGCCAACGTGCAGAAAAGCAATGCGACTAAAATTGGGTAAAATATGATATAAAGTCGCAACTTTTTAAAATAATTGTAAATCTACCATCAACAGTCTTCCAACCAAATGATGTTAAATTCTCTAAAAATATTATTGGAATTGTTTTGATGTTTAGATTTCTCCTTTTTTAAATTAAAAGTAGTGATTTAGGATTATTTTAGTCACAAGTTAAACCATAACTTTTCTATTTTTATTCACTTAAAGGGCAATATGGTAAAAAAAAAAAATTTTATTGTTCTTGATCCAGATATTTATGTAGGAATTTAATTTTAAACAGTTTTTTTTAACCCTTTCTGCTGCTACTTTCAGGAACTGTCAGTTATGAAGTTAATTCAACTTTTTATGATTATAGCATAAATTAAATGCATCCAATGTATGTAGATTAGTAAATCTGTAAAAAGAAAATTTATTTTCCCATCAGTGGACATAAATGATATTGTGGAGGGAGTCCTGAGCAGTGTGTTATCCTTTCTGCCTTTGGGATCAATGTTTTAGCTCTGATGGTTTCAGGATTCTGATCACTGAACTGAACTGGTTTCCTGTTTCTGGTTCAGCGACCAGTGTGTGTTCATGTCAGCTAATGCCATCAGCAAAGTCTGTAAGGAAAAAAACGAAAACAGATTTATTCCTGTATAGATTGAGTGAAATATAAATAAATAGATAAATGGCGTCTTACATTTACATGTACAGTAGCAGCCATTCATGATGGCCGTTTCCAGTCAAACACCAGCCGTATGGCCGCTCACTTCCCTGCAGCTCCCAGCAAAATCCCCTCCAACTTCCAGCCACTGGCCTTCTCCTGGGTCTGCATATTTTTTCTCTGACTTCATCCTTCCACTGAATTACAGGGTCTGACCAGGAGATGACGCTTCTCTTTAGGTCATGACAGAAAGAATATTTTAGTACAAAGATTGATGTTTAAAAAGGAATTGCAAGGACGATCAAAGAAAGTGGGGATATTATAAATGGCTACTACTGTAACTGTTTAGACTAGGGGTCTTCAATGCTTTCCAGACTATGGACCCCCAAACTGATGGCCAGATGCAGTGGGGACCCCCTGATTATATATAGTATGAAATAGTGTTCTATCAAACTGGTCCTATAGTCACTCTATTACATATGGAGCCATGTAACGAAAGTAATTTCTCCCTGGAATTATTAAAGTGTTTATGATTCCTGGTTGATGGGACAGGTGTTGTAGAATGAAACGGTGCCCAGCTTGAAAGATCTCCTGTGTGTCTCTGAATGTGAGCATTGATGACTGAAAGACATCTTCTGCCTCCATTTATCTGTTTACTACAGTGTGTTGAATTCATGTTAATGTGGATTTAAAGACATTTCAATTAGTGGAAAAATTTGCAGGGGGGGAATATAAAAAAAGTCTTTTTCGACCCCCATGCAGTACCTCCATGGACCCCTTGTTGAAGACCTCTGGCTTAGAGACTTTGTAGCTGAAAGAAGGAGCTGGAACCAAAAATTTCTGAACCTAAACCCCAAAACCCAACATGGCTGCCACACATTAAAAGTTGTAAAAAATAAAATGTTTATTGGTAGCTCTGAAGGCTTCCTGTAATTTCTGCCAAACATTGTACCGAATATAATGTTTATGGAGATGGCCCTGATTAACTATTGAGAAATAATAGCAGTTAGGTAAACTTCACTGCTTTCTGCTTTTTTAATTGGAACAAGGCTATTTAAGGGATAAAGTAATACCTGAATCGGACTTCTAAGGCAAAAGAAAAACATCCATCCATCCATCCATTTTCCATCACGCTTTATCCCAGCTGGGCTCTCCAGCTGTCTACAGGTAAGAGGCGGGGTCCACCCTGGACAGGTCGTCAGTCCATCACAGGACAATACAGAGACAAACAGGACAAACAACCATTCACACACACACAATTTAGAGAAGCCAGTTAACCTAACAGTCATGTTTTTGGACTGTCGGAGGAAGCCAGAGTACCCGGAGAGAACCCACGCATGCTCAGGGAGAACATGCAAACTCCATGCAGAAAGACAAAAGAAAAACATCTGATGGCTAATTTCTCTAAAAAATAAGACAAATTGGATTTTTAGCTCAGAGTTGGTGAAAAATGTAAGTTTCCCTTCAAAACGTTGAGCCACTTTATGCTAAATTGAACACAAATGAGTATATAGTGTTTACAGGCCATTGGTATCATGGGACAGGGGGTCTCCAGATGTGTGGAGCGGGCTGGATGCTGGGGAGGGGATTGGAAGCTGGTTTGGTGGGTGAGTCAGATGAGAGAGAGGTTAGATGGGTGCCAAGGTGGCTGATAGGTGTTGGGGGACTGGGGTCACCTAGCGGGGGACAGAGTCTAGGAAAATAGCATCGTCTTAGTTTTAGTACAAACTGCACCTGTTAATAAACTGTCCCTTTTGAAATAATAATAAAAAATATATATATAGTTAATAATTCCATGTTGAGATCACGTATTATAAAATATACCTGGTTAGTTAGCAAGGCTACGGTTACCTTAGCTTTCAAACAGGAGTGGCGGCCCACTGCTCCCTAAGGGGATGGGTTAAATGCAGAGGTGAATTTCTCCAATGTGAGATTAATAAAGTTTAATTATTATAATTTTTATTACAAACATGTTTGGGCTAATGCTAGCAGGGCCTGAAGGGGCTCAGCAGATGGCCGCTCACACTGAGCCTGGTTCTGGAGGTTTCTTCCTGTTAAAAGGAAGTTTTTCCTCCCCACTTTCGCTTCAAGCATGCTTAGTGTGAGGGATTGCCGAAAACTTTGAGTCAATTTGACTGGATGATTTTATTTTGTTTTTATATTTGTATTTTTCATTGTAAAATTCTTACTCTTGTGTTTTTAGGTAGACACATTTAAGATCTGTCCAGGGACAACAGATGAAAAATAGCCTTTTGGCTAATTCTGGTGCATTTGCAGGAATGCTTATTAATGTCACATAAATAAATACATCTAATCTGATCTGGGTGAACTATAAAGTGCCTTGAGATGACATGTGTTGTGTTAAACGGGAGCTATAAAAATAAACAGAATTGAATTTAATAAAAAAAATCGAATAACTTCCATGTTGAGATCAAATATCATAACGGGGTAGTTAGCAAGGCTATGCTAACTTTAGCTTCCAAACGTGTTTGGGACATAAAGTGGTTAATTGTTTATATATTTCTGTTTATGCGCAGAAATATATTTATCTTATTGTTCTTTTCATGAACCGGTTTAATATGTTTTATTTATTCATCCAAATATATTTCTCCCAAATTAAATGTTTGACTCTTTTATTGTGAAAAACCTAAGCGGCAGTCGTGTTTCTTATGAGCTCTAACTTGACGTCATCGGCAGAGATGGTTAAGTTGGAGCAGCTGATGTCGCTCTAAAAATAATCCCTCTGTCCTTTCCAACTCTCCCCTATTTAGTTTCTTTTCCTTTTCTTCTGTGTTTTCCAGTAATGGTGGAATGAGACGGTTTCAGTGAGGAGACTTTGTCTGTTTGCAGGTAAGACACCTTTATTAATCTGATCTCTGTCTCAGGGCTTTCTGGAGGTTTTTTAAAATTAAATTATGGAACTTTTTATGTTTTAAAATTTGTCTGTAAATGAAAGTAAATGTTTTCCTGAAATAATTCAAAATGTTCTATCTCTATACTTTTGTTTTTTACTTATCTAATTAAACTGTTATTTAGCTAAACTCTATATGTAAAAAAAAAATACACAAAATAAAAGGCTAAAATTCCAATATAATTCCAGTTTTATTTAAAAAAAATGGTTTCATTTGAATAAAAGAAATTCTCTAAAAAAATGTAAATAAATGAGGCCACACCTTTTTAATTACTTTATAATGACCTTTTTTCTGGTTAGATTCGTTTTAGTTGATCTTTTTTCACATAAAGATGCTTCTTCAGGCCTCAGTAATGATGAAAATCCACCAATCAGCAGGAAACATGTTTAGATGGACTCCACCTTTAAATCAAAGCAGTAAAACAGAGAATATATGGTGCTAGAAGTCCAACGTTTCCTAACAGCTCCTGTGTGTCATGGTTTTAAACCATAGAAGAAGAAAGCTGAGCCTGGAGGCCAAAGTGTGCTGGGGTTGTCGGTCTGATTCCTGTTCTTCTCCCAGTTTGAGTCCAGGAGTGAGAGGAGCCGATGGCTGGAGGCCAGCCTTTGTCGTTTTGTGGTTACAACAAGGTTCCCGACGCCTACAGCGTGGAAAAGGGGGTGCTGAACAATGGCTGCTTCGTGGACGCGCTCAACCTGGTTCCTCACGTCTTCCTGCTCTTCATCACCTTCCCCATCCTCTTCATCGGTAGGTGGTAAAGCTGTCTACTCATGTTTCCGTCGTCTCGGTGAAAAATGGCGGCCTTAGGAACTCGGATCCAGATGAATTCTGGAGCTGTCCAGCAGAGATGCTTCAGCGCTCAGTTCCAACTCTTAACTTCCTGTTTTCAAGCTTCCAGCAGCTTTCAGGTGGAGCTCAGCTGAAGGTCCAGGACGATCTGAGACCCAGAGCTGATATGGAACCAGCTGCTGCTTCCTGGGAGGAAAGGGTCAAAGGTCGTGCCGTAAACGACCGTTGAATATTACCTCCTTGTTTTCTCAAATATTTCTGACAATCAAACTAGTTTTTTAGCATCCCGCAGAATAAATACAGGAAGTAGTTTTTAAATGATTAAATTTGTTTCAGTCCTTCATGGAAACTGATTTACCTCAGATTGATGCATTACACGGTTCTGTTTGCTACCAGAACCGGCCTGACCCGCTTCCTGTTGGATATATCACTTAGATAGGACCTGACTGGTAACATGAAGTAGGCTGAGCGATCCCAGAAAGAAACACGTGATCTAAAGAAGTTAAAAAACAGATGAGGAACATCTATCACACTGGAAAAACGATCTAGAAATAAAGTGTATTTACCCTTAATTTGAGTAGATAAATGACATAGTTTGCCAACTAAATTAGTATTTTTACTCTTAAAGAAATAATAACATGCACTTGAAATAAGACAAAGCAACTGTGTTTTTCTTATTTTAAATGTAAATTGTCTTGTTCCATTGGCAAAATGTCTCTTTTACCTCCTCAATCCAAGAACAAATGCACTTATTTTAAGAAAAAATGACTTATCTAGATGTAGATTTGTGTAACCCAGTGCAGCCTGGGTTACACACTGGACAAAATTTAAATCTAAGAAAGTTTATTTTTCTTAAAAAAAAAAAGAGCATTTTTTCTTGAATTAAGTAGTTAAGTGATACACGTTGCCAATGGATTAAGGCATTTTACATATAAAATAAGAAAAAACAATTGCGTTGTCTTATTCCAAGTGGATTTTATCTAATTATCTACTTTTAAAAGTAAAAATACTCTTATTTAATCTTATTTACCTGCTTAAATTAAGACTAAATACACTTATTTAGAACCGACAGAACCGTTCTTACATTGGAAAAACGATCTAGAAATAAGTAAAAATGTCTTAAATTAAATGTATTTACCCTTAATTTGAGTAGGTAAACGAGATAGTTTGCCAATGGAATGAGTATTCTTACTCTTAAAATAAGATAGATAAAATGCACTTGAAATAAATCTTATTTTAAGTGTAAATTCTCTTGTTCCATTGGCAAAATGGCTACTTTACCTCCTCAATCCAAGAACAAATGCACTTATTTTAAGAATAAATTACTTATCTAGACTTTTTTCCAGTGTAAAGGTTTTGGACTCCATAGAACCTCAGAGAGACACCACGAAGAGGTAGAAAGGCCGGGAACCTCCGGGTGCTGCTATGAACCAAACACCAGGAAGCTGCCTGTTCTTCCAGAACCACAGAAGGTTTTACTTCGGGTTGTTAAATGGTTCTGCAGCCGTCGTCCATCAAGGTATCTCATAAAGACCTGGTGATGTTCTAAGCCCAGTTCAACCTGTAGGAACCTTTAGAAAAACACCAGAACTCCCTAAAATCTGACTCCATTCAGGTTAATTTACTAAAGCAGCACCAAACCTGATGTTGTTAATGAGTTTAATAAGTTAAAGTGATAAAATTCAAGCCTCAAAGAGGGAAAAAAACTTCATCCAGTAGTAGGCGATGCAAAAACTATAAATTTAAGGCAAATTTTCTTTAAATAAGCCAATTTTTCCTTGAATAAGTGAGAAACTTTGCCAATGGAATAAGACAATTAAAATTTAAAATAAGAAAAAACACTACATACACATCTCTTATTTCAAGTGCATAATATCTAATTATCTTATTTTAGGAGTAAAAAAATCTCATTCCAGTGGAGATTTTCTTATTTAGCTGCTCAAATTAAGGGTAAATTCACTTAATTTAAGACATTTTTAATAATTTCCAGATTAATTACATAGATATTCCTGCTGAGGTCTTGAAATGCGTATCAGTCCGTATGCTGAGCAGAGTTTACGTTTCCTCAAACCGTGACGGATCAACAGATTCATTCCTGATAAGTCAGATATGAAAATCCATCAGATGGACAAGCTGCAGACAATCACACATGCTCTGAAATAGCTGCTAAAGGCGCGTGTAACTGTAGAAGGACGCAGGCTTGGCTCTGCTGAGCGGGCAGAGAGCGCGTCGAGAACCTGCTGCTATGATGGATGGCTCACTGGCTGCTTTAGTCTCACAGACACACAGCAGCTCTGGGAGGAACCGTGCGTCAGCGGCGCCGGCTCAGCTTCTAACTGCGCTTCACGCTGCAAAAACAATCTAGAAATAAGTGAAAATGTCTTAAATTAAGTGCATTTACCCTTAATTTGAGTAGGTAAAGGAGATAGTTTGCCAATAAGATTGGTATTTTTACTCTTAAAATAAGATAATTAGAAAATATGCACTTGATATAAGACAATGCAATTGTGTTTCCTTGTTTTAAGTGTTCCTTTGGCAAGATGTCTCTTTTACCTCCTCAATCCAAGAACAAATGCACTTATTTTAAGAAAAAGCGACTTATCTAGATTTAAATTTTGTCCAGTGCACTCCTTGCAGGTCGAGGAGCTAATCGACGGATCCTTATTTTAGAGTCACCCTATAGCTGCCATAGGGGAATACTGTCATCTGAAGCCAGGAAGTATTCTGAGCTCTGACAGGACACCGGCTATGGGGGGAAATTTGGTCCAAGATTGTTGTTTATAAATGGAAATTTGGAAACATGCATTCCAAAACTTAAACTGTGAATTTTTATTTTATTTTAAATTTTTTTTTTTGCCAGTCTTTTTTTTTTCTTCTTTTAAAGTAGTAGGAAAGTGGCCGTTCCAACCGTTTAATTTCCAAATTCTCCCGAGTGGTGCCCCACTTTACAGTGGGAGTGAATAAAGTGAATGTGATTGGTCGATTATCAAGTAGGGATTGATTTGTGGCAGAAGGTTTGCAAGTAAGTTTAGTTGTGGCGGTGGCATCTTGCTAACCAGTTAGCATTTTAGTGCTAGTAAGGTTCCCAATGGGAAATTCCATTGGGACCAAGTAACACTAAATTGGTGACTTTCTAAAACGACGCTGTCAAGGAACGCTATGGACAGAGGAAACATGCAAGAGGAGGAGAGTTTAGTAATGGGAGGTGCGTGGATGAGTCTCCCTCAAGTCCGTCCATTTTTTATTTAGAGGAGGAAAGCGGGGGCCCGCCAGTTGTTGTGGAAGAGGGGCGCCAGGGCGGCAGAAGCTTGGTTTGGTGTAGAAGGCTTCCAGACGCACATGTTTGAGCCACTTGCCTCACTTAACGCTGCCAGTTCTGTTAGCTCTCGCCTGCTGAAGACACAGACGTCCATCCCGTGGAACACTGGGACGGAACTCAATGGGAAGGAAATTATTCTTATTTCTTATTTCAGTCGATTCGCATATATATTAGCTGCGACATATGAATCAAGATGCTATGACGAAAACATTTGATTGACAGATGACCGTTGATATATGATTGGCCAAATGTAGGTGTTCAGGCTGACGTATAACTTACTGGTCTGCTGAAGATAACGAGGGAGAAAAAAACAGATTTAAAGACAGGTTGTTTTTTTTTAATAGAAATTTTCTAACTTTTGGGAAAATATCATCTGATAAAAAGTACATTTACATACGAGTTTAAGTCAAAATGATTTGACATTTAAATACGACTCCCTACGACTTTAACAATTTCATATTTTGTTGGTTTATTTGTTCAAATTTGTGTTTTTCAGATTTTATTTATTTTTATTTTTATTACTTTCATTTTATATTGCGTTTTCAATCCAAAGGCTCACTCTTAACCAATAAAGATGTTGCTAACATCCAGCAGACCGATAGAAATGCATCTTCGCTCCTCACTCCAGAGGAAACCCGCCCAAAAGTGAAGAGACACTGATCTGGATAAGGCAATTTGAAAATAATTATAAATTAAATTCCAAAAAACAGAAATAATAAAAAAAAATAGTAATAATTTTATATGAAATCTGTAAAATGAAAAATTCAATAAAAAAAAAAATCTATTTTTAATACAAAATCTAAGAAAAAAGTTTTTTTTTCTGGATTGAAGTTAAAAAAAAGTATTTTGTTAAAAACAATAATGGAACAAACTTCCCTCCATAACTATCAGAGAAAAACAAACAGATTAGGTTAATGATTGGCTGAGGTGTGTCTGATGCCCTTATAGCACTGTTGCCATGGTTACTTGAACCATAGAAGTCTTTTTTTCTAGCTTATCGAAATCTAGATAAGTATTTTCTTCTTAAATTAAGAGCATTTCTTCTTGAATTTAGGAGGTAAGTGAGACATCTTGCCAATGGAAGAAGACAATTTACATTTAAAATAAGAAAAACTATTGCATTGTCTTATTTCAAGTGCATTTTTATCTAATTATCGTATTTTAAGAGTAAAAATACTAATTTCATTGGCAGATCATCTTATTTACCTACTCAAATTAAGGGTAAATACACTTGATTTAAGACATTTGTACTTATTTCTAGATTGTTTTTGCAGTGTAAAAGGAGTGCTGACCAAATTTTACACATCTGATTTTTTTCTTTGTTATTGCAAACTTTCAATTCTTAGTTAAAGATCAAAACAATTAATTTTTCTTAAATAATCTCTCCACAGAGAGGAAGTACAAGAATAAAAGGATTCATTTTAGTGAGGTAAAAAAATATATATATAAAAATAGGGATGCATGATGATGTCCTATTTTGTTCCATGGACCTGCTGATTGACACCAGGTAAATTTCTGCCTCCTGTCCTTTAAAAAATATCTACACCACCAATATTTTTACTTCAGCGGACTGCAAATACTGCATAAACATATGCCTTAAAAAAAAAAATTCTTTGTATTTGTCCTCAATTTTGAGGACAAATGAATGAGATGATCTGTTAGTGGAACAAAATAAAATAAAATACAATTAGATATTAACACCCTGGAAAAAGATGATTAGGTTGTTTTTTCTTATTTTAAACAGAAATAATCCTACTTTATTAGCAAATTTTCTCAGCTACAGAGGAAAATACACCTATTTGAATAAAAATTAAATTACACATTATTTTTGCAACAATCTGCTGAGGCCGACTGGGGTTCAAGGAGACAGAAGCAGAGATACAAAAAGCAGCTGTAAAAGGCGGCCCCGTCCAGGAAACACACAGCCAGGCAGACGAGCTCCAAGTCAGCTCCCATGTCAGAGGATGAAGAGAGCACATCCAGTTAGACACAGTCAGAGAAACAGGACTACACTGAAAAACAGGGCGATCTCCAACATCTATAAACAAAGGTGTTGATGGCAGCAGCACAGCTGATATTTCTCTCCAGGATGGAGTCACAGCCAAACAGGAACAGACCCCAGATGAAGCTACTATGAGAAAAGCAGAGAGAGCAGAACGTTAGAGATTGAACTAACAGATTCTGCAGAGTGGAGAATAGAGATAAAATTAAGCAGAATGATGAAAGGGGGGTCCCTATGTCCTCCAGCAGTCTAAGCCCATAGCAGCTATAACCAGAAGGCAAGACCTGTGTATCCTGGCTGAGGTACATCCAGATCTTTGAATCTGGTTGGTCCAAAACAAGATATTTGAAATCTGGGCCCTGAGGAAGGCAGCAGGAGGCTGTAGGTTCAGACGCCTTATTTAGTGTGTAACAGATTACTGAAGGGAGGTCTCCTCACATTTCAGTCACAGAGAAACATTTTATCTGTGAATTCTATTGGTGTAACGGCTACTATGAGAAAAGAGAGAGCAGAACGTTAGAGATTGAGTTCTGCAGAGTGGGAGAATAGAGATAGAAAGAAGCAGAATGATGAAAAAGGGGTCCCTATGTCCTCCAGCAGTCTAAGCCTATAGCAGCATAACTACATTTGGGAGCAATGAACCAAAAGTCACCCAAGAGCAGAGCCCTGAGGAACCATGCTTGATCTCCGCACAGAGCTGAAATCAAACCTTCTCCAGTCTGCTGATCAAACACAAAGGAAAGTCTCTGGATTTGTCTGACGTATCGCTGATATAGTTCTGTGTAGCTGGAGCATCCATCCTGTCTGCTCACCAGTCTGTGTCTCTGTCCTCCAGGTTGGGGCAGTCAGAGCTCCAAAGTCCAGATCCATCACAACACCTGGCTTCATTTTCCGGGTCACAACATGAGGTGGATCCTCACCTTCCTGCTGCTCTTCGTCCACGTGTGTGAGTTCGCCGAGGGAATCGTCTCCAACACGTCAGTGTGCGGCGGGACTTCCTGCGCCAGAACCCTTCCTGACGCCGATGTTTGCAGCTGCTAGACGCTGATGCTGTTTGTTTCTGTAGGATGATGAGCACCAACCACCTCCACCTCTTCATGCCGGCCTTCATGGGTTTCATCGCAGCCACGACGTCCGTGGTTTACTACCACAACATCGAGACGTCCAACTTCCCCAAGCTGCTGCTGGGTAAGGCCCCAGGGTAAGACCCACTGAAGCTGAAGCTGATCTGCTAAAGCTCCACCTTCTGCCTCTGCCCCCAGTCCTCTTCATCTACTGGGTCTTGGCGTTCATAACCAAGTCCATAAAGCTGTGGAAGTTTGCAGAGTTTGGGATCAGGTTCAAGCAATCTGGAGGTTCTTGCATCACGGGCGCTATTGGTGGTTCTGTACGACTCCTGATGGTCAGGGAGATCAATGTCATCAGAGTCAGGGTTGGTGGCCTCATCTCCTCCTGCTTCACCTCCATGATCCGGTTCACTAATTCAGCTCTGGTTGTCTTTTCTTTTTTGGTAGAAATACATGTTTTTCACCAACCCCCAGAAGGTGAAGCCCCCGGAGGACCTGCAGGACCTGGGGGTCCGCTTCCTGCAGCCGTTTGTCAACCTGCTCTCTAAGGTGCTTCTCTGATTCCCTCCTTCCATCCTGAACCCTGCGGTTCTTCCTGACTGTTGCCGTTCTGGATCCTTTTCTTGGTCTGTTTCTGCTTCCAGGCGACGTACTGGTGGATGAACCCGCTCATCATCGGGGCCCATAAGAGGCCCATTGAGCTGAAGAAGATCGGCAAGCTGCCCATCGCCATGAGAGCCCTGACCAACTACCTGAGGCTCAAAGACGCCTACGAGGATCAGAGGGTGAGCAGAGCCGCGCTCCAGACGCCGATCTGGTTCTTTGTCTGCTACATTAAAGGAAGAGGAATAATCAATGGATCATTATTTACACCTAAAACTAAAGATGTTTGCTGTGATTTAATGAATTTAGTGTTAATCAGTAACAAAATAAAAACAATAATTTTCCCAAATATAGTAACCCCTCCCTCCTGCCATCTTCCAGCAGTGACGTCACGGTGCGGTTAGCCTAGCGCCATTCTCCCCGCTTTACAAGCAGAATCAATGGGAACTACTAGACACATCTGCAATCAACAACAATTATTGAAGATTTCCAGAGGACTTCACCATTGAAATTCACCAGAGCTATAGTGAAACTGACAATGCCCACGTGCATGGCAGCTGGATGTTGGAATACATCGGGTAAAAGTGGGAAAAAAAGGAGTTATTTCACCTTTCCGATTCCTGATCATCCGATTCATGCCATCGAACCTCTGGCCAGAGAAAAAACATGTAATATAATAATGATACATTTTATTTAACATTAACATTAACATTACATTTTATTTAACATTTTTCCTGGAAACTCAAGGTTATTTTACAGAAGATAAAAATGAAAATACAAAAATACAAACACAGGAACGTAAAAACTGTTCTGGGGAGGGACAAAAGCAATGCATTTATAAATAAGTGAGCTGGAACAGAGTTTTGAGTATGGTTTCGAATAAGGAGAGAGAGTCAATACTGCGGAGGTCAGGAGGGAGCTGGAGACTAGTCCAGCGGGAGGTACAGAGTATGATGGAGTGAGGAGGATCGCATGGTTTTTTAAAGAGGTGGCTTATGTGGGGAAGGGAGGTCGCATTGTGATATGGGAGTTTTAAATTGGTAATAAATTGAATGAATTGAATTGAATATGTAGCCAACATTTGAAAGATGACTTGATAATAGCGCTGTGACAAACACCAGATACAGCACTGGGACTTGATCAAAGGAAATGAGCACCGCACTCTGCGGACGTCATTGTAAACCAGTAGGGTGGCAGTAGTGTTCTTGACAAACATGGATGCCTCCAGTAAAGCACACACATTCAAATGAAAATCACTCTTAATTAAAACACTTATTTATTGAGCAGTATGTAATACTTGATCCTATTTAAAGTTCTTTCCAGTAGTTTGAATTCTGAATATGACCGGACTTCTTTTCCTTTAACCCTCCCCGTCCCTCCCACAGACGGGTGAAGATCCGGACCGAGCTCCGTCCATCTGGCGCTCCATGTACAGAGCCTTTGGCCGGCCGATCCTGCTCAGCAGCACCTTCCGGTACCTGGCAGACCTGCTGGGCTTCGCCGGGCCTCTCTGCATCTACGGCATAGTCCGCAACCTGGAGGTGCCGAAAAACTTCACATCGACCGACAAGAAAATGGTGAGCTCCGCTCCCTGTTGCTTGGCTTTAAAAGTCCTGGAACAGAACCGCTCAAATGGATCAGAACCAGAATCTGATCCTGTTCTGTTAAACTTGTTGGTTCCAATAAATACGGCAATACTTTGATCTAAATTAATAGGTTTAATTCAAATATAAGCCTGTATTAATAAACATATTTATTATATAACTTTTTTATTTATTTCTGTCACCTTGAACCCCAGTCAGCCTCAGCAGATGGCCGCTCACACAGTGCCTGAAAGTTCTGCTGGAGGTTTCTTCCCTGTTCAAAGGGGAGTTTTCCTCTCCACTGTCGCTACAAGCATGCTTAGTGTGAGGATTGCTGAAGAGTCAATGAGACGAGGCAATCAACTGGTTTTTCCTTAGATAGAAAACTTTGAATCAGTCTTAAAAGAAAATTGGTTTGGAAAATGTTTTTCTTCCTGTAATTGATTTGTTTTTTCATTCGTTTTTTCTTATTTTTGTTAAATTCTTTAAATGCCAGAAATCTGCAGAAAAGCTTTACATTTTGATTCTTTTAAAAGTGAACTCTATCAAATCCATTGGTACTATTGGTAGTTTTTTGGAAAAAATAGGATGGATGATGGTTACTTTTCAGAGACCGCACCAATGCAAAAGCATGCACCAATGAATCCATAATAACAAGATTTCTGGAGAATAAATGTTTGAATATAAATAAACTGAATTGAATTGAAAATTGAATTGAAGTGAGAAGCCAAAAAGTTATTTAATCAAAATCAATCCTGTAACAAGAACAAAAAGCTAAATAACTGTGTCTGTTTGAGAGCATTTAGAGCGTAAAGAATAACGAATGGAATGTGTTCGGTTGATCTTGAAATGCCTGATATCCAGGTCACGCTCTGCACACGCTACAGTAGATATATTAGTTTTACAAACAGCAGCAGTTTAGTGGATTTAATTATAGATTCATCACAGTGTAGCCCTCTGGTTCTGCTGGAGGTTTCTTCCTGTTAAAAGGGGAGTTTTTCCTCTCCACTGTCGCTCTCAATGCTCCCCATGTGTGAGGGATTGCATTCAAGTCAATGAGTCGATGCAATCAACATGGTTTTTTCCTTAGATAGAAAACTTTCTTTGAATCAATTTGACTGGATGATCTGGTGAACTGTAGAGTGACCTGAGATGACATTGGCGCTATAGAAATAAACTGAATTGAATGAATTAATTAGTGAAACATTGTTAATTGCCAGTTAGTCTGCCAGCCTCCTCAGAGGGTCGGGGTGAGGTAACAGTAGAAGAAGAGCAGATGTTTCTGGGATGACGCCATGTTTTCATGCTCTGGCTGCCCCTGTCAGGTGGGTTCACGTGGGCAACAAAGACAGAGAGCAGAGCCTGGCTGCATTATTCAAAGCATGGAAAGTTCCCCACTCAGCCGTCTGTGGAACATCGCTGTGGGAAACTACCCCCACCTCTTTCCCTTTTCAGCAAACAACAACTTTGTACAAATATGGCTTTCTGCTCTGAATTTCTCCAATTGTATCGTCAGATCATCTTTAAGATGGAATTTTGCTGGATGATCAGAAACATGAGTGAATGTGATGGAGCAGCTTGAGGTTCTGTCTCTGAATGTTCTGTCTGTGCTTTCAGGATAACGATTTTGATGTGTACTTCATGCACACCACCGAACTCATGGAAAACAGCTCTGTGTTGGCCGTTCTGCTCTTCCTGGCTCTGGTCCTGCAGAGAACCTTCCTTCAGGCCTCCTACTACGTCACCATTGAGACGGGCATCAACCTGAGGGGGGCTCTACTGGCGAGTTAACCTAATTAAATCGTTTTTAAAGTGTTCACAACTAACAAGTCAGAAAACAATTAAATTACACTGCAAAAAATGGAAATCTAAATAAGTAATTTTTGCTTAAATTAAGTGCATTTTTTCTTGTATTGAGGAGGTAAATGAGAGACTTTGCTAATGGAACACGACAATTTACATTTCAAATAAGAAAAAAGCAATTGCTTTGTCTAATTTCAAGTGCAGATTATCTAATTATCTTATTTTAGGAGTAAAAATACTCATTCCATTGGTAAATAATCTTATTTACCTACAACATTAAGGGTAAATACACTTAATTTAAGAACTTTACTTATTTCTAGATTGTTTTTGCAGTGTACAACTGTAAAATGTTTACCAACATGTACATCTAAGACATTGTTAGAAAGCTTAGATTCTCCAAAATTCAACCACTTAGTTCATTTCATAGAAACAGCGAGCAACAAAGCACAATTAACACAGATATAACGGCATGGTGACATGTAAACATGACAAAGAGCCCACTATGGAAAAACAATCTAGAAATGAGCCAAAGATTTCTTAAATTAAGTTTATTTACCCTTAATCCGAGTAGGTAAAGGAAATTTTTACTCTTAAAATAAGATAATTGGATAATATGCACTTGAAGTAAGAGAATGCAAATGTATTTTCTTATTTTAAATGTAAATGATCTTGTTTCATTGGCAAAATGTCTCTTTTACCTCCTATAATCCTGGAACAAATGCATTTATTTTAAGAAAAAATTAGTTATCCCGATTTTGATTTTTTTCCAGTTTACAACAAAATACATTTAAAGGCATCCAGAAGCCATATTATAAATCCAATCTTCAATTGTTTATACTCCATTCGTCCATAAGGGTCCACAGATTTAAAGTAATCCAGAATAATATTCATAAAAACATTCCATGATGACAAATATCCCTAAATAACGTCTGTTTTTTGACGTCAAAAAAGTTAGCTGGTCATAGCTAATGCTTAGCATCTTGCGAATAAGACTTCCTTAAATGTTTTTGTTTTTTTTACATCCTCTTCCTACCTACAAAACAAAAGTGTCCAGATCTTTGCATGACTTGATTTGATTCAGGGACAGCCCAGGAAGTCTCAAAAGTGCTCCCTGACTGTCAGCCAATGATGCACCGAAAGGTTATTCACTAAATGAAACTTTTTATATTTTTTGTATTATTCATCTATTTTTTACAGTTCAAAAATTAGCTTTATTTTTTTTTCATAAAAAGCTCAATGAATGAATTCTGCACAATTGGAACAGTTTGGCACAATCTGCACTGGGAAAATAATCTAGAAATAAGTAAAGATGTCTTGAATTAAGTGTATTTACCGTTAATTTGAGTTTGTAAATGAAGATAGTTTGCCAATGGAATGAGTATTTTTACTCTTAAAATAAGATAATCAGATAATATGCACTTAAAAAACGACAATGCAATTGTGTTTTCTTATTTTAAGTGTAAATTGTCTTGTTCCATTGGCAAGATTTCTCTTGTACCTCCTCAATCCAAGAACAAATGCACTTATTTTAAGAAAATGAATGACTTATTTAGATTTCGATTTTATCCAGTGTGGCACTGGCGCCAGTGACACCAGAAGTTCAAAGTCCCACAGCTCTGGAACTGTTATACCCAGGGGGCGGTTTTAGGAAATTTGGGGCCCTAGGCAAAGACAGGCAGGGGCCCCTGAGAAGAAAAAACCCATAAAACAGACCCATTCTACAGATAGAGAAATGTTAATAGAATAGACATCCATTATTTGTTCTAGGTTTTGTCCCTCTCTTCTTGTCCCTTTTTCCTCTCTATTTATCAGCGTTCTGATGGCATTTTAGCCAAAAGGATTTTTATCAAAAAACATAATTAATGTGCACAAATAAGGATTAGTTGTATTAACCATACATGGAAACAGAGTTTTATGGGGCCCCCAGAACTTGGGGCCCTAGGCAACTGCCTAGTATTGCCTAAAGGTAAATCCCCCCCTGGTTATACCTAGATGTCTGAACGTTCCTGCAGGTTTGGTTGACATCATGAAAGATGTTATACAATGAGACATGCCTATTTTCAAGCATGTTCTCTATTGCTGCTGTTCAAAAAGGTCCTACTTTTTTCCCGAAGATAAAAAAACAACTTGGAGTCATGTTTGATGCAGCTTAGGCTGTGTTTTACTCACACTATATTCATTTATATTTTCAAATGATGATCACAAATATAATTTGGGGTTGCAGTTCCTCAGTTATTTGTTTTTCTATTTGGGTATGCAAAATAGGCAATGATTACCCCAAAATTAGGTGGGTTTTTAAAGCAGCAAGTCCCATACTGACAGCAGGGAAGTCAGAAGAACCGGAACATTGTTAAACACATACTGGAAATTTTTAATACTTTTAAATATTTCAAGGATTTTATGAGCTGTGTTTAATGGGAATAATGTTGAAGAGCTTCAGAAAGTTTGGAGGTTTTGTCCTTCAAAGCGACTCTGATTTATTCTCTGATGTTTCATCTCCAGGCGATGATCTACAACAAAATCCTTCGACTGTCCACATCCAACATGTCGATGGGGGAGATGACTCTGGGTCAAATCAACAACCTGGTCGCCATCGAGACCAACCAGCTGATGTGGTTCCTCTTCCTCTGCCCCAACCTCTGGGCCATGCCTGTACAGGTGAGCTCTGCTTCATAGAAAACTAAGCTCCAGATGTTCTGCTTTGGCTGTGGAGAACTTTCAGCTCTGCTCTTTATCTTAGATTGTGATGGGAGTGATTCTGCTCTACAACTTCTTGAGCTGGAGTGCTTTGGTGGGAGCATCGGTGATAGTTCTGTTGGCTCCGGTTCAGTACCTCATTGCTACAAAGCTGGCGGAGACACAGAAAAGCACCCTGGTAAGCAG
Organism: Cyprinodon brontotheroides; assembly: GCA_018398635.1. Lineage (NCBI taxonomy): Eukaryota > Metazoa > Chordata > Actinopteri > Cyprinodontiformes > Cyprinodontidae > Cyprinodon > Cyprinodon brontotheroides. Next base: position 2,921,894 of record JAGKQL010000004.1, on the reverse strand, counting down.
TGAAGTCATGCATGTTGAACTCTGGAGTTGCGGTTGGGTCATCAAGATCCCAACAAGTTGTTTGGTTTGGGTACATCTCCCAGGGGTCCACCAATGCTCAATCTGGGCCCTGTTTGCTTTTACACCACCTCTCTGGGGTAGAACATCTGATCACATGCATCTCCTAGCAATGGCGTAACAACACAACAATAGGCCTGTAAGCAACATTATCTGGGTGGGCCCTATATGAAGTACAAAAAGTACCACTGTCTGCTTTGATATTGGTGTCGTGGTTAAACAGCTCACCATCATGTTGAAATCTGCCATGTATTGGGGTGTAAATATGGTCCAGTCAGTTAATGTAGCATCATTACATCTGCAAAGAGACGTCCTAGTCCACAATTGTTTAAGCAACTGCATACTCTGCTTACCGATAGTTACGTTTTTGTCTCCTAATAATGCCATTCCGACGATACGCAGACGATACCCAGATCTATCGCCATGATGATCACATGGTCTCAGAGGAAGGACGTCCTGACATGGATGAACCCCCATCACTTCCATTTAACCTTCTCTAAAATTAAACTGCTCTTCTTCCCAGCCAAACCAACCAGAACCAGGATATCTGCATCCAAACAAAATGTTTAAGAAGTGTCTTTATAAGGTAAAAATGCTGATATGCTGGTGAAGATTCTCATCCAGGTCTTAGTCATTCCAAAAAAGTAAAAAAAAAACAGTCCACTGGACTTTGTTTCCAAGTTTGAAGACGTTTCCCTCACCATCCAGGATGCTTTTTCAATTCAGAATGTCAGAAATAGCGTTGAGTTCGCAGGATGATGGGCTACTGTTATAAAACCTTCTGACATTTTGAATTAAAAAGCTTCCTGGATGGGAAATAAAACGTCTTCAAACTTGGAAACAAAGTCCAGTGGATTGTTTTTTTTTACTTTTTTTGGAGTAAAAATGTTAGCTTATCAGGGGGAGTTGTTTTGATTATTTCTTATGATTTATCTCTGTGCTTGTTAAACCCTAATAATACCTGCCTGCTACATGTTAAAGCTCACGTTTTCCCAAGCAGGTTATATAATCGGGACAAGAATTGGAAATGAAATGGGAGCAAACAGACAGAGTGGATTATTTTTAACAGAATCTGTGTATTCAGAGGTTTCTTCATGTAGAAGACTGTGTTACCTGAATAGGGCTGGAGCCAGAGACATCTCCTCATTTATAAACATGTGTATGATGTGATGATGTGCCCTCGAGGCGTATAAAATTCTTCTTTAACTGTTGCTTATTCCTGATGAAGGAAGCTCCATGGTTAAGCGCTACCAGTAACCTGAGTCATCGCTCTGGTCTGAGTAACATTACAGTTCCTGTTAAATCTGTTCTCATGATTATATAATGTTATTTAAAACTTTATGATTTCTTCTCAGGAAACAATCAGGCATAGAAAGCTTAGAGATGTAACCACAGAGCTCTCCTTTATAGTCTACTCCACCAAAGATTGCTGGAGACTGATAGTTGATTATCATACCCGATGGTGCCCCATACCTGACCCAACATACCACCGAGTCTATCCGCTACACTCTTATAACTCCTCTTCCAGCCTTTGCTGGGAAACCTCTGCAGATGATCCAGAACCTGAAGGTGTTTGGTTTTTCAGCCAGTCCAAAATAAAACACTTCATCCTTCTGTTTGTAAAACTCCACCGCCTCCCATCATGGCCCGTTTCCATCAGTACCAACTCTGCTTTTGGCTTCAACTCTTTCTGCTTTTTTGGCTTTTTCATTTTTAACTGTTATGTGGAGTGATGACCCTTTTGTCATTCCAATGGATGTGGTTCAAATTGGACTGAGTTGGGCTGAAGAAAAAAGTCTAAAGTCAAGTTCCTGGCAGTGCAAGCATGTTAGGGCGCTGTCACAACTTACCGATTTAGCCAGCGTATGCCAAACGTCCCAGACATTTTGGGTGTATGCATAGCATATTATTAATGTCCAGAACTTATGCACAACAACAGCCTAACTTATTCATAACGTACAGCAGTGTACTGTTTATGAAAGGATGCACAAGCAGCCCCTTTCATAAACAGTACTGTACATGGGAATTCACTTGAAAAAATATGATTTTTTTCTTAAAATAAAATAGATGCATTTGTTCTTGGATTGAGGAGGTAAGAGACATTTTTGCCAATGGAACATGGCAATTTACACTTAAAATAAGAAAACACAATTGCATTGTCTTAAAAAAGATAAAAATACTAATTCCATTGGCAAATCATCTTATTTATTTACCTGCTCAAATTAAGAGGGTAAATACACTTAATTTAAGAAATATTTACTTATTTCTAGATTGTTTTTCTAGTGTATAAGAAAAAAAACCCAAAGATTTTTTTAAATAATATTTTGGTAAGGGCACCACCATGTTGAACTACTCCAAAAGGTGATGGCATACCGTAAAAAACGATCTGAATATAAGTAAAAATATCTAAATCATTGGGGTGGTCATGTCCTTACCTCCAGCGCCCAAATGAGATGATCTGGCCAAATTTGGGCCCCAGTATTTTCCTTACTCTTTGGGTCAGAGAATTGTGACAATATGCACTTGAAATAAGACAATATACTTGTTTTTTTCTGATTTTAAATGTAAATTCCTCTGTGATTCATTGGCAAAGTGTCTCCCTTACCTCCTTAATTCGGGCCCAAATTCACTTATTTTAGTTAAAAATATGACTTATTGAGATTTAAATTCTGCGCAGTGCAGTGGCTGGTCTGGCGTTTCATATTCGCAGTACTGAAAGCATTTTCGATGCAATGGCAATACATCAAAACCGGCAGAAATTGCTCCAAAGATCTAACATCGCGCAGCATTTGCGCGATGAAGCCGGAAAAATGTAATGTTGCAGCGTTCACATCCCTTTGATTCACTCTCAGACACGTGCCATAGTAAGCAGAGAAGAGGCAGCCTTGAAGCCGGGGTTCTGACTATAAGTGCTACCATTATTAATAAGATTCGTGGAGAGTTCTGTGGCTGAAAGAACTCTCCCTGTCATACTTTAGCAGGAGTGAGAAAACTCAACCTGGAACACAGGAATATTGAATCTGTCCATGTCTTGATCCTGCTGTTCTCCAGGAACACTCCACAGATCGTCTGAAACAGACCACAGAGATCTTAAAGGGTATCAAGCTGCTGAAGCTGTACGCCTGGGAGGATATCTTCTGCGACAGCGTGGAGCAGACCAGAGGCAAAGAGCTCACCAGCCTGAGGACGTTTGCTTTCTACACATCCATGTCCAGTAAGATAAAGAGCACAAACATGAGCTTCAGTCATCTTTAGTCTTCTGAGTTCCTCAGCCATCTCCCTGTTTTCAACCCCTCAATGATGCAACTTTTAGAAAACCTTCTAACTGGCTCTTTGAGAGTTTGTCAGTTTCCCTTTAAGATTCAGTTTCTTTGAAACTCACAAAAAGACAGTTTGATGCATTTTTTGTTTAAACCACCAAATATTTAAGAAGAATCCGACATAATGTTGGTTCATATGAGGAAACACACACTTTATTTGAGGCCAGTGTGTTTTAACTGTGGCCTTCTTCAGGGTTACTGGTTTCTGAGTATAAATCAGCCTTAAGGCTCTGGCAATTAAATAATAATGGCTAACAAAAAGGCCTTCTTATATGAGAGCCACTTTAGGTCCCTTTTCACCAAGGGCTCATAAGGGGAACAGTACCAAAGGCAGATCCCAGTCAGGGAATCAAGGAGTGAGTGGTGGGCGCAACCAATGAGCTCTGTGCAGAAAATAAGAGACCAGACCATGCAGTACCGTACGGTCATCAGCAGGTGCATGATGACATGAGATTGCTGCCACATGTGCCTTAATCCCTTATCATGTAGGGACTAGAGAAACTCTAGAACAGAGGGCACTGTGCAGGAAACTGGGTGCTCATTATGGGGGTACCACAAAGAGTAGAGTACCACTAAGAGAACAGACACCAGCCGACATTGTAATGTCCTCAAGTGGAGGGTGTATGGTGCGCTGAACAGAGTCAAACAGTCAGTCAGCCTCCCAGTGGCCATACCCACAGCTGGAGCATTGAGGTTTGGGGCGCCATATTCGTCCCCCCAATTAAAGTCCCATTTACACTACCCTCTGAAAACCGATCTGTGCCGAGTTCGGACCAAGCTTGGATCAGTTGACTCTGCCGAGCTTGGTTCCTTACGATCGTTTACAAATCACGCTAGCACAGTGCCTAACGTCCTTGTGAGGATCTACGGTGCTACTGCTCTCTAGAGGGAAACAAACAAATCAACATGGCAGCGCCCCTAACTTTCAGGAAGTTTGGTTATAATTGTAATATTTCGCGGTTTGTGCAGAGTCAGGCAAAGAAGGCAGCCTTTGGTGAATTTAATTATATTAGTCGGCTTTTGGGAAGTGGATACAACAAATGGTCGTCTAATCGGGCTTACAGACGCAGGAAACAATGACAGAATCATCACTGGAAATCGTGTGGCATGCTTTCATGATTACGGAGGCTGACTGTAAGGAGTTGCGCCACATTGCGGTGAAGGGACCACTCTACCAGAGCAGGAGCCTGGTGAGAGAAAGAGTCTGCGATCTGATTGTTCACCCAAAGTAAATACATTGCCCATAGGGTGGACAGGAGAAGAGAGGCCCATTTCAGGAGATCTCTGGACACCTTCAGAAATCGTGCCAATGTGGTCCCTCCCTGATGGTTTATGTGGTAAACCAGAGAGGTGTTATCCGTCCCAATCAGCACCTACTTTACTTCTAGGTAGAGCCATCTGTACGACAACTCTAGAACATGTATATGTTCGGTGCGCTCCAATCAACTCCAAACACTGCAAACCACTCTGCCTTGCCACACCACCCATGCGACTGGCATCTGTGGTGACTACCTCCCCACAGGGACTTTCTGCCTTGTCTTGGGGCCAGAGCATAAAGCACGTCTACGATACTGTGAGCCTGCAATGCCTGTGCCAGATGGAGTCCAGATGAAAGCTATTGATCCACCTTTAAAAAGGGCTCAGAAAGAGCAAAATCAATGGCACAACACGAGTAACAGAAGCCAGTTTGCCTTGCATCTGCAGAAAGGAGACGTAGGGAAACTGCCTACCCAGCCATAATTTACTGACCAGCTTGAGTATGTCATCCACCCTGTGAAAGTTGACCAAGTTGACATTGAGGCCCCACTGTGACACCTTACCTGAGAAAATGGCGATGTTCTGTTGCAGTAGGCATGTGAAAGTAGGCGTACCTCACATCTATAAACCAGTCTACTTTTGCAGTGGCCTGAAGAACCTCTAATGTCCGGAGCATGTGGAAGGGAATGACCTTTGGGTACTGATTGAGGCCCATCAGATCGAAAATGGGGTAAAAACCACTTGCTGTACATCAAGGGTAAAGAAACCACCAGGCCTTTCCCCAGTCTGAGGCTGCAGCCGAGCACTGGAGCTAGCAGGATGCCTTAAATGCGAAGCCATAAGCTGGAAGAGGAGGCGCGAATGCTGCCATCACCAATGTTCACATCACCTACCTCACAAGTCAAGGGGGTTTTGCAAGGGAATATTCAGTGCTTTCAGCACTGCAGTTTGGTGGTCAGTAGCCTTGGTAACAATGGCCAGACACACCTGGTTTAATCAGTTCATCCAGAGTAATTAAAAAGACAGGACACAAAAAGCTCAGTAGTGGAATTGCACATAGAGCCCATTAATCTTCTGGATAGAGCCCAGAACCATCTGTATGGATACAAGTAGCTCTAAGCTAATGCTAGTAGAGCTGAATCTAGATGTTTCATCCTGTATGAAACTGTTTGCTGCATCATCAGTGACTTAAAACATGTTTTCTTTTTGCAGTTTTCATGAACGCTGCTATTCCCATCGCTGCCGTTCTTGCTGTAAGTGTCTTTATTTCCACACATCTGTTTATTTCAACCTTTTTCTCTGGTTTGATTCAGTCATACTGTGATACTAACATCAGTTTAGCTTACTGACCATAATGGTGAAACCTCAAACTCTTTCTTCATAGACGTTTGGAGTACATCACTTCCTCACCAGCAGCATTCCCAGTCCTTCTCATGCCTTCGCAGCTCTGGCGCTTTTTCACATCCTGGTCACTCCGCTCTTCCTGCTCTCTACTGTGGTCAGGTTTGCGGTGAAGGCCCTCGTCAGGTGAGTTTTCCGGAGACATTCCATTCTATTCGTTTTGGATGGGACCTAACATCTGGACAAAGTGGAGATCTGAAAATGGCTGTGACATTGGGGAGTGGCAGCCTGGTGGTTTGGGCATTGAGCCCCACTCCCACAGACTGCCACTCTGGGTCCCTGAGCAAAAGACCTTTAACTCCACACTGCTCCCCAGGCACCAGAAAATGGCAGCCCACTGCTCCCCAAGGGTTAATTTCGCTACTGGGTCCTTGTGACAGTGTAATGTCAATAAAAAGCTATGTTTTTGACCTTGTCTCATTGGTCGAAACGTTTGTCTGCTTTCCTGCAGCGTCCAGAAGCTCGGTGAGTTTCTTCAGAGTGATGAAATCGGAGACGACAGCTGGAGAAATGGAGACATATCCGTTTCCCTGGATGTTGGGAAGAAACACCTGGGAATGGTGAGAGCTGCTCATAACACGCCACTCATAAAAACCAGGAACTGCGATGCGAGCACAAATGGAGATGGCCTGTCAGTCAGAGTTTATTTTTATTAGTTTGGTCTTCACCTTTAAAATTAATTGTTTGAATTTATAAAAAAAAAATATATATATATATATATATATAAAAATAGTTGATCAAACAGCTGAAAGGATTTAAACCTCTTCTTTCCTGTATGCAATGATGCTATAGTGCTGGCATCCCCAAAGTTAGTCCTCGAGGGCCCCTTTCCTGCAGGTTTTAGAGGTTTCTATGCTTAAAGCCGGGCATACACTGTGCAATTCCTTGCCCTATTTGGGCCAACTTTTCAGTCGAGCAAGAATTTCCGCCGAGTTTCAGCCTGATCGTGCGTTGTGTCACCACAACGAGGGGGGATCAGCCTCTCACCACCTCCCGATCAGGAATTCTGAAGTCGGGAGAAAATCAAACATGTTATATTTTCAGCCGACCATCGTGGGCAAATCGCTCAGTGGGCAAACAAGGATTCTTCTCTTTCTTCTTCTTCTTAGATGCAAACACAGAAGCATGGCCGGGGTGCGAGTGAAATGGAGTTCTTTCTGTAAACTTGACAGACCATAGTAGCCACGTTTGCTGAGTCATGTCTTTGTCCAAAAACGTCGTCTACTTTTCTTTTTAGGGCTTTCAGCACAAAATTGCACAGATTGCCAAGGCAGCACGTTTCACTCTAGTGAGCTTCATATTCCTCTTCTGCTCCTTTGGCTTCCGGATAAACGTGTCTGAGTAGCGTCATCGCACTACGTAGCTGAGTCCCATGTGGTTTATAGACGTACAGTGTGAGCAGGTAGATCGCATCAGAGCATCGTGCTGAACACGCATCGTGAGCTGTGAACTCGTACGAAGAAACCCTGCGGTTTCGTCGTTCAGTGTGAGCTTTAGCTGTCTGCAATGATTGAAAAAAAAAAAAAAAATCGCACAGTGTATGCCCGGCTTTAGCACAGCTGATTCTGATGATTGCAGTTCAGGAAAAGCCTGTAAATCTACTATGAAGGTAAATCAGATGTGCTGGATCGGGGAAACCTCTAAAACCTGCAGGACAGCGGCTCTCGAGGACCAACTTTAGGAATGCCTGCTGTAGAGGGTCTTTTATTTTTGGGGATGCCTAACGTTTCCCCATCTCCATTATGATCCTACTGTCGTGTAAAGACCACAGCCATCAACAGGAAGGGGCCGAAGCGCTACCAGATGGACCACTACGAGCAGCCGAGCCGGCGCGCGATGAGACCCATGGAGACAGAGAACGTGGCAGTAAAGGTCAGGTTCAAAGTTCAGACGTTTTACAGCTTTGTTTGGTTTTCTAGACTCAATATGGATGTCAGCAAGGGACAGTGAGGGAGACTAGCTTCTGATCTACAGTTCTCAGGGCTTTAAAAGGGCCAAAATAGTTGATTGGAAGTAACCAAAAACAGCTGGGAAACTTTAAAGCTGACTCTGTTACTTTCCATGACTTTGTAGTTTCTTCACAGAAACTTTCTCAGAACTTTCCGGAAAATTTTGATAGAATTTTTCTGGAACTACCACATGTCTCTTAAGTACTTATACAGAAAACTTCTGAGTATTTTTCTATAACATACTGTTTATCATACAGCTTTCTTTAGTAATCTAATGTCCTTCATGAAAGTTACTGGATAGTTTTATCAATGCCAGTGTCAACGCTTTTCTCAAACTGTACTTAGTTGAATTCTCATTTTCAAGGATCCACTGGTTCAATTCTTAGAACATTACCAGAATTAAATGTTTTTTTTAGCCCTACAGGAGCTACATGGCTAATTTCAATAAACCCGCTGGTTTATTTTGTGGATTTAATGCACATCTTTCAACACTACTTTTAACCAGCACAAAATTCAGCGACAGGCACCTTTGGTTGGGCAAAACTAAGTTTTAAAAATGGTTAAGAAAGCATTTCCATTTTTGGTACAACTTCTGTGTAGACCAGAGGTCACGGATTAGCGGATCGCAGTCCGGATCCAGATCCGGATCCGGATCCACCTGCTTGCTAATCCGGACTCAACCTGATTTAAAACATTTGACGACATTGTCTAATTTCACTTGCGCCGCTTCTCCTGTTAATATGGTAAAGCCGGGCTTGCTTTAGTGGTGCAGTGGTTAGCACACGACCCATGTATGGAGGACTTAGTCCTCGACATGGGCGAAGGTCCGGGTTCGAATCTGGCCTGTGGTTTTTTCCCGCATGTCTCTCCCCCTCTCTCATACCCCCTTTCCTGTCAGCCTACTGTCTATAAAAAAACGAGCCACTAGTGCCGTAAAAAAATATATATATTATCTATCTATCTATCTATATATATATATATATATACACGTTAAAGCCCTCCAGAGCGTCCAGCACCAGGTTGTACGTGTTCCACATGATCCAATGAGCTGCTGTCATTCTGGGTTGCTGCTAGCTGGGCATTTCTTTAGACACAGTAGGCAAACCTGTGGCAAGCCAAGCGATGAGAGAAAGAAGGAGAAGATGATGAGAAAGAGAGCAGAGAAAGTGTGGACTGGCGGAAGAAGCTGTGGTGAACTGGTGACAGAAAAGTGAAATGGTGTCGTAAAGATGCCAAAATCCTGGGAACATTTAGAGGATGTTTAGCTCAACCTGCTGCTGTGAAGCAGGATTTTCCTCCATGAACAGAATCAGAAAATAAATACCGATCCAGGCTCAAAAATGAGCTCTTGATAGAGGTGTGCTTTAGGAATGGATTTAATCTCCATTCAAAAACCACAGGTTTGGGACTTGCAGGCAAGCATCAAAGCCCACTTTCAACCTTAAGACAGAAAAGAAAGAAAAATAACAAAACAATCAGTTCAGGTGTTTTATAAAAATGTGTAAATCAGGAAATTGTCTATATAGCAAACTGAATGATTGTTGTTCTCTACTTAAATAAACACTTTAGATTTTTAAAATGTAAAAACAATTTTTTTTTATTTAAAAAGTCAATATATAATATGGATGCATAAAAACCTCATTTTCTTTCAGTGTTAAATTCTGTTTTAAGTAACCGATTATAATTAAAATGTCTCCAGACCTTTACTGGTTGATGATTTTCTTTATTTGGACCCCGCTGATTTTAAATTGATTACCCCTGCTGTAGCTCCTCGAAGGGTGTATTTGATTTTCTTAAGCAAAAAAAATAAATAAATAAATAAAAACATAATCTCCTTAACCCAGAGGGATACTAAAGGACATTTATCAAACTTCCAGTGGAAAATTAAAGTATGTTTAGACAATAAAGATGTAAAAGCATTTTTACAATAAAGATGTAAAAGCATTTGAGCAGAACTTAGTACTACAGTAGGGTTGAGGATACCAAATATGGCAACAAATGGACAAGGTTGCAGATCTACTTTCAAAACAAAAGACATAAATCTTCAAAATAAAAATAAAAAAAAAATACTGAAAACCAGGAATACTCACAAGGGGTAAAGAAATGATGACAAACCAGCCAAGAGTGACTGAACAGGAGGAGAAAAATGGGAGAGAGAAACAAAGACCAGGCTAATTAGCAGATTGGGAGCAGGTGTGAACAGAGAGGGAAGCAAGAAGGGAGCTAGGGAAAACGAGACTGATACAAGAAGGAAAACAAGAAATATCTAAGAACTCACATACAGTCAAAAATAACTAGAACACAAAAAGGAGATAAGACCAAAGGAAACTCAGAGATAAAACTTGAACAGAATCAAAACCATGAAAGCCTAAATTTAGGGAAATTAATCCTCTATACAACTTTAAATTGAATCAAACTAAGACGAGCACAAGATGAGGAGGATGGACTTCTGTAAATGGCGTTATCCCAACCATCTTGGCTCAGGTGGATTCCCAATTCTTTATCCCATGCATTTCCAAGTTTGACATTAGAATCAACCCTTAGATTTATAATAAAAAGATAAATCTTTGAAATCGTACCTTTCTGAAATGGATTATATGCAAAAAATATTTTCCAGGGCTGTATGGAAGTATGGAAAGAACATTGTGGAAGCAATTAGAGGCAAAATTCAGAATTTGTAAATGACAAAATAAATGCATACCAGGTAAACTGTATCTGGAAAATATATTTGCTATCAAATACTCCTGATGCACTGGAAAAATGATATAGAAATAAGTAAAAATGTATTAAATAAAGTGTATTTACCCTTAATTTGAGTAGGTCAATAAGATAGTTTTCAAATGGAATGAGTAGTTTTACTCTTAAAATAAGAATTAGATAATATGCACTTGAAATAAGACAATGCAATTGTCTTATTTCTTATTTTAAGTGTAAATTGTCTTGTTCCATTTGGAAAATGTCTCTTTAACCTCCTTAATCCAAGAACAAATGCATTTATTTTAAGAAAAAATGACTTATCTAGATTCAGATTTTTTGCAGTGTATAGTTGTTTTAAACCCCTATCATGCCAAATAGAAAATGATTGGTCATAAACAGATGTAGGAAACAAACCAAAACTGCCTTGTCTATCTAATCTCACCTTGGTCTAAACACTGCCTGCGTTATAAGTTGGTTTATAGTAACAAAAGCAGTTCTTCACACTGACTTTTTCTTTATATGAAATGTTCCAGTATGTTGACTTTTAGGATGGACAGAAGGCGTACTTTCTTTTCACCCCGACTCTCCGTGTGTTTTTGTTTGTACACGGCCTTTATGCCTTTGACAGGAAATGCATGATTCACATGAGAATTCGTTGCCCCCTGAAGGGTCTGTGAAAGTGTCCAGATTTTTCTCAGCTGCTTTGTAAACGCTCCTCTTCCTGTCTCCTCCCTGTGGAGTGATGCTACTGTCCAGACTGGCCGCTAATTAAAGCCGAAGATGCTGTCGCTTTCCCACACCAGCATCTGTATCCGCTCTGGATGCTTCTGGTTATGATGTTTCTGGAGCTTTAGTTCAGGTTAGAGCTCAGTTTGCTTCATGACCTGAAGGGTTTATGCAGTGGCGGTGTTCTAGAACAAATGTAGCAGGGGGCCAGGAGGGGGCCAGCATGTTTACTTTTATGGGGGCACAGAAAAGCATGAAATAAAAAAACAGGGCGAGGGATTCAAATATATTAAGATTAGATTAGATTAGATCATTACTGTCATTACACATGTAGCAGGTACAAAGGCAACCAAAATGCAGTTTAGGTTCAACCAGAAGGCGGCACAGCAGCAAGTGCAGATAAATACGGTTCCATAAATGGTTGCGACATGGGTTTCTACTAAATGAGTATAGAGAGATGAATATTATTATAAATAATGAATATAATATATAGATCACTAGTGTTATGAACTAAATTTACAGCTGGATATGTACCGAATATAATATACAGATGGATATTACTATATAAAAAAATGAATAAATAAAGTTTGGACGGAAGCTATCTAAATTAAAGTGCAGTGGAAGGTAATTGCATCATGATGGTCTTCACTGATTATGTATTAATATTAAGTGAACTGCATGAAGTAAAATGTCTATTCAATTTGATTTAATAAAAATTCTATGTCTTATTAGGGTCAATATACACTTATAATTTAGGATTTGTACATATTTTTCACTCAATCTGTTAAAATGACCATTTTCTATAAAAACTGAATTAGTACTCAAGAAAAATTTATAAATTCAGCTGTAAAAATTTGAGATTTTTTTTTATTTGTTTTGAAAAAAACATTTAACAGATTAAAGGCTTCAGTGGCTTCAATACCATTGAATACGGCTTTATCACTTTATTGTTTTTAAACAATTGATTAAACAGAATAATAAAGAATGAGAATTAAATTGATCCTTGTCTCTAGTGGAGGATTTCAAGTGTGTCGGGGTAAGGCAAGGCAAAGGCAAGGCAAAATTATTTGTATATAGCACAATTCAGTTACAAAAGACGATGCAAAAGTGCTTTTACAAGATTAAAATATATGAAAATAAAAAAAAAGAATCAAAGCAGTAAGGAAAAAATAAATAAAAAATAAAAATGCAGAAACAAAAAGAACATTTAAAAACAGTTGGACTAAAGAAATTAAATAAAGAAGTTGAACTAATGATGTTTTAGTTGAACTGTTTAGCTGAATAATAGTCGAAGGCAATCCTAAATAAATGTTTTTTTAGTTTTTTTAAAAGGAACTCAGGCTTTTCCGCACTTTTACAGTTTTCTGGAAGTTTGTTCCAGATAATTGGTACATAGGAACAAACGCTGCTCCAATGTTTAGTTCTGGTTCTAGGTATGCAGAAACCTAATCACACAGAATGAACAGAGCGGTCTGAGGGTTGATACACCGAGCGCTAGCAAGTCTGTGATGTATTTAGGGTGCTAAGCCATTCAGAGATTTTATAGATCAACAGAAGTATTTTAAAGTCTATTCTCTGAGATACAGGAAGGACTTTAGAACTGGGGTGATGTGCCTACTTTCTTAGTTCAGTGAAAATATCGGCAGCAGCTGCCTGACCAGCCAGCCGTCTGATCCACTTTGTGGGCAGACCTGTGAAAACGCCGTTGCAGTAATCAATTCGACTAAAAATGCATGGATTAGTTTTTCCAGATCATGCTGAGACATTAGTCGATGGGGTCTTGTTCACGAGTGATGGACGGATGGACTGATCTTTGCGGAGTCGGCAGTGATGCGGTTGCTGTATCGGACTGTCGTGGTGGAGGGGGAGCTGAGTCGCGGGGCAAAGCTCCCGATTTTACCATCGCATCTACGCTCCCACCCCCACCTGGTGCGGTCTTGGAGATCTGGGTAATGACCGCAGAGGACAAGTGGTCATTACATTTAAATAGAGTTTTCCTTTCAGTGAGGGTGGTTATTTGATACCCCAAGTCGCTGCTCCTCCACATAGAGAGGAGCCAGCTGAGGTGGCTCAGGCATCTGCTTCAGATGCCTCCTTGTTGCCTCCCTCGGGAGGTGGTCCGGGCATGTCCTATCTGGAGGAGGCCTCGTGGGAGGCCCAGGACACGTCTCCCCGAGACTATGTCTCTGAGCTGGCCTGGTGTCACCTCTGGGACCCCCCAGAGCAGCTGAAGAGAGGTATGTTGGGGTATGGAATACTGGGCATCTCTGCTTTCAGACTGCTTCCTCTGCAACCCGGCCAAAGAAAATGAATGGATGGACAAAAGACCTATCAGTAGGAGCTTTATGTGGACCGGCTGCTGCCTGCGCAGCGCCTATCATCTTGGAATGACTTCATGTAAAATCATGTCTGAAACCTAAACCCTGTTTGTTCCTGGATATAGATGTGATCCAAAACGAGCTGAAAAGTCTGTGAGCATCATGAAATCGCCTATTTAAAAAAAAAAAAAAAACAGACGCTTGCACGCACACGCCGCCGTCTAGATGTATGAGGACGGAGAGGAGACTCCATCTACCACCTTCGACACTAAACTCTCCTCCTCTGTATCGCTGCAGCCTCTGTCCATATGCCTCGGACACTATTACGCTTTATTATTGGACACAAATAATCGGATTGAAGGCCTGACCAGATCAAAACTGTTTCATGTAAACATGTCAGACTGGAAGATCTAATCCGATTCGTCCATCGAAATAAATTTTAATTCAAAGAGAGAGGTGGTTTTTGGCGATCGCCATGGTGATTGGCCATGTAAACACCCATTCCGATCTTAAGAGTAAAATAATCTTCACTAAGCGTGATGTGTAAATCGCCAGCGCGGACGCTTTTCCGCCTTTGTCAACAACAGGAACCATCGGTCGCTCGGGGCTTTTGTTGTGGGAATAAATATGGCGTGGAGGAGCCCTGAACGCCGACTTCACTCGTTCATTTAAAGCTGCAGGAAGCGCAGGAATTTATCCTCCTCCTCTTCCTCTCTCCACACTCCATGGCAATCCAGTTGGAATGCGCTCATTCTCTACATTTTCTCTCGGATATTTCGCTGCCAAGCGCTTTTTTCCTCTCTGTTTTTCTTCCGCTGCCCGAGCTACTCGCTTGCCGTGGCCTCCTAAAACCAGACGCAGACAGAACTGCCAAGTTTGGTAGGAAGTCTGCGCATGCTTAAAATATTTAATCTGATCCAACGCTTGGTACCTTTGGTATACACACGTCATGATCGGATCATTTCATTTAGTGTCCATGTAAACGGAGATTTTGAATTTCCGATCAACCAAGGTTTGGATCGGATCGGGGAAATTTTGCGCGCACTAGCTACGTTTGCGCAAACGTAGCTAGTGTCGTTTCTAAGTCACCAATTTAGTGGAATTTCCCATTGGGAACCTACTAGCACTAAGATGCTAACTGGTTAGCAAGATGCTTCCGACAAACCGGCCACAACTAAACTTGCTTGTGAACCTTCTGCCACACAACACCCTCTTTATAAAGGACCAATCGCATTCACTTTATTTACTCGTTTAAAGTTGTGCACCACTCGGGAGAATTCGGAAATGCAACGTTTGGAACAGCCGCTTCCCTACGACTTAAATGACGCTTCAGCACTATGCTGCCATGCGTTACGTTAGGCTGTCGTTGGACATAAGTTCTGGACGCATTATAAATACTCTATGGCATCGCCCAAAATTAAAAAAATACATAGTTTAGTGTTAGTGGTAGTTTAGCGTTTCAGGAGGTGTACGGGACGTCGGGTTAAAATCAGCAAAAGGTGTGACGGCGTCATAAGATTGCTGATTTATGCGATGTAATTTTGTGATTCATTTGATGTCTGGCACCGATAATAGCGTTTAAAAATGCAGTTGTGAAGAGAAAGTGAAATGTAGTTTGAAAAAATATAAAACTTCATCTACAAAATGTAAATTGAAATAAATAATTAGAAAATATAAAATGTAAAAAAAATTAATTGAAACATGAATTCATTACAAAATAGAAAGAAAATATAAAAAATCATTAAAAAAGGAAATTTGAAAAGTTTCAGAGTTTAATTTCTGGCTTGGAGTTTTTTTTTAAACTTCAGTTTAAAAATGTTTTTTAAAGTGTCTTTGCTCACAAACATTGATGGAAAAAAAGTTCCCTCCCTTCTCCTAGTTCTGAAACCCTTCAGAAGGATTTTTCTAAATCAGTGCTGTAATCTAGACCCACATTTTGTGTCTCTGCTTGTTGTTTATCTAAGTCCTCCCCTAAAACAAGCAGGACAACCTCTAAGAAGCTTTGAGGTCCTCTAGAGGTTTGTTCTCTGGATTCCTGCTGGGACCAGTAACATGTGCAGAGCGTAACTATGGAAGAAAATAAACTGGGGGAGTTGTTAGATAAAATAAACACTTAGAGCAACAGATTGGAGGAATGTAAACTGTGGGAGCAGGAAGAAGGGCTGCAGTGATGACATAGGAGGTTCCCTCTCTGTGCTGATGGCTGTTTCAGCTCTATTGCATAGAGCCACGGCAGCCTAATGAAGCCAGCACAGATATATAGTCAATAGATGCAGTAATCGGAATTTGGATCTTTATGACCACACTGGCGAATTGAACCCCTCCATCGATGTTATAATGTCGCAATGTTCTGCCTCATCATTTACTTATGCTGCCCACAGCCCAGCTGGAAGCTGTGGGTTCAGTTCAACCTCTGCGTCACCTGCCCCAGCACTGGTCGCCCTGAGTAGGCACCCAACCTATTCACTGTGCCAACAGGGTTTCCAGGGTTTATACAGAAATGGTTAACTCTAATGCTGTTAGAAATAATTGTAATGCCATCAACAAGTACCAGCCACTTTTGTTTAAATTTGCATTTTCCCATTCTCTAGCTTTTTTTTCCGCCTTCAGCTTCTTTTCCGAACAAACAGCTTTACGATAAACCGCAAGCAGTTCCGAGCAAACATGCAGAACCATTCATATCTGATATATCTGACAAAATGAAGCATTTTAAATGCCACGATAATCACATTTAATGCATTTTAATATCAATTAAGGCCTTGATAAAAAAAAAAAAAAAAATTTATTGATTTGTAATGATTTTTAATTGCCCTGGTTTTAATGAGGAGAAAGTTCAGTCACGATTCAAACAGAAGAGCTGGTTCTGGTCCAGCTGTCCATCTATTTGGTTCCACCTCAGAACCATGCTGCTGCTCATCCTTTCTGTCCTGGATTCATCGTCTGGTTTGCTGGACTTTAAATCAGTCTTTTCTATTGGGGGTTCCCAGTTGTGGGACCTGATTGACCCGAAAGTTAAATTTTTTGCTTACTATTTAAGCTGTTATATTTGTTTCCATCAAGCCAAAATAAATTATTTAACTATCAAGAAATACATTTTTGTCTTTTTTCTGCTTTTAATTTACATTTAAAGGTAGTCGTTTTTGTTAAAAATAGTTTTTTACATCCAGGATGAAAGCAGATTGACTTTAAAGACCCAAGCTTCATAACCAGGGACCATCTGTTTGGTTTCCCCCTCATGGAGAACTAGTACGTGTCATTTCTAGTGTGAAGCTGTTATCTAACCGCTCCAATGAACTCATCACAGGACTCCTTAAACTCTGGGTCGGGTCGTGGGCTTTGCTCTGGTGGGTCAGGGCGTAGCGGGGAATCTGCACGTCAGCCGGCGGAGACATCTGCTGTAGCTGTGAAATGTCTCCAGAAGGCTGCAGCCACAGCTTTAACTGATCCGTTTGTCTCTGTTCTGGTCCAGGTGAGCGGAGGATCCTTCACCTGGGGAAACAACCAGCTGACGCTGTCAGACATCAACATCCGGATCCCCACAGGTAGAGCTGCTGCCTCTAAGTCACCTCAGTCCATGAAAGGAAAGGATGTAGTTCTGCGGGTTTGGATTCATAGAACGCGGGTCCGCAAAAGCAAGGGAAAAATTCCGCTGCAATTCCGCACGGGTCATTTCCATCCGAAGCCTGATTTAAACGTCGCGGGTCAGAACTTTCTCCACCAAGCAGAAACAACATCCAACATTTCTGTCTTTATTTAGACTGTCTTATCCCAGTCCTTTAAATATCAGACTATTTCTATAATGTCCTGACAGATTAAAGTACGCATGTTTTGTTCGTACTTACACATTAAATTCCGCGCACTGGTGCGCATCTGGTAAAAATTCAATGAAATGTCGACACTTTCGATTGGCCGATGACGAATTCGGTGCGTACGGGTGAACCGGATCAGGTGCAGGGTGGGCGACCAGTGGAAGGCGGGGCGTTGGGCCGGACACCGTGCGGACTTCAGGCTGGGGTGCCATCCGCCAGGCCGATCGCCCACTGGAATAAAAACTGAACCTATTTCCACATATTGAGCCAAAAACCAGAGGACTCAGCGAGAGGGGAGGAACAGCGGTCGAGAGCAGCTTCTAGCCAATAAAATTAGCTCATTTGGTCATGTGACTCAACAGTTAGGCATAACTTTGTTCTGGGCTGAATGAAGCTGAATGAGGAGTTTTTCTTGTTAAATAGATATGATTACAAAACATCAGGGAGCTACTAATAGACGGCTGTTACAGTTTATCTTCTAATCGGACTGGGTGATAACTTCAGGCCAATCACAGCTAGTCACGGCCCCCCTGTCTCTTCCACGGCTCTTGGTTTTGATCGAAGGAGCCATCTTTTTTTGACCAAATGAGCTAATTTCATTGGCTAGAAGCTTTAACTCACCTGAGAGTAGGTTGCTTTGGCTGGAGTTCTACAAAAGGTCAAAACATTTGCAGGAAAATATTTCTGCAGGTGACTTTTTCGAAATGAATTATTTTGCAGCTAATTTTTTTTGCAGCTGAATTTTTTTGCATGCAATTTTTTTTGCCGTTGAAATTCTTTGCAGGTGACTGTTTGGTAGGCAAATTTTTGACAGGTAAACTTTTTTGCAGGTCAATTTTTTTTTGCAGCTGAATTTCCACCCGATAAACATTTAGTGTAAGGAATTTAATGTGTAAAAAAATTCAGTGTTTAAAATTCTGAGCTAAAAAAGTTCATGGTTTAGAATATGGTGTACAAAAAGCCAGATTCCAATTAGACAGTTTTTCTTCAATAGGGATGAAAACAGTAATTTATAGCTAAATTACTGTTTCCTGAAGCTTCTCATGTTTTAAAGATCCATCACTGTGTGAAATAAATGATTTCATTACTATGCATGAGAAGCTAAGATGGAGCCGTTCCATGAAGACACTGAGAGCAGAAAGACTTTTAACACCACGGTTTTCATCTCCTGGGTAGTTTGCTTTAATCCACCGTGAAACAGGTCTGATTTCCATCTTTTTAAAGGTTTGCATGAGAGCTGAATAGGTACAGAGGTAGAGGCGACTTTCAGGCGGTGCTGTTCTTTAAATCAGACTGGTTCAACTTCAAATGTCCTTTCAGAATATTTCATCTCTGTTGCTTTTAGTATTTATTCAACACCCAACAGTGAGATGGAGATGGATGAGAAATCTGTTATATTTATTTATTTCATACTTCCACAATGACTTATTGGTTATATTGAATGTTTATTTAGGTATTGCTTATGAAATTTAACTTCATACATTTTTGTTTGAAAAAAAAAATATATATATATTATAAAAAGACTGAGATTTAAGAGCTTTTTCAATTATATTTTTATGAGGAAATCAAACCTTTTTAGCCATTTTTTTTAAAAATGAAGACGGTTTGTTAGATCATTCTGTGTTCGGGAGAGACGCTGATTATACGTAACTGATTCCTACAGCTTTGGATTAACTCTGAAATCAGATTATAAAAAAAAAAAAAAAAGCTCAACATTGATGTCGGATCACTGCTTAAATCCCAGTTTAGAAATCCGGCTCGCCGTTACATCGAAAATAACAGTGACGCCGCTCACTTCTCGGTGAAACGCCAAGTGTCAGGGAGCTGGATGGCGGCTAGCAGCTGCATCATGCAGCACTTCGGCCCTCTGGGAGGTGACTGCCTTGCAATCCCAGTCATGCTACTACTAAGCAAACAGTTCCAATCTTCTGCCAAGTGCTGGAGGGGAACTAACTGGACTTGTGAGGGATTATGCGTTTCTTATTTCAGACCTGGTCTCTGCCAGGCTGACTCAGAATGTGTGACCATGAGTGTAATTCTCCCTGACTTAATTACATGAGCCCCCCTACATTTACACACAAATTGTGAGAAATGTCACCTAAGGAGCTTAGCAGGCATTCGACTAGCAGGTGGTTTATGTTCCATAACCCCCAAACACTTTGAATTAGTGGAGTTTAACTTATATTTTTCAATCAATAACATTTTCCAAATATGATCTTGTGCTTTAAATGATAACTTTTAGTAATCTGCCTCCAACATGATGCTTCATCGGTCATATTCAACGTGTTTCCATCCCAGGTCAGCTGACGATGATCGTGGGCCAGGTGGGTTGTGGGAAATCCTCCCTGCTGCTGGCCATGCTGGGAGAGATGCAGGCAATCGATGGGAGAGTTCACTGGAGCAAGTAAGTCAAAATTAGGATACGTCTAAACATCATAGGATAAAAGACATTTCATCAATACCAGACGCTAAAAAAAAACACTTTTATGCCAACAAAAAATAAATTAATCTATAAAAAGAAGAAGCCAACTTAGAGGATTTAGAACATTTTCTGTCTGTTTAACTTTGTAAACAGTTTTCCTGGTTATTGGTTTACGGTTTATATATAAAAGCAAAGATGTGAAAGCTAAATGCTCCCATCTTCTCTAATTAGTACCTTTTAGTACTTTTTTCTGCATGTACAAAGTAAAGTACATGTTCCAAATAACTTAGCCACTCTAAGATGAAAAAGCTTCTTTTGCTTTTCATATTTCTTATTTACTATTTGATCATTTTATATTAGACAGAAAATGTATTTATTGTGCATTTTCAGTCAATAATTAAGTGGACATAAAAACTGGACCAAAAAGTGCTCTTAACTATGGCCAGTGTTAAGGGTAATTTTTAAATCTTGAGAATAAAGTTGTAATACTGCGAAAATTAAGTCATCATACGGAACCAGTTTCTGAAAGAAAGCTTGCAGCTCTGATCCAGCAGATGACGGCCAGAGCCAGCTCCACCAATCAGCAACCTGAGTCCACTTTACGTCCTCCTGCCCAGTTTGATGCTGCTGCTAAAAGATTTCCTTATTTGTCAAACCAGAATGCAGAAGTATAACTTAACATGATGCTTCACATTCCTCATTTTAGGGAAGAAAGGGCTTCTTTTAGGACTTCTCATAAACTATAACTTTATTCTAGTAATTTTAAGGACTTTTATTCTCTTTATTTTATGACTGTTACTCATTGTGACTTTATTCTCATGAATTTATGACTTTATTCTCATAGTGTTATGACTTTATTTTTTGTAATTTTATGGCTTTATTCTCATAATTTTATGACTCTATTACGCGTAATTTTATTACTATTCTCATTGTGACTTTATTATTGTTATATTACAACTTTATTCTTGTTATATTACCACTTTATTCTCGTAATTTTCTGACT
The DNA here is from genome assembly GCA_018398635.1 of Cyprinodon brontotheroides. Taxonomy (NCBI): domain Eukaryota; kingdom Metazoa; phylum Chordata; class Actinopteri; order Cyprinodontiformes; family Cyprinodontidae; genus Cyprinodon; species Cyprinodon brontotheroides. The sequence continues at coordinate 2,900,935 of JAGKQL010000004.1, read as the reverse complement.
TTATTCTCATAATTTTATGACTTTATTCTTGTAATTTTATTACTATTATTCTCATTGTGACTTTATTGGCATAATTCTACGACTTTATTCTCGTAATTTTAAGACTTTATTCTCATAATCTTGCGACTTTATTCTCGTAATGCTACGACTTTATTCTTATGATTTTAAGACTTTATTCTCATTATGACTTTTATTCTCACAGTCTTTTGACTTTATTCTCGTAATTTTAAGACTTTATTCTCATTGCGACTTTATTCTGCGTAATGTTATGACTTTATTCTCGTAATTCTCTGACTTTATTCTCATTGCAACTTTATGGTCATAATGCTACGACTTTATTCTCGTAAGTTTAAGACTTTATTCTCATTGCGACTTTATTCTCATAATGCTACGACTTGATTCTCGTATTCTTAAGACAATATTCTCATTGCAACTTTATTCTAAGTAATGTTATGACTTTATTCTCGTAATTCTCTGACTATTTTCTCATTGCGACTTTATTCTCATAGTGCTACGACTTTATTCTCGTAATTTTAAGACTTTATTCTCATTGCAACTTTATTCTCACAGTGCTACGACTTTATTCTCGTAATTTTAAGACTAATCTCATTGCGACTATATTCTCATAATTCTACGACTCTTATTATTGTAATTGTAATGACTTTATTCTTGAAAATCTGTATCCTCGCCCCAATACTCCGTCTAACTTAACAGTCACCTGCTATAAGGATACTTCTTTCATAACTAATCGGTGCTAAATGCTAATGCTAACATTTGGAATGCCCTTCTTACTATTAAGTAAAAACATAAGAAACTGAAATCTGTTTAGTTATGAAAAATAGCCCATTAATTACGAACCAGAAAAATATTATTCTGTGTTGTATGTTTACAGGAAAATGTTATTAAGCTAGCCAGTGTTGCTAATTGTGTTTATATAAGAATAAATAGTGGATAAATAGCTATTTCCTCTGACTCCTCATATTATACAGTGACCAGACGTCCCAGATTTCCGGGTCAGTACCCATTTTAGACCACCTGTCCCCAGCTAAAGCTGTCCCCGTATTAATGAGGGGGGACACCTTGTGTGTAGAGTCTTATTACGGTAGAAAGCCTGGCTAAAACCGTAGAGCTTCAATGACTGTCTGACGGGGCGAGGCAGGTAGGACAGCCTTACATAAACATATCACCAGAATGATTGACAATTAAAAGGACTACTTATTTTGATGATCCACCCAGAAGAAGAAAATATTCCGTTATACCTTTAAATAGCATAACTTTTCAGCGTTTTTTGTTTGACTGATGCAAACATCGATTAGATTGAGTTTTATTGCTAATTTATCTGAAACACTCCAAGAGTTTGTAGCCATGTAGCTCATTATTAGAGCAACACACAAAACCCTAAATCTGGATAATGAAAAAATTTTGCTATGATTTCTAAGTTTTGGCTAGCTGGAGGACACACCCCTTTGTTGTGTGTGTGCAAACAACAAAAAAAGAAAATTTCTAGCCCTATTTTTTTTACTCCAAAACTAACCTCATACAAACAAAAGTAACTGAAATGCAAGTATAAAAAACATCATCTTCTTGGTAGGGATAGCCCCCAGCATAAAACTAAAAGCTAACGATTGTAGGTTCCAGATCTGCTCGGGGCTCCGCCCCTTCTTATGACCTCAATGTATGGCAACTCCTCTCGGACAAACTTTAATAGCACCCATTTCTTAAGGATCAAATGTCTTCTGGAGTTTCAACTTATTATCACCTATATTTGCTATTATTTTACATTTCATCGGCGATCTAAAGTAGCCGAAAGTAGAAAACAATCGTCAGTCTTGAAGGAAAGTTCTGCCTTCTAAGACAGACTGAGCTCTGTCATTTAACAAGGTGACAAAAAAGTCTCAGCTTATTTTTATTCTTTTTATTAAGATCTGAGGGCAGAGAGGACAAATGAAATATCTAAAAAAAGAGATTTTAGACAAATAAAAGAGTTATTCTACTTGTTGAAAACAAACGGTTGTTGTTGACACAAATTTAAAAGTAGTGTAGCTTAATATGGCTAACTGACCGTGCTAAAAGAGGCTAACCTGTTAGCTACTGAGCACAGCTAGCTACAGCGCTAACCAGCTCTGCCCCTTTATATCATGGTCTAATAGTTACTTTGTTCACCAGAAACAGATTTTTTTCAGTTTTTGCTATCACGGTAACGCTACAGATGCTCTCAACACACAGATGCTGTGTAAAGTTAGTATCGTTGTCTGGGCAACCACAATGTTTTATATCATGTGGCAACGTTCAGCCAATCATGTAGCATAACGCCACTAGCATGCGCAGGATCCGAGCAGATCTGGTACCCACACCGGTTTCGCTTGCTGCCAAACTTATTAGGCAAGAAAAGATGGTTCAATATTAAAAACTCTCTAATGAATAAAACATTTTAAAATTTCCAAAAACTATTGAGACATATATTATTTTAAAGATCAGTCCAAGTAAATCATACTACCAATAAAACTGTTTTTAAAAAGGAAATTCTCACATATTTAAAAGGTTTTGTTTTTAGTGGGAGGACAAGTGACCGGAAGATTCACACGTCTGCTGCAGCTTATCAATTTTAACATCTGTTTTGAAAAGTATTTCCTTAAACCTTGATTTCTAACTCCAGTCTTGACGTTCCAGAGCCGTAAAATAACATTTCTGTCGATGTTTTGGCTGTGCTCTGTATCTGTGTTGTTGTGTTTTCACTGTATTTCCTGCCTTCATGCCACATCAGACTGCCTGATTGTGAGATGAGCCACGAAGGGAGCTTCAGGTACTTCATTTCTGTCCGTGGTGTGTTCATCCTGAAACAGTATGTCCACTAGATTCTGCTAGTTTACCCTCCTCTATAGACACTACCCCGACCCCCTCCCAATACTATTTGCTCCACGAGGAGTCATCATAGTGAATATAACCGCAGATATGAAGGGAAGAATCACTCATTGATCATTTTCCTTTAACATGCATCAAGGTAAAATCACCCAGAAATACACTCTCTGATCGTGATCATCCACAACATCCCTGCTAGTGCTTCCCAACACAATCAGCTTATAAATCTTTCTTGAATATTTATTTGTCTGATTATTTCTGTTGCTGTTTAAAATCCCAGAGGCCCAAAAATATGAGACCTCGTTGTCTAAGAAGCCAGAAAACCTAATTATCCCAGACAGACAGAATGACTGCATCACTCACACGGCTCTCCTTTCCTGGGTGGGAAGGTTAATTTGATCATCAGCTGGCCGTCATCCCTGTCTGCTCTTTCACATCCGTCATGTCTTTTTAACATTGAGGCCCAAGCTGTTCTCCGTTGTCCCTACCCTGCTTTGTCTTGTTTTGTTTTTCTGCACGTTTTTAAAGACAGAGAATTGAGTTTAAGGTCAATTCTGACTAAAATGCTGGTTTTGACAGCTGGTCAGAGATTGAGGACTCTGAGGAGGACGTCGGGAGGTACATCTTCATCTGATCGTCTCCTGCTTCTTGTTGTGGGGGCTCTAGTGACCTGTTTGACCCGTTGTTCGCCTCTGCTGCTTTCCTTCCATCAGTTCTAACCCTCCTTATGTTTGTGCCTCTTAATGCTGGTTCCAAGTTGCTCATGAGCACATACGCATGTGGGACATTAGTTTCTATATTTGTGGTTATGCAGCAGAATTGTCCATGTTTCTTTTTTTTGTGTTGAGGCATTTGTGGATCAAATGCATGATAAAAGAGAAAACATGCAGCTAAAGCAGTTACTGTCCTTGAGGGCTGTTTTCCTGCAACTTTTACATGTTTTTCCTTTTCAACACATCAGCATTGCTCTGAAGAAGAAGCAAGTTTCAGCAAGGAATTATCAACGGATCATTATTTGTACCTAAAACTAATACATTTGCGGTGATTTAATGAATTTAGCGTTAATCAGTACAGGGCTGACAGACCCTGCAGCAGCAGAGGGGTCTGCTCCGATGGGTTAGGAGGGAACGGCACCTGCAGCTGCCAGGTGAGACACACACAGATCTGAGTTCTGCTATGTTTGCGAGGACTTTCTATTGACGTCCATTCATTTCTAACTCCACCCTGAGCCTACCCTTTTACCAACACATACCTAACCCTCAACCCAAGCAGCTAAAGTTTCCATTAGTTGACTGGCCCCCATAAGAACCTGTAAGGCCTGATAATGTCCTCATATTTCTGGGAAATTGATCATACAGGTTCCCACAAGGCCCCACCACTGACCCATGAGGAGCCAATCTGGTACCAGCAACCTTAAAGGAAAAGTCCAGTCAAAGGAATAATGGATGGATCATTACATTTATGCCTAAAACAATACTGGATTTAATGATTAAGAATTAATCATTAAGCTTGTTAATCATATTAGTCTGGGAGCAATCCATTTTTGCCCAAATAAAGTAGCCCCTATGTCAGCCCTTCCAGCAGTGGCGCTCGCGATCGCGGTAAGCCTTTAAGCTGCCATTCTCCCGCTTTACAAGCAAAATCAATGGGAACTACTAGACACATCTGCAATCAACATCAATTATTGAAGATTTCCAGAGGACCAGCCATTGAAATTCACCAGAGCTATAGTGAAACTGACAATGCGTGCGGCATGGCAGCTGGATGTTGGAATAAAAGTGAAAAACCTGAAAAAAGAGGACCTTTCAATTCCTGATTCTCCACGGATTGGTCGCTGGATGCGCCAACTTGAAGAGGGAGGATTTGCCATCCCGAACTTCTGGCCAGAGAAAAACCGCGTAATATGTAGCCAACATTTGGAAGAAGAATGTTTTCAAGATGACTTGGATAATAGTCGTTGTCTTGACAAAACAACCAGATACAGCACTGGGACTTGATCAACAGCCGATTTGCTTGCACCGTGACATCACAAACCAGTAGGTGGCAGTAGTGTTCTTTGACAAACATGGATGCCTCCAGTAAAGCACATTCAAATGAAAAATTACTCTTCAGTAAAAAACACTGATCATTTATTGAACAGGATGGAATAATTTCATATTTAGAGTATACCTTCAGCAGTGTGTATTCTGAATGTGACGGGACTTTTCCTTTAACACATTTTTAACAGAAAACAATTCAAAGTGCTTTGCAATGAAACGCAAGGAAAGCAAACCACTTTAAAAAGTATCTTATGGTGGAATAAACAAGGAAGGTAAAGAACTTGTACTACAGATTTTTAGTTAATAGTTTAAAGTAAATAGTCAAAAACAGCTTTGAACAATCAAGTTCACATTGAATTCTTAAAGGATTTTAAAGAAACAGTGAGCGGAGAGGAATGACGCTCAGAACTGGGCTGATGTGTGTCTTCACTTTCTTAGTTCTGAGTGAGGATGCAGGCAGCAGCATCGGCGATAATGCTGACACGGCTGTGGGATCCAGTTTCAAGAGCGAAAATGTTCCGGATACAATTCTACTAAAGATGAACGAGCAGTAGGTAACTTTGTATTTGTCCTTTAATTCTGGAGACGTCCTTCAGGGGATAGAAGGCCCACTTTGTTCCTGTCTTTATGAGCATCTGGATATGATGTTCATGTCACGAGATTACATCACTACATCCAGATTTAGGTGCGTGGAGATCTTGTCTATGAGGGGCCCTAAATGGAGCCCTGGGGAACGCCTTGTGGGAGTTCTGTGGCTCTAATGGAAAGTTATTTACTGATGAAGAAAGAGAGGTTTTGGATCACAAAACATTAAAAAGTTGCAGGACAGCGACCATCGAGGACCAGAGTCTGTCTGTTCACATTTATTCCTTTGCACTGGAATATGAACAGTCCCGTCCTTCCAGCAGGTTCTGCTGCTTTCCGAGTGTTTGACCTGGTCAGTCTGCTGCTGGTGTCCCATTAGAGTGCCGTCTGATCCCAGAGTGGTTTGTGTTTTTAATGCTGGGAGTCCTCGCTCTGCTGAACAAACCTTTCACCGATATCTGACATGTGAAGCTGTTTTTATGCTTCATGATCCTCCAGCAGTCAGGAAAGGTATGGCTGCTGTGGAAAACTATCATTAATGGCTACTGGAAATGCTTAGAAATCTGGATTATAGTTTTGGAATAAATATATTCAATTTGATCACTGCAAACTCACATTATAATGAACCTTGACCACTGTATTAGCTCATCCCTCAGGGAAAAATGGGTTTGAACTACGAACGTGCAGCCCTGTCAGAACACTGAGCTCTAGCCTCTAGACCCCCATCCCTACCATCAAGCTGTGCTGCTAATTTTAAAAACTTCTCCCCTAAGTTTGAGAACTCAGTTTTTCATTTTTGGAAATCAGCTTTCTGAGTGTTTTAGAAATGATTTATAAATTTAAATGATCTCAAAACTTAGAGATAGAATGAATATGAATAGAATGAAGCAGAATGGTGAAAAAAGGGTCCCTATGTTTGCTCCAGCATTCTAAGCCTATAGCAGCATAACTATAGAGATAGCTCAGGATAACAGGAGCCACTCTAACTAAAAGCTTTATCAAAAGGAAAGTTTTAAGCCTTGCCTTAAAAGTAGACAGGAGTGTCTGCCTCAACTGACTAAAATGGTAGTTGGTTCCACAGGAGAGAAGCCTGATAACTAAAAGATCTGCCTCCCATTCTACTTTTGGATTGAGATTGAGACGGAAGTGCTCTATTATGAATATAAAACCTTTCCTTTTGTGATCCGATTGCCATAAACTCCACCTAGATCACTAAGGTCTGCTGAGCAATGACTTCCTGTTGGTCCCTGATGAGGGTTGAGATGTGAGAACTGGCCTCCCTCCTTTTCTACATTAGATTTATAAACCTCACTTTTCTCCACTGCCCACTGTAAACTTGTGTAAATAGATGTCTTTCCTGTTAGACGTCATTCTTTAATCTCATGCTGAGGGTCCAGCTCTTCTTTATTAAACAAGCTTCACAAATAAATCAGCCTTTTCCATTATTATACACCGCAGAGACTTTGTTCAGTCCAATTACCTTTGCAGTGAGTTTATTTCATACCTTCCCTGGAGGAGGTAATCAACCTTTGGTGGTTGAGCTATTTAAAAAGAATCGACCTATTTTATATTTAAAATATTGATTTGGCACCAATCAATGTTTAAGATGAACCTACCAGCTTTTAGAGTTCTTGTCTCTTCAGCAGCTCCCAGGCGAGACTCCCAGCAGGGCGCCAGTGTTTTCATGTTTGTGTTGCTTTGTCTGGCGCTGCTCTTAAGTTTTCTTTTCCTGCAGGTCATCTTTAACCCTCTCCATCCTCCATATTTATCCCTCATATCTGGTGAACGGGTGTTTTCATGGTGTTGTGTAGGAGTTTGACTGTTTTCCAATCATCACTGCCGTCGTCATCCTGCCGCCTTCATACACTGCTCATCTGATGTACTGTTACTGATCGGTTTCTCGGTGTCTGGAAATGAAACAGCAGGCAGCAGAGAACTACGACCCACACAGATGTGTAGAAGTGTTTTCTGTTAACAATGACAGCAGAATCCTGCGTCTTTATATGGAGCCCTGGATTTTAAAGCATTTTAACCGCCTTTTGGTGTAACTCAGACACCATCAGAGGATCGGTGGAGTGGGCTTTACTTGCCTACTTGTCGATTTAACACTCAGATCTTTGAGAAATCCAGGCTAGAAGCTCAATTTTTCCCCCATCCGTTAGTCCAGTCCTGGTTCTGATGTGGGTTTCGGTTTATCGTTCTGTTAGAAAGCCCCACTAAATCCTGGTTTATGCTCAGAAACCAGGTCGTATTCATGTGTGTCGCAGTTAACTCTTGTGTACCTCCCCAAAATTGTAGGTGACCGCAGACAGGGCCGCAGATAGCGTTGCATGGAGGAAAGGAAGGATGCCTCTGATTGGTCAATTCTACATCAACTCTACACTATGCATATTTCCTGTTTGGTACCTAATGGCAGCAACTCTGGCTGTAGTTCCATCCACAGCGCCTGGCACATCTCGGACACTATCCCATAAGCCGTGCAGGATGCTAGTTTGTAGCTCTGAGCGACGGACTATTGGTTTGTACCCAAAGCCAAAACACTCAGCGCTACGGCCAGTCTTTGGGGAACACTCACGGGTGGACTGTGTGTCGTCCACCGTTGGATGAGGGGTTATCAATGTGTCGTCAAACCGACACATTGACACCCGCAGTCCTAGTTAGTTCCTGATTGTCCCTCTTGCGTTGTGGCATGGAATAGCAGACCACACTACAAAATTGGGCATAAATCAAAAATATCTGCATCATAACTGCGACACACTGATGCGGGAGTATACAACCAACTTCAACCATTTCAGGTCCATTTGAAGGACTCTGGGGCAGACTATGTTCTTCATCTTCCCTGAGCATTTCAACAGTATGACCAGTCCAAGCCATTTCTCACCTAGATATATTTTATTTGTTTTCTCCTGTCAAACTGAATATAAGTGCCCAGTAAAAATGGTTGTTGTGGATTGGGCTGTACATCAGAGAAACTACGGTTGTTCAGAAATAGATCCAAAAGACTTTCCCAAATTGTCTAGATCTATGGTTCCTCTTGGATCTTCTTGGGCTCCATTGTTGATTAATCAGCTTAGAGCTTTTAAAACATATATTTTATGCTATCTACCAGCAGGATCCGTTCCCAGAACATAAGGTGCGTAGGCTTAGATAGATGTGTGGGTGATTGCGCGTGTCCACGAGGAGAACCGCTCTTTACTGCGATGAGACCTGACTATGACAGTACATCAGCAGTCCTCCTCTCTGAGTCTGAATGCGTCGTTCTCATTTCATGTTTTTTCTGCCTCCAGCAAGAACAGAAACTCAGTGGCCTACGCTGCCCAGAAGTCCTGGCTGCTCAACGCCACGGTGGAGGAAAACATCACCTTCGGCAGTCCCTTCAACAAACAGAGGTAAACAGCACGCTCCGGTACCGATAGGACCCTGGTTGCAGGATCTGGGCCGTCTGTGATGGCTGTCTGGTTCGTTTTTTCTAGGTACAAAGCTGTAATCGATGCCTGCTCTCTTCAGCCGGACATCGACCTGCTGCCATTTGGAGATCAAACTGAGATCGGGGAGAGGGTCGGTGTCTCTGTGTTCTGTTGCTCAGGGCTGAATGTTCACCATCAAAACCTGGAGAGATCTCCTCTTATTTGGAGTCTGATCTGACCTTTATTTCAGGGGATCAACCTAAGTGGAGGTCAGAGGCAGAGGATCTGTGTGGGCAGAGCTCTGTATCAAAACACCAACATCGTATTTTTGGTGAGTCCGCATTTCTCATCAATGGTTAAAACATGTTTACCTCCAGGACAGAAGGTACGCAGCGATCGGACCGGTGTCCTGTCAGACCAGCATACCTATACTCAATACGCATGCGCAAGACGTCAGTTTGCATTTATCTCTTTAGTTTTGTATGAAAAATAGGCTTTAAATACCTCAACAGGGGTGTATCCCTTTAGTCTTAAAGACAATTTGTGGTCAGACAGTCATACGATTAAAAAAACAGCAAAAAGTAAGTAATTACATTTTTTTTTTTTGTACATGACTAAAGAGATACAAGCCTGTTTAGGTAGTTAAAAGTGTATTTTCCATACAAAACTAAAGTATGCCCAGTACCCAGTATCCATCAGAGCAGAGTTGTCCGTTCTTGAGATTGACAGCTGTCCCAGCATGCACTGTGGCAGCAGCAGCTCACGGAGCTCAGAGTATTAAGTTAAAAGTTCTCTTTTCTGTTGCCTTTGTTCAATAAATGTACGTTTTAAGATAATTTGAGGCGAGAACATTATACTTTTAAGCATCACTATATGACCCATTTAGTGATTTAATGCGTAATTTAACAAAAAATTTCAGAAGTTGAGAGGACCATGGTAACCAGCGGACCTCTGAGGCTAATGGCAGCCAGGGCTAACCTTAACCTGTCTGCAGCAGCCCTCTCTCTGCATAGCAGTGTGTGTGAAGTACTGTGGCTCTGATGCATTATTTTTTTGTTAAATTGGCTAAATGTTCATTTGATTTGTGTTTATCTGACAGTGTTCATTATTATTCTCCCATAAATGAAAAAAGTAAGCATTTATTATTATCTAGAGACTATTAATACCAGGAGGTGAAATACAGCTTGCAGATGAGCAGAGCATGTGGTGACTGCCTGTGAGAATCCGCTTCTGTTCAAATTGACCCATATTTATCTCTGCATGCTCCCATTGACTCCCCAAGTCCAGCACTTTCCTGTTTTTCTTCTCAAGTACATACTTGACAAGTTTTTCTGATCAGTCGCTACTTGTGTTCTTGTGAATTGGGGATTGAGCCTGTCTACTTTAAGGTCTAGGCTTAAAACTGGTTTTCCTTTAGATAAAGCTTATAATTAGGGTGGCTCAGGTTATCGCCAGAGCTATCTCTACTAGATATGCTATTTTTATAGGCTTAAACTGCTGGAGGACATAGGGACCCCTTTTCAATTCATTCTGCTCCTGATTTTATCTCTATTCTAATCTCCAACTTTCTGCTCTCTGGATGCTTTTTCTCAATAAAGCTTCATCTGGTCTGTTCCTGTTGTGGCTGTGACTCACATCTGGAGAAGAAATATTCAGCTGTGCCGCTGCCATCAACACTGAAATATCATTTATAGATGTTGTTGGGGATTCAACCTGTTTTCCGAGTGCGTCAGTCCACCCTCTCTGAATGCAGGGCATTACGTGACTGGCTGGATGTGCTCTCTTCATCCAGTTAGTTTGCCTTACGGGGAAAAGATGAAAAAATATTAGGTAATCTGCCTGGCTGTGTGTTGTTTCAAAGTCTTAGGTGTTTGTTTTACAGCTGCTTTTTTGTATCACCCATCCTGTATTTGCTAAAAAAAAAAGCAATGGCTAAGTTGCCAAAATTGTTGAGCGCTTAAATTCTTTTTTTGGATTTGTCATTAATAAAAACTAAATGTAATACCCATCTTGCTTATCTTTCTGTTTTGAAAACAGTACACAGAAAATGTGTATTTTTCAATAATATTTAGGCTAGTAATTAATCAAAATGAATTCAAGACACCTTGTGATTAATTAGATTAAAAATTTTAATCATTTGACAGCCCTGCTTTTAATCACTGTGACTGTATGATCTGGTTGAACTGTAAAGTGTCTTGAGATGATGTGTTGTGAATTGGCGCTATAGAAATAAACTGTATTGACTTGATAGCAAGAGGGGTTGTAGAATTTATGCAAGCTGCTGAGCTTTGGACCGCCTGAAGCTGGTTTAAGGATTTTTGAGGTAGACCAAAAAGAAGAGAACTACAGTCATCGATGCAGAAAATGACAAAACTATGTACAAGTGTAGAGGTGGAACTAAGACAGAGAGACGGGTGAAGACGATTGATTTTACGTAAGTGAATTTAAGCAAGGTTGTTATTGTGAGAGGAAAAGAACATTGTACTATTAATGATAACACCAGACTCTTGAACTGAGCTGAGGGAGGAGATTACAGAGTTGTCAAGTGAAAGGGGGAAAGGGTCAGCTTTGGATAACGTAGATTCGGCTCCCACAAGGGTTTGTCATCTCCAAACCATGGCCCTCCTGCCTCCGTGGCTGAGGCTGGAAGGCTGGTTCTGAATCAGTATGGACTCGTCTTACTTAAGGATCTCGGCTCGTACGCCTCCTGCATGAACCTCATGGTTTCCTGTCATCAGGGGAAACAGGATGTCAGAAGGTATCAGCAGAAGAATCTCTGAAGCATCTGTTCTCCTGCTGCGTTTGCCGTCACGTGTGAATCTCTCCCTAATTGAATTGTTTGATTTCCTGTTGCTCTCACCATGCATATATTCCACATTAACACCCGTCTCCGTCGTTCTGCCCCTCCTGACACATGGGAACGTCTGCAGCTGCTAAATCCGTCAAACCGTCCTCCGTCAGATGTTTTCTTTGACATCATTTGAATATGACAGACCATATCTGATCTTACGTCATGGCCCCTCCTCATCACACCCGCACCCACCCATCCACACCACGTCTCTGTGTTTGGCAGACGTTCTCCTGGCGTGGCTGAAGCTTGAATTATCCAAACAGTGTCGGGCGCCAGGCGTGACATGAAACCAATGGGGAGGTGTTGACATATTCTCCGTTCGCTCCAAGGATCACTGATTGTTTTGGTCTGGTAACTTTAAATCTGTTTTTCACATCAAACAGGACGATCCGTTCTCAGCGCTGGACATCCACCTCAGCGATCACCTGATGCAGGAAGGAATCCTCAAGTTTCTGCAGGACGACAAGCGAACCGTGGTGCTCGTCACCCACAAACTGCAGTACCTGATACATGCAGACTGGGTAAGGCCTGAAAACACAACCACTGCTGTCCTGAGAGCAGGGGTGGATTTAAGAAATTTGGGGCCCTAGGCAAAGACAGGCAGAGGCCCTCTGAACTGAGAAGACAACACATAAAACAGACCCATTATAGAGATAGAGAAATGTTAATAGAATAGACATCCATTATTAGTTCTACATTTCACATCTCTATGTTTTGTACTCAGCTGACTTTTCATGCTGTATCTAAAGGAATAAAAGATTTTTTCCAAGCACTAAGCTCACTTAGCTGATTGCTCCTTCCTGTGTTTCCAAAAGTAAATAACCCAGTCCTTCTTCTCACTGTAGACAGAAGCCATGATCTGCTTCTCTGTTCTCCATTTTTCATTTTGGATGAAATAATAGCTGCATGAATCATGACAGCAGACAAGATAGAGGAGAGCAGGAGGCGGGTTACCAATCTACTTGCTCTGGAGAGCAGAGTTCGCTGCTTTTTAGATGTTGTTGCCAAAGTCTCATGTAGCAGAAAAAAGTTACTAGATTTGGCGCTAGGCGCTTTTTTGAAATAAAAGTGCTACAGGTGTGTAGTAAGTGGGTATTGGCATCACGATACACATGCCACGATACGATTCTATCACGATGCATCACGATACTTGTAATATTGCAATGCATCACTATGCGCATTAAGCAATATTTTCACTTCTTTAACATTGTAAGTAAAAGATGGCAGCCCTTACCAGAGGCTGACTGGTTGGGTATGATCTGGATAGTGTCTTCTTCAATTGATACATAACTGAAAGCAACTGAATTGCCATATAGCTGTATTTATTGAAACGACTTTTGGAGGTGTGTTGCCATGAAAACAAATGCTGGACAGAAATATTACTATTACTGGCGTGGACACACTGACAAAAAGATTTTTAGGATTCATCAAACTTAAAAATAACAAAATAAGGATAATCAGGGCGTTTACATGGCCTCAGTGGAAGACACGTACTGAAATGGAAAACATTAAAATGTTTGACATTTCCCTTTTGCAAATGACGTGCATCATATCAGTTATAAATTTACCATCTTTGCTTTTAAAGCCAAAATGCATCCAAGCATCTGACTTGAAATGTGATGGAGCCGGGCTTAAAATTTTTGATAGTGTCCTCCATTTTTTATTTTATATGACTCGCGGCGCAGTATATCCCACGGGCGGAAATGCTTGTGACACAAGCAGCTGGCGCCAACATTATCCACAGAAATGCACAAAAGCTTAAATTGGCAGCGCTGCTCTTTGCATCGTTTTTAAAAATGGTTCTCTGCTGTTTGTCTGGACCTTTCTGAACATATGCAGCAAATGGACTGATCCAATATGGTTGGACACTGAAGGGGACTTTTGAAAAACTATGATCTTCTGATCTAAAGAAGGTTGGTTGTAAAGAAGTTGAAGTAGAAAAGCTTTACTGTATGCAAAAGGAAAAAAAAAAGAAAGAAAGTAGACATTTGCTGCTTCATCAGGATTTGGAAAAACACTACCAGGTCATTTGATTAATCCCTAATCATCAGTTCTGGCAGTTTTCTGCTCTGGAGTTTACATAACGCCAGACTTTAAAGACTGCGGCAGTGAGCTTAGAGAAGAAGACTATGGCGTTCATCATCAAGGAAGCGTTTAAAGGTCATTATAAAGCCAACTTGAAGTTCATCATCAGACAAAGTATGGCCTCCAACAGCTTCCTATATCTAAAGCAGACATCCTGGGAGCTCTGGGGTTTAGCAGCCCCTTTTCTAAAAGACCCGGTGTTGTGTCAGCCTCAGCATACCCGGCCAGGCCAGCATACCCACAGTAATACACATAAAATGAACATTTCCTGTCTCTGCTCTCCTTAAAGCCAATCACATTATTTTTATTTTTCAGACCGTTAATTGTCTTTCTGTTTAGTTTTGTGCTTAAACAACAAAACAGTCCTTCACTAGGTCTGTTACACACATTAGCTTTTTTTTTTTTAAAAGAAAAAATTGCATGTCATTTTGACGAGGATCTTATTAAAGAATGATTGCCATTTTTTTCCACAATGAATTAAATATTTATAGGGAGAGGATTCTACAAATCAGGTGACGAGATATAAGATTTATTTGCTTTTACTTTGTTTGATATCAGCAATATGCGGATTATTTTATTTTTATTTACACATGAAGTACTACTGAAATTATTTCAGATTACAACTAAAAAGATTAATTCATTCTGTGCAGGAAAAGGAATGACTTTAGGGTTAGGATTGGGATTCACTCGGTGATAACAACCTACTGAGCCTACTGGCACAATCTGAAGCCGTTCTATGGGACTGATAGCTGCTAATAACGAACATGCGTATGCATACCTATTAATAAGGGTATGCTGGCCTGACGCTGTATGCTGAGCTGACAGAACACCAGATTTAAAAACCCAGGGTTTGTATTACTCAGGTAATAGAATCCTGGCTAATTGCTTAGCTGCATTCCCCTGAAGAGGAACTACAATACATTCAATGTGTCCATCTGAGGGACATCAAATGTGTCCATCTAAAGGATGTCCTGGGGAGGATGTTTGGGCTCTGCAGAGCTGATAGCTGATCTTCTCCTGACCATAGACCTGTACCAGTCATGGAATGTCCACCTGATGATCCTCTCTGCAGATGTGATCATTTGTCAAAGTTTGAACCAAACCACACAGAGATGGACGGTCTCCTCTGGAAGGCTGGACTTCCTAAGATCCTGCTGGAATTGATAACAGAAAGAGGCTTGACAAGTAAACCTGTTCATGAAGGACTAAAACGTTTCCGTCTAAAAAGCTAAATTGGACTGCAGGACAAAACTCCAGCTGAGTTAACCAGAAACGTTCTGGAGCAGATGAGACTATCCCACCCTGGTTTTTAAATCCAAAGCATCAGCTTTATGTTCATGTTTGTGTCCAGATCATAGCGATGAAGGACGGCTCCGTTCTCAGGGAGGGAACCTTGAAGGACATTCAGACTCACGACACGGAGCTCTACGATCACTGGAAAACTCTGATGAACAGGCAGGACCAGGAGCTGGAGAAGGTAGCTTCTAGATCTTTCAGTCTCTCTCACTGGTACGGACTCTGGGTTTTTATCTGTCCTGATGGATCTGCAGGACATTCAGCAGGACAGTCAGACGCTGCTGGAGAGGAAGACCCTGAGGAGAGCTTTCTACTCCAGGGAGCCCAAGAACCAGA
This sequence comes from Cyprinodon brontotheroides, assembly GCA_018398635.1. Lineage (NCBI taxonomy): Eukaryota > Metazoa > Chordata > Actinopteri > Cyprinodontiformes > Cyprinodontidae > Cyprinodon > Cyprinodon brontotheroides. Next base: position 2,885,477 of record JAGKQL010000004.1, on the reverse strand, counting down.
TGGATGATGAGGATGAAGGTGAGGAAGCTGCTGTGGAAAACCTGGTGCTTCCTTTTGATCCCTGTTTCTTTGTTTTTTCTTACAATCTGAAATAATTTTTCCAGAGGAGGAAGAGGAGGAGGACGACGATGACGACTTTTCCACCACCACCAGCAGGCGGTCAAAGATCCCTTGGAAGGTAACCATGGTAACCTTATCGTGGTCCAATCAGAGTGGGCCAGAGTCACCTGACATTCACATTAATACATGACTTGACTCTGACTTGTTATCAGACACTCGGTTCTCATGTGATGAAAGATTAAAGGTAGTGTGTTTATTGAGACGATGAGCTTAGAACATCATGTTAGCTGGAGCTTCATGACGACGAGAGCCTCGGAGATTTGACCTGGACCTGTTCCTTAAAGACCCACGAATTTGGACTAGTCTCTTAGAGACTTGATTTACTTTTGTCCCTCAGAGATTTGTCACTCAGTGAAGTGTGAACTTGACTTGGACTGATCCCTCAAAGACTTGACTTGGACTTGTCCTTTAGGGACTAAAGATTTTGAGTTGGACATTTCTGTCAAAGGTTTGACTCAGGCTTGTACTTCAGAGACTTGAGGACTTGACTTGGACTTGTCTCTCATCGAACTAAGAACTTAACTTTGACTTGTCCTTTAGGGACTTACAAATTTAACTTGGACCTGTCTATCAGAGATTTGACTCAGGCATAATGACTTGCCTTGGACTTGGAAAGAATAACTTGTGAAGATCTGTGTCTCCGTGTCTTCAGATGTGCTGGTGCTACCTCTCCTCCGGTGGCTTCTTCATGGTCTTCCTCATGGTTTCCTCCAAACTCCTCAAGCACTCGGTTATCGTTGCCATCGACTACTGCCTGGCCCTGCTGACCTCCACCAACTCCAATCACACGGAACCAGACATTCAGAACAGGTCCAGCTTCACCAACGGCTCCTCAGACTTCACCGATGTTCCTCCACAACCTGAGGTGAGAAGATCACAGAAGATCAGAGCTTTAATGCTTCATGTTGTCTGCTGACCCAAAGCAAAACAACAGAGAAGATTAAAAATCTCATTGCACAGTGTGTATGCCCGGCTTAAGCTCTCGCATGATAATGTGGAAAGAAGATAGAAAATCAACCATAATGCAACTTGTAAACATGTGGTTCTTATCAATGAATGCAGATTAATGTAAGTAAATACGGTTTTGAGACTTTATAGAGACATTGGAGTGGACGTGTTACAGTCCGTGTCTGATCTAACGCCTCTATCATGATGTAACTTCACAACATAATAGTGCAAGCATTTTTTAAATATCCAAACTTTTTAGCCATTCCTTAAACATTAGTATTTAAACTTTAACATGGCTGCAAATACGAAATGGCCTGAGCGAGAATATTGTTTCATTCACTGCCATGTGTTTTTCAGCTGGCCCATAGCTTTGATTAATAGACATTAATGAATGATAAAACATCATGTTTGACCATTTCTTGGTTTGTCGCTGTTAATTTAACATTTTCCTTTAATACAATCGATACTTTAGATGCTGATAAGCTACAAAGAGTCCAAAGCTTTGGACTCAAACAAGTTCAGATATTCAATTCAATTTATTTATTTCTATATAGCCAATTCACCACAGATGTTATGTCATCTCAAGCCATTTTACAGTTCACCAGATCATCCAGTCAAATTGATTCAAAGTTTTCTAAGGAAAACCAGTTGATTGCATCGAGTCATTCCAAAAAGTTAAAAACAATCCACTGGACTTTGTTTCCTAATTTGAAGATGTTTTTGCTTCCCATCCAGGAAGCTTTTCAATTCAAAAAATGTCAGGAATAGCGCTGAGTTCCAGGTTTTATACAGTAGCCCAACAAAGCCTTGTTTTGTTTTTTAAAACATGCTAATTGAAATGGACAAACGGGTCCACCCCTTTGAATTGGGGAATTTGGAGTTTAAAGTGAGGGTGTGTACTGAGGAATGCTCTGATCTTTATATTGGAGAAACCAAAACAACCTCTCCACAGACGCATGGCTCTACACAGAAGAGTAACCTCCTCGGGACAAGACTAGTGCTGGACATCTACTGGGCCTTATGGACAAAGGACATTCTTTTGAGGACCAGAATTTTACATTTTGGACAGAGAGGAGAGGACAGGTGGTTTGAGAGGGGTGTGAAGGCAGTCATCTATGTTAAGAAAGAAAAACTAACATTAACCAGAGGGGGTGGACTCAGATTTAAGCTTTCAAAAACCTACAATGCAGCAATTGAGTTGATTCCTTCATGCTATCATGGCAACCCGTCCCCTTTATTGGGGAATAGAAGACCTCACCTATTCAGCCAGGCCAACAATTCCCTCGAATGACCCCTCTTTCAGAAACATAGACAGGTATGGGGCATTGCAGGCGAACAAATAAGCCAAACAACCCCCTTTCCAAATGAGTGGACCCGTTCTTCCGGCCCAATTTGTATGTTTTCTAGGCCAAAACAAAGCCTTGCCCACTCTATAAAACCTAAAAGGGGGGTTGTTAAAGGGAATAGTTCGCCTGGCTGAATAATCAAGGTCTTCTGTTCCCCTATAAAAGGGTTGGGGTTGCAATGATAGCGGAAGGGAATCAATTTAGTTGCTGAATTGTAGGTTTGTGAAAGCTGAAAGTCAAACTTAACACTATATCTGACATTTTGAATTGAAAAAGGTTCCTGGATGGGAAGCGAAACGTCTCCTTTTTTTGGAAGGAATTTTTTTTGTCGTATCCCTTTCTCTTAATTCTGGCCTTTCAGATATATGGTTAATACTAAATGCTATTTAGAGAGAGTGGCTGGGGTGGGTGTTGTATTTAATTATTTTTTTTTTTTGATGTTCTAAAAAATACAAATAAAGAACAATATTGCACATTGGATGTAGATTTTTTATGGACATACATTCTGAATAAATATATATAGTTATACAAAAATATGTTAAAACTGCAGTTTTTTTTATTTATTGTGTAAGAAAACACTTTTTTTTTTACATAGAAGGGTATTCTTTGAAGAAGTCTGTTCATAATTACTATACATTTATAAATCGCCCCGTCTGAACATTGTTAATGCTTCTTCCTCCATGTGAGGAAGTAATAAACATGCAGATCTCTGCAGCATAACGGTGGCAACAGGATGGAAAAGCTGCAGAACCGTCAGACTTTCAGAACCTGATGAACCACAATCAATAATATTTTATTTCAATAAATAAGACATATTTTTATACCTCAATTAAAAATATCAACAAAGAAATGTTTGGAATCAATGATTATGATTAGATTGTAGATTATTATACATTTTTAACAAATAAAACCTTTAATGTTCAGATTATTAATGGTAGAACTGGACGTCTGTTCAATCCTGAGATCAACAAAAACAATCTGATCTCTGATTAAACAATGATTTGTTTTTATCACCGCTTTACATTAAATAAGTGAAATGATCAACAGATTTGACCCAGTTTCTCTGGTTCTGTCCTGATTAAACTCTTTTCCCTAACAGTGTTCTCATTTAATCATTTTTGGTGCTAAAGGATTCATCTCCTATTTTCTGACATTTTCCAGAATACTCTGTTTCCTCATTTCTTTATCTAACTTCAGTTTCTTAGTAGCCGTCGTTCTGGTTTGCATATTGAGAGTTTTGTTGTTCATGGCGTCTCCTGTTGCTGTGACCCTGCAGCAGGATCTCTACTACCTGCACGTGTTCTTCGTCCTGTGTGCCGCTGGAATCACCCTGTGCCTCATCACCTCCCTCTCTGTGGAGTTCCTGGGTCTTTCTGCAGCCACCAACCTGCACCACAACCTGCTCAACAAGATCATCCACGCTCCCATCAGGTAGACCAGAGGGTCCATTCCCACCTGGTCCGGTTTAGTCCAGTCCTGGAGAGCTACGTTTGGTTTTAGAGTGGTGCCTAGAAGGATCTGAATGTCGTCCCAGAAAAACCATATTGTTGTGGTTGTCATGGTAACCAGGAGACGTGGATCATGACTGAAACAATTAAGCAGATTAGTTGATTATTGATCATCAATTAATGTAGTAATTGATTAATCATTAACTGGACTATACAGACTCTAAAACCTGCCCGATCACTCAAGTAGCAAAGTGGTTGTTAGTTAAAGTCGTAGTCAGGATGATCCTGCACTAGAAAAAATCTAAATCTAGATAGGTTGTTTTTTTCTTAAAATAAGTGCATTTGTTCTTGGATTGTGGAGATAAAAGAGACATTTTGCCAATGGAACAAGACAATTTACATTTAAAATAAGAAAACACAACTGTTGTACTTCAGGTGCAGATTATCTAATTATCTTATTTTAGGAAAAAATGACTTATCTAGATTTAGACGTTTTCCAGTGCGGGTTGAAAGTCCAGTAGGAACAACAAGGTTCTACATCCAGAGGAAGGATCCTCACACTGGAAAAACGATCTAGAAATAAGTAAAAATGTCCTAAATTAAGTGAATCTATCCTTAATTTGAGTAGGTTAATGAGATATGCCAATGGAATGAGTATTTTACTCTTAAAATAATAATAATTAGATATATGCACTCTTCTGAAATAAGACAGTAATTGTTTTTCTTATTTTAAGTGTGTGTAAATTGTCTTGTTCCATTGGCAAATGTCTCTTTTATCTCCTCAATCCAAGCAAAAATCAACAATACTTATTTTTAAGAAAAAAATTACTTACCGATCCCCACCCTGATCCACGCCAAAACCTCTTGAGAGCAGCTCTCCCCGTTTTTCCCGATGTGCGTTGGTCGTGATCCACAGCCAGAAGAACACAGAGGAACCCAAAATAGAGCTTCGATCTTCTCTCAGAGCTCCAGCGCCCAGGCCCAGTTCCCTCAAGCTACTACTGCCTGTCCGTCTGTAGGACCAAAACACTCAAGATATTTAACTATCTGGTAGAACACATCTGGTGGAGACTAAGTGGTTAGAACAAGTCCTGCACTGGAAAAATCTAAAATATATATAGATAATTCATTTATTCTTAAAATAAGTGAATTTTAGAAATTCTGTTGAGATTGAGAAAATTTGCCAATGGAACAAGAGACAATTCTACATAACCACTTAAAAATAAGAAGTGCATATTGTCTAGTTATCTTATTTTAGGTAAATGATACTCATTCCATTGGCAAGGCTATCTCATCTACCTACCAAATGTTAACTTATTTGTGCAGATCGCTTTTCCAGTGTGTAGGTTTGGAATCCAAAGCAAGCAGACTTCCCCCGGAACTCTGAGTGAGACCCCGCCAGTCCCATCCCAGCCAGGAGGGATGCAGTTAGATGCAGAGGAACAATTGGGGTGGAATGTCCACAGAGCTTGCAAGAGAGTGATTATTATGTGCAGGGTAAAGGAGATGGACCTCATTAAATCTGTTCCCAGGCTTGCAACTGCATCGTTTGAATTTATCTATACATTTTATTAGACTTTTTATTTTTTCAGACCCATGGAGTCCATCCCTCTGCATACATTAGCAGGTTTTGGTCTCATTTGGATCAACAGGTATTTACATTATTAAACCCGTCCATGAATCTGAACATGAGCTGCTCTGTTCCTCCCCATACTGATCAAGAATTCCAACTCATTTTCTACCGTAATCTGCTTCCAAACTACTGCCTGATGAGATTAACATCAACAAGGTCAACCCCAATTCTGATCATTTCGACACAGGAGGAGGTGGTGACTAAAAGGGGCTTCACTAATCACACGCTTCAACAAAACACCAGGTGAGATGTGGAGAGTAAAATGATTGAAACACAGAGGGAGGATAAGAGCAAAGGTTCTCCTCTGTGCCTACACAGTAGGACTAGAGCAGCGGCTCTTAGGCAGCACTGGCTGCCAAGCCCCCTTCTTGTGTCCCAATAGGGTTGGAGACATACCTCAATCCCCACACCTTCAAACATAAGTAGCAGAGCTTTTGGTGGCAGCGTATTATAGGCAAGCATGTTTAATCTCAAGTACAGTAACTGGATCAACACATCACTTAGCAGCAACAAGAACATGGCAGTTAAAATAACTCATAATATTATGGAAATGCTTACCAAGAACTGTGTAATTCACAAGATTGCAATACAAGTTTAAAGAGCATCTGCAGCAGTGCATCACAGAGGACAGCGAGAGAGTCACTCCAGCTACTGGCTGGGCTGGCTGGTCATGGCTTTGGCTTGGCTGGCTGGCTGGATGGATGGATGGATGGATGGATGGATGGATGGATGGATGGATGGATGGATGGATGGATGGATGGATGGATGGATGGATGGATGGATTAATGATGGATGATAGGTTGGATGGATGGATGGA
>JAGKQL010000004.1:2863100-2875556 GCA_018398635.1 Cyprinodon brontotheroides | reverse complement strand
GGCCGCTTTCACTGGGTTCCTGGTTTTGGAGCTGTTTGGTTACACTTGATGTTTCCTCTCAGCACATTCCTCCCACCCTGGAGTCGTTGACCAGATCCACCCTCCTCTGTCTGTCGGCCATCGGCGTCATATCCCGCATCACTCCGTACTCCCTGGCAGTCCTGGTTCCCCTCGCTGTGGCCTTCTACTTCATTCAGAAGTATTTCCGAGTGGCCTCCAAGTGAGTCCAAGTCTGAGTTCATCTCTTTGTTTTATTTCAAGGCTGTTTATCAGCTACTTTCTACTTCCTGTTTCCCAAATTAAGTATTGAAACAGAAACCAGGTCTCTTTCACAGCGGACTGAGACCACCGGTCTGCAGAACCTTTATTGACCTCTCAGTGAAGCTGACCTCTTATGCTGATTGATCAAATAGATTCTGACCCAAACCCACTCTGCCCTACAGACCTGATCAGACCCTAACCCTGCTCTGGTTATGTCTCAGTCTGGTGTGATGGCGATGCATTCTGGCAGCTTTTATGTCCCGGTGTTCTGTCAGATGAGCATACCCCGGCCAGACAGTAGCATACCTATAGTCAATACGCGATTCGCAAGCCGTCCAGATTTATGCTTATCCCTTTTAGTCATGTACAAAAAAAATTTATAGGAAAAGTCCGGTCATATTCAGAATTCAAAGTTTCAAACTTCTGAAAGTACTTTAAATGAAATTATTACATACTGTTCAATAAATGACTTTTTAATTAAGAGTAATTTTCATCTGAATGTGCTTTACTGAGGCATCCATGTTTGTCAAAGAACACTACTGCCACCTACTGGTTTGTGACGCCACGGTGCGGTATCGGCTGTTGATCAAGTCCCAGTGCTGTATCTGGTGTTTGTCACAACGCTATTATCCAAGTCATCTTAAAAACATTCTTCTTCCAAATGTTGGCTACATATTACGGGTTTTTCTCTGGCCAGAAGTTCAATGGCAAAATCCTCCCTCTTCAAGTTGGCGATCCAACGCATGAACCCGGCCCGCGGAGGATCAGGAATCGAAAAGAGAAATAACTCTTTTTTTTTTCACTTTTACCCATGTATTCCAACATCCAGCTGCCATGCACGTGGGCATTGTCAGTTTCACTATAGCTCTGGTGAATTTCAATGGTGAAGTCCTCTCGGAAATCTTCAATAATTGTTGTTGATTGCAGATGTGTCTAGTAGTTCCCATTGATTTAGCTTGTAAAGCAGGGAGAATGGCGCTAGGCTTACCGCACCCGTGGACGTCACTGCTGGAAGATGGCAGGAGGGTGTTAATATATTTTGCAAAAATGGCGTGCTCCCAGACTCATTGATCGCGATATGAGAATTATTGTTTTTATTTTTACTGATTAACGCTAAACTCATTTAAATCACTGCTAACGCATTATTTTAGGTATAAAAATGATCCATTGGTTACCTCCTTGCTGACCGGACTTTTCCTTTGAAGTGAGATCACCATATGCTTCAAAAAACACCAAAAAGTAATTAAATTATTTTTTGTACCGACTAAAGGATACTTGCCTGTTATTTTTCATACAATAAATGTAATGAGCTCAAAACCTTGGACCCAATATTCAAAAAACAGACAGATCTGAATTATTCAAAAAAAAAGTCTTAATCTGAAACAAACCAAACTGCGTGCGGCTGCTCGCCAGCTGGAGCGGATAAACCGGATCCTATCCTTGGAAACAGAAACCCAGGTCAGTGTCTAATAAGGGCTGATAACAATTAAGAGTAAATAGTCACTGAGCTGTTTCTGAGTGGAGCTGAAGCCAGCCGACGCTGAGGGGCAACAGAGTCCTGAAGGGAATGTCCAAAGCCGAAGTCATAGAAGAACCAGGTGACAAGACCAGAAGATCAGAGAGCCGATGAGGTACAGAAGGGGAATCCAAGCCGAGGTCAGAAATAACAGTCCAAGTTTTGTGAGCCAGGTGAATCCAGGAATCAGTCCAGAACAGAGCAGATTAAGGCCCCGTCGGCCCACACACAAGTCAAAACGTAACACAAAACTACTAATATTTTCCAAAAAGGTTTGTCGAAGACGGAGATCTGAGCCAATAAATGTGATCAACCACATCAATGCATGAAAACGCTGCAAAATGTATGCCAGGCCTGTAAGTGGCGCTTGTGGTGCCAAAGCAAAAATAGGCGAAAACAGGCAATTAAACAGTTGGGCATGCGCAGTAATATTTGTAAAGGCCAAGCACCAAAACCAGGAAACTCAGCCCGTGGGTCCATTTCGTGGTTCAGTCAAATTCGAGGTGCTGAACTATGTCGCCGATATTGCTCTGTTCTTCCTGGAGATATTCCAGAAGAAGAAGATTCTGTTGTAAGCCCGGCACAGCAGGGTGAGTAGCATGAGCAGCAACGGCATTCAACACACAGTTGTTTGTTGTGATACTGTGTCGCCAAGCATGCCTGTTTAGGAGGCGACGCTATGACGCATGCGCGTAAGAAAAAATGCGGTTAGAGCTTAAAGATGGAAACGCGAAAACGGCGTTTCAAAAATCTTCCCCCCACTCTGAAGGCTTAATAAAAAGATTGTTTACAGACCCCCGAAACGCCGGGTGGCTTCTGTATTGATGAGAGGCTGGTTTGGTGAAAAATTTGTGCTGCTTAGGCCAGGGTTTGACTTACGTGTGGACGGGCCTAAAGAGCAGACACAAGCCACACGGGGCGGGCAAGCAAAACTCAGGATCCACAGGACAAGCAGAAACGGGTCACAATCAGGTAATCAGAACAACAAACAGAATGCTAGAGTTACTCACACCAAACAGCTTGAATAATCTGCCACTAGTAGCTGGAAAACACACAGAATATATGGGGGGAGCTGAAAACAGGTGGATCAGATAAGCAGTAATGAGAAACTGGGCAGAGTTAAACAGGTGAGTGGAATGAGCAATCAGGCCAGCCACAGAGTGCCAGGATCATCACACTAAAGGGATTAACAGGTATTGAATATTGGTATGCTGGTCTGACTGGGTATGCTCATCTGACAGAACACCGGCTTTGCTTTGTATCGTCCTTAGGGACCTGCAGGACCTGGATGACTCCACCCAGCTCCCGCTGCTCTGCCACTTCTCTGAGACGGCAGAAGGCCTGACCACCATCAGAGCCTTCAGGTAAACCAGAACCGCGGCTCCCTCAGAGACACCACGCTGATGTTCTGTGCTATTCTGTGCAAAGTTGGACCCGGCAGAGGTTCTGCTTGTATTTCTGTCTCTCCTCTGGTTCCCATCGGTGCTGCGGTCCAACTTTAAACAGCTCTCACGCTTTTGGGTCCCGGAGGATTTCTCCCTCCTTCCCACTCACACACAAAACGCTCAGAACAAACTCTGGGACCCACAAGAGTAAACATCGTCCAGAACCACCGTAGCAGAAAAAAAAACCTGCTCTGAAAATCAGCACAACCGATTTTCTGTTTGGTTCTAAAAGCAGTTTAGCGGTTCTGGTTCTGCAGTTTGGACTCACGGGTCTGAGTTTCGTCTCTTCTCAGACACGAGGCCAAGTTTAAACAGCGCATGTTGGAGCTGACTGATACCAACAACACGGCCTACCTGTTTCTGTCTGCTGCCAACCGCTGGCTGGAGGTCCGAACGGTAAGGAACCGGTTCCCTGCAGCGGCACCGTTCGGAACGCTCATCCACCGCACCGCTGGTTACTTCTCTTCTCTTCTCCATCCTCCTGCAGGACTACCTGGGAGCGGTGATTGTCCTGACGGTGGCCGTGGCGTCCGTCTGGTCCGGTCAGACAGCTGCCCTGGTGGGACTGGGCCTGACCTACGCCCTCACTGTGAGCTCATCGTTCTGCTTTACATCTGGCTATAACAGAGCTTCAAATGAACCTCAGCTGAACCTCCACCAGGCTGCTGATAAAATTTTAAAGCCCAAATTTCCCTGTTTTTAGACTTAGACAATATGCACGGTGTGTACACAAAGAAAAAGTCCGGTCAGCAAGGAATAATCAATGAATCATGAATTATCTGTACCTAAAGCTAATACATTGGAGGGATTTAATGAACTGGTTTGGCTTCTTTTGTTAGCCTGCAATGCCCCATACTGTCTAAACGCTGATTTATATTCAGAAAGCGGGTGATCCAACCAGGTGCGTGTTTGTCGTCATGAGTTAATGCAGATGTGCCCTTCCGCAGACACTCTGCTGCATCTCTCCAAAACTGTAGGTGACCGCAGACAGTGCCGCAAATAGGAGGCCTCTGATTGGTCAAATCTACACTACTGTTCAAAAGTTTGGGGTCACATAGAAATGTCCTTATTTTTGAAGGAAAAGCTGCTGTTCTTTTCAATGAAGATAACTTTAAACTATTCTTAAGCTTAAAAGAAATACACTCTATACATTGCTAATGTGGTAAATGACTATTCTAGCTGCAAATGTCTGGTTTTGGTGCAATATCTACATAGGTGTGCTAGAGGCCCATTTCCAGCAACTATCACTCCAGTGTTCTAATGGTACAATTGTGTTTGCTCATTTGGCTCAGAAGGCTAATTGATTATTAGAAAACCCTTACATGCAATCATGTTCACACATCTGAAAACAGTTTAGCTCGTTACAGAATCTACAAAAACTGACCTTCTTTTGAGCAGATTGAGTTTCTGGAGCATCACATTTGTGGGGTGAATTAAACGCTAAATTGTCCAGAAAAAGAGAACTTTCATCTGAAACTCGACAGACTATTCTTGTTCTTAGGAATGAAGGCTATTCCATGCGAGAAATTGCTAAGAAATTGAAGCTTCCTACAACGGTGTGTACTACTCCCTTCAGAGGACAGCACAAACAGGCTCTAACCAGAGTAGAAAAAGAAGTGGGAGGCAGCGTTGCACAACTGAGCAAGAAGATAAGTACATTAGAGTCTCTAGTTTGAGAAACAGGCGCCCCTCACAGGGTCCCCTAACTGGCATCTTCATTAAAATAGTATCCGCAGTAGCCTGTTTGTGCTGTCCTCAAAATGACTGTATATGCTGCTTTGGCAGCTTTTCCTTCCACCTAACTTTGTGAAATGTGAACAGTCAGCTCCTGGTCAAGGATGTCCAAATGTCCAAAATGGAGTCTTCCTGTATGCCCTAATATGGTCATGTCAGAGTGGTAATTTTTCACTCAGTCTATAAATCTAGATTTACTTCAGAATTAATTTTCTGAAGATGTTCTGAAGTGTTGAGAAGGTTCCAGGAGCGGATAGAGCCGAAGCTGTAGGTCCAACGTTTGCGTCTTTCTCTGCAGATCACAAACTACTTAAACTGGGTGGTGAGGAACTTAGCAGACTTGGAGGTCCAGATGGCGGCTGTGAAGAAGGTCAACAGCTTCCTCGGCACCGAGTCCGAGAACTACGAGGGTTCTATGGGTAACTTTCCTGCCATTTGACCCTTTCATTCAGTCTATTAGTCAGTTTTGATAAGTGATCCAGAATGAAAATGTTCTCTGGCTGCAGATGCCTCCCAGGTCCCCGAAAACTGGCCTCATGACGGAGAGATAAAGATCCAGGACCTGTGCGTGCGCTACGACCCCATGCTCAAACCGGTGCTGAAGCACGTCAACGCGTTCATCAAACCGGGCCAGAAGGTAATTAACGCGGTGCTGGGAGTGGGTCTGGGACCCAGGAGAACCATGTTACATATTAGTGGCAGATTCCAGCATCCCGCTGCAAGAAGTGCTTCACACACCACTGACAGACGGCCTCTTAGCAAGGCAGTGAGAAACCAGAGATCAGGGGTTCTGGAGAACAGTCCCTGCTCCCAGCTTTGTCTGATTAAAGGTTTTCGACGAGCTGCAGCTGAAAATAAACCTGCTCAGCAGCTACTAAAGCTGACAGCTTCTAAAACTAGTCTAAGGTCTAAACTTATAGGGAATATTTCAGAAATATGGAACAATAATAACACATTATTCCCTTCAGCATCCGTCCATCGAGCTACAGAACCATCCGACTGTCGTCTGTTCTGCATCATTAAAGTCGTAGGATAATCATATTTAAATGTCATATCATTCCTGGCTTAAACATGTATATAAATGCACTCTTTATCAGACTATATATCCGAAAATTTGGAACATTTCAGTTTAAAAAAAAACAAAAAATATCTTAAAATCTGTGGGGGTTTTTAGTTATCTTCTGCAGGCCAGTTAGTTATCGTCAGCCTGAAAACCTAAATTTGGCCAATCAAATATCAGCGGTCATATGTCAATCAAATTTTTTGGTCATAGCATTTTGATTCATATGTTGCAGCTAATATACGCCACAACAGTCTAAATAAGAATCTTTGCAGAGTATTGGTGACCGTTACAGGTGGATAGTTGGAGAGTGATTTGTTGGCTGTTTCTCAATTCACAAGAAAGCAAGTACGGACTTGTGTCCTCGCCAAGTATGTTCTTGAGGAGAACACAGGAAAGTGTGGACTCTGGGAGAGCAGGGAGCATGCAGCATAAATATGGATCAATTGGAACAGAAGCGTACTGATGACGTCACCACACGCTCAGCTCGTCTGGAGCTGCATTTCAGCTCCTGTTATTAATAGTCTCTAGATAATAATAAATTCTGACTTTCTTCATTTAATGGCCGAATGAACACAGTTCAGATAAACACAAATCAAACAAACATTTTGCCAAATAGAACAAAAAACTCGCCGTCATAGCCAGCGGTCCACACACGGCTATGCATAGAGAGCCTGCTGCAGGAGCAGGGCTAACGTTAGCCCTGGCCCTGGTCCTCTCAACCTTGGGAATGTTTTTTTAGAATTCACGCATTAAATCTGTAAATGTGCCATATAGTGACGCTTCAAAGTATAATATTCTTGCCTCAATAGATCTTCAAACGTACTTTCATTGAACAACAACAGAAAAGAGAACTTTAAAGTTAATACTCTGAGCTCTGTGAGCCTCCCATTGAAAGGAGAGGGAGGAGACTCATCCACGACCTCCGACACTAAACTCTCCTCCTCTTGCATGTTTCCTCTGTCCATAGCGTTCCTTGACAGTATCGTTTCTAAGTCACCAATTTAGTGCTACTTGGTCCCAATGGAATTTCCCATTGGAAACCTACTAGCACTAAGTTGCTAACTGGTTAGCAAGATGCTTCCAGATCAATCAAACTTGCTTGCGAACCTTCCACCACAACAATCCTGCCTCATTGATAATCGACCAATCACATTCACCTTTATTCACTCATGTAAAGTCGGGCATCACTCAGGAGAATTCGGAAATGCAACGGTTGTTGGAACAACTGTTTCTCTACGACTTTAAACCAACATTTCTTTTTTAATCAACATGACTTTTGCTCTAATTTAGAAATGAAAATATATTTGAGTCCTGCTTCTTCAGAGCGCAGACGTTGGGTGGCAGGAAGTCACCGTCAACCCCTCAGTAAAGCATGGCGGTGGCAGCATCACACCAATGAGGGTTACATTTCCTGAACCCTGACAGAAATTTCTAAGTTTTGATCTATAATTTATTTAAATTGAGTGAAAAATGAGAAGAATTTATATGGAAAAACCAGATAGAGCTCAGACAGTTGAAGAATCCCTCCCATAGACATTTGAATCGCAATTTTCCAAAAACCGGTAAAGATATCAGAAAGCTGATTTAAACGGAAACAGCTGAATGTTTGAAGAACATTTAAAAGTTGAAATGTGTTTCTAGCTGAAAGTATGCTGAAGTAGTTAAAGTTCAAAGATGCTGAACTTTTAGCGCAATTTTGCTAAAATCTGAGAATTCAACATGCATTTCAATGGGGCCAAAATTCACAGAAAAACCTGAATATCATGTAAACTACAAAAAAAATCTTTATCAAAAGATATAGAAGAATTCTCCTGAACAAGTTAAATGTTTTGATATATAAATTGTTAAAATCGGCAGAGTTAGTTAATGAAAGAAAAACCGAGGGAATAACAATAAATAAAAAACCCTTAACCCCCCGTCCCCCAGTCATCACTCAGGTGTGCTTTGTGGCGCTGCGGCGTGAATTCAGCTGCAGCTTATTGACCGCGCCGTCTCTCCCTCTGGCAGGTGGGGATCTGCGGTCGCACCGGCAGCGGGAAGTCCTCCCTCTCTCTGGCCTTCTTCAACATGGTGGACATCTTTGAAGGTGGGTCCATTGAGAAACCTCCTCCATCCATTAGGGTGATGGTAAAGAGAGCAGCAGGAAACCTTTCTGTCAGATGAGCATACCCAGTCAGACCAGCATACCCAAAGTCAAAACCTGTTTATCCCTTTAGTTTATCCATTTAGTTTTCTATGAAAAATACACTTTAAACAACCTCAACCGACACGTATCCCTTTAGTCATGTAAAAAAAGCAATTTAGCTACTTACATTTTGGTGTTTTTTAAGCGTATGGCGATCTCACTTTTAATTGTTTTTTTTATTGAACATGACTAAAGGGATACACGCCCGTTGAGGTAGTTTTAAGTCTATTTTTCGTAAAAAACTAAATGGATAAATGCAAATCTAAGGTTTTGCGCATGCATATTGACTATGGGTATGCTGGTCTGACGCGGTATGCCGGGTCATAGATCAAACGTCTGGCAGGCTTTGGCTGAATTCAGCTGTTTAAATGGATTTCATACGGAGGCCTGATGGTCCAAAACAAGCTCTGCTGATGCAACCAGAGCTGAAATGTTACCGTGATTACTAACTCTACTTCCTTTTATGGAAGTTTTGAATTGAATGTGCTAACCACATCATCGTTATAAAGCCCACGAAGGGCCCCTGCACCGCACGGTGGACACACCTGGTGGTAAAGTATTTAAATTTGCATGATTAACATGTCTCGTTTTTATGTAATGACGTAAGCTCAGTCTCTAAAAACCATCGGATCAGAACCTATTCTGAGTTATTATCACTTCTAAAGTCTTGCTCTTATTATTTCAGCTTTTTTTTTTTTTTTTTTTTTTTTTTTTTACTGCAGCCTGTCATCTGCAGCTGAAGCTGTAATAGTGAAATGAGTCGTGAATTAATGACCTCGTAGTGAAACATGTTTCATCCTCGTCGCCTGATACTAGCTGCTGTTTATATAACAGAAACTGTTCCACTGGGCTCTCAGCGCTCTATAAACAATCCTGCAGGTCCTCCTGTTTCTTCTGTCTGCCTGTTGTTTCTTTAAAGACGTCCTGAAGTGGAGGATTCAAATAAAAGCATAACAGAGGCCGCCGGTCATAATTCAGGCGGACAGCAGAGATAAAGCCTCCAAGCAGCTGTAGTGGTTTTGTGTTTCTACCCTAAAGGATGATGGAAGCTCCCTGGCAGGTTGCTCAGAGATTACACCGTCACTTTTTCCAGACACACACACACAGCTGGCCGCTTATTTAATCTTACTGTAAATTAAGAGCTATCTGTCGGCAGCGTTTCCTTATAAAGCAGTGAAATAAAAGCAGAGCTGCGGCTCCTCTGGCTCAGATTCTGCATCCTGGTTCTGCTGAAATATTTCAGTGGGTTTGCATGCGGCTGGGAAAAAATCACAACGGTTTGAACATAGTTGGGCTATAAAAAGTTTCATGTGGCAAAGTTATCCCTGCTTAAGGTAAAAGTCCAGATATGTTCATAATCACTAATTTGATTCAGTTTATTTCTATAGCGCAAATCACAACACACGTCATCTCAAGGCACTTTTACAGTTCACCAGATCATCCAGTCAAATTGATTCAAAGTTTTCTATCTAAGGAAACCAGTTTATCTGATTGCTCATTGACTCAAAGGCAATCCTCACACTAAGAATGCTTGTAGCGACACAGTGGAGAGGAAAAACTCCAATTTTAACAGGAAGAAACCTGCAGCAGAAGAACCAGACTCAGTGTGAGCGGCCATCTGCTGAGGCCCACTGGGATTTCAAGGAGACAGAAGCAGAGATACAAAAGGCAGCTGTACACCCCTGTCCAGGAAACACACAGCCAGGCAAGATGAGCTCCTAGCCAACTCCCATGTCAGAGGGATGAAGAGAGCACATACAGCCAGTCCACCAGTCAGAGAAACAGGACTCACACTGAAAAACAGGCCCATCTCCAACATCTATGAACAAAAGTGTTGATGGCAGCAGCACAGCTGATATTTCTCTCCAGGATGGAGCCACAGCCAAACAGGAACAGACCAGATGAAGCTACTATGAGAAAAGTAGAGAGAGCAGGGTGAATGTTAGAGATTGAACTAACAGATTCTGCAGAGGTGGGAGAATAGAGATAGGAAAAAGGGATAGATAAGGAACCCCTTTTTCATCATTCTGAAAAAGAGTCCCTTTTTCCTATCTCTATTCTATAGTTTTTGCGATAATATAGATTGAACTAACAGATTCTGCAGATTAGGAGAATAGAGATGAATGAAGCAGAATAGGGTCCCTATGTCCTCCAGCAGTCTAAGCCTATAGCAGCATAGCTATAGAGATAGCTCAGGATAACCCTGAGCCACTCTAACTATAAAAGCTTTATCAAAAAGGAAAGTTTAAGCCTAGCCTTAAAAAAGTAGACAGGGTGTCTGCCTCACAGACTAAAACTGGTAAATCGTTCCACAGATTAAGAAAAACAGGAGAATAATAATGATCCAAAATTAGCTCCACCGTTATCTGAATGAAGAATTCAGGAACATTTATAGGAAGCATATTGCCAGTCAAAGAAAACCCAACTGACTCTAAATTATTACTTTTTAGTGAAGATTTTGTGTTTAAATTTCACTGGATGGTGCAACGGCGCCTCCTGCTGATCCATGAAATATTGAAACATTAGCATCATCAGACAGAATTTAAAGTTTAGGACCAAATGACGTCATACAGCAGGGAGGGTGGTGGTTAGTTGCTGTTCTGTGGTTGGTCTCTTTAACATAGGAAACTCGCTAACGAGGAATTAGGATGTTTAGGTGGATTGTTGACCTTTTGTCCCTCCTCTCTTCATAGAGCACATTTCAGAGCCGTTGCTTTCACTACATTCCTTATTAAAATCTTAACCGGATCTCCCTTTGGCTAAAATCTGATGTGCTGTTGGGATCCTCCAATCAGAGAAGATTTTTGTACCTGAACTTATTTGAGGGTCACTGACAACAGGGACTATCGCTGTGTCTGAACGTCCGCCCTAATCCCTAATCCCTCCATTACTATATACGTAGAGCATGGACTATATATTTGACTTGATAATGAACTCAGTTAACTGATCCTTGGGACGGATGATCTCTACTTTAAGCTTCCCGTTGGTCACATGACTTCACCTCCCTGCACGGTGCCTGCGCCATCTTTGTTATTTGTCACCTGACAGCGGGCCGCTGTGATAAAGACAAATCCTTCGCGAGGAGAGTTTTCACAAAGCATTAAGGAATATTTCTGCTCATCTAGTTACCTTGGATGATCACTACGGTACTTGTCAGGTGATTGTGGGAAATGTCACTACTTTTTCATCCAGTAGACGTTCACATACTCAATAACAAAAAAAACACAATTGTCACTTGAATAGAACAATACTAAAAATTAAAAATTTTTTATGAAAATGAACAAATTACAGTCATTTTTTTTCAACCACGATGCAACAGAATCATTTAAAATAAAAGAAACAAATGAAACAGGCCTGGACTAGAATTATGGTTTCCCCTGTAAATAATGTCTCCAAAGGGGCATGCTGAATCAAGGTGTGTCCATTAATTAGCATCACAGGCGTCTACAATCTGTAATCAGTCAGTGGGTCGATATAAAGGGCTACAGGTAGGCACCCTGCTGTTTGGTGGCATGGTGTGTACCGCACTCAACATGGACCAGAGGAAGCAAAGAAAAGTTGTCTCAGGAGATTAAAAAGGAGATTAAAGAGCCGCTTGTTAAAAGTAACGACTATCAGACCGTCTAAAACTAAAACATAGATGTTTTAGATCTATTTATATGTTATTTCTTTGATCATTTTTTTTTTTTTTTTTTTTTTTTTTTATTATTTATTTTTATAGAATTTTCTACAGGTATATAACGAAAACATGACAATGATTAATGTCCTTTAGTGAATCCTTTAGCATTTGTCACAAAAAAAAAAAAACAAAAACAAAAAACGACAACAAAAAAAAGCATTAGACACACAATAAATAATATTATATAAAAATTATTTGTTCATTTACACTTTGGACATACTGAAAGTAAAAAAACACACTTTATGGAGTTTCAACCAAACAATTAGGAGTGTCCACACCTTTATTCATAACAAATGAGATAAAGTAGAACAAAGAAAAGAGGGGAGGATAGGGGTTCTTTATGGCTTCAATTGTTCTAGAATGGGTTTCCAAATTTTGTAGTATTTTTGAGGACAGTTTATTAAATCAAATCTAATTTTTTCTATGTGCAAGATTCCTGTAAATTCCTTGATCCAAGATTCAAAATTAGGTGGTCTGTCAGCCTTCCACTGCTTTAATATGCATCTTTTGGCTATCATCATGCCATAGGAGACCACTGTTGTTACATCACGACCCAATTTGTTAAGAGTGTCC
>JAGKQL010000004.1:2784165-2858100 GCA_018398635.1 Cyprinodon brontotheroides | reverse complement strand
TATCCTCCCTTCTACCCTACTTTCCCAAACAAAGTAGAGGAAACAAACCCAACCTAACATCTATACAAGGGGGTAAACTCTAACTTGTGTATGTGGCATTCATACCATTTAGCTGTTAGAATCACAAAACTATTCTAAAGTTGCATTCCTCCGACATATTTTACTTATAAATTTGTAATATCGAAAACACTATTAAAGAAAAAAAGGCACACAAAAAGCTTGGAACCGAAATAGGTATATAACTTTTTCTTCAAACTTAAACATCTTTATGAAAAAAATAAAAAAGTGCTTAATCTGCCTCAACATTACCTGAGAGTCTCGGCAGCCTTATGCAGATGTAAAAAGTAGATAGCACAGTTAAGGTTAAAAACCTGAATTAGTATTGTTCTGCCGGGCTCTCTTTGGTTATTCTCTTCAGTCATGATGCCTCTCACAGCGTTGGCTTCTTCAGGGGGAGTTGAACGTGTGTATTACGTTGCCATGGGTAACGCGTAGCCGAGCTGGATAGATGAACCCCGTTCTGTGGCCCGCATCTTTAATCTTTTTCCTCGCGTCCTCGTAGAGTTGACGACGTTTCACAATCTCTGCTGGGAAGTCAGGGAAAATGTGGATACGTTGGCCCTGATACATCAGTGGAGAGTGTTTAGCGGCTAGTTGCATGATGCGTTCCTTGACTCGGTAGTTGTGAATCCTTGCTATCATAATACGGGGCCTTTTAGCATCCAATGGCCGGCTTCCTAGCCTATGCGCCCGATCCACTTCAACAGGCTGTGGGAAGTGTTCGTGTCCGAAAAGTAACGACAGCAATCTCGAGACAAATTCAGTTGGTTTCCCAGCTTCGACATTCTCCGGCAGATTCACAAGCTTTATGTTCTGACGTCTGGAGCGGGCCTCTAAGTCGATAACTTTCTCATGCAAGGCCTTATTAGCTTCCTCCAGCCTCGACACTAGTTGCTCCACTTTTGCCAACCTGCAGTCATGTTCGCTGGAAGCACTTTCCAAGGCGCACAGGCGTTCTCCATGTTCTCTCAGGGTAGTTTGGTTCTCTTCCAAAGCAGTTTGTATTGAGTTAAAACGTTCGTCCATTTTGCGACTCATTTCTCCGATAGCGGAGAGGATAGCCGCGGTGTCTGCTGAGGCATTAGCAGTTAGCTCATTTAGCGTATCGCCGTCCTGCTCTTTCTCTTCAGATTTTTTCATTGTCCCTTGCTTTTTTGGACCCATTTCCACATATAGTCGCCGACCAAGCGGATAAATTGTGTTTTCCACTAGGTGTTTATGGTGTCAAAGTATTTTGTAAAGTAAAGACTCGATTTATCGGAGGAGCGCACTGAAAACACGTCTACCTTCTCATGTGCGTACCCATTTCTTTGATCATTGTTGGTTTTTCTTTCTTTAAATAAAGGGAACCAACAATGACTTCATTCATGCTCCACAGAGGCTCCTAGGATCAGTGAAATGTCTAAAGGTCACTTTGGACACCGTCGTTCCAGCTCATCCCCAGTAACCATCAACATTCAGCCCTAATCCCAGACCTCCCTCAATCTCACATATAAAGCCTTAAATGGCCAAGCTCTATCTTATGTCTCAGATCTGATTGTTCATTATGTTCCTAACAGAGCACCGCAAGCTCTCAATCTGCAGGTTTACTAATTGGTTCCTTGAATTTCTAAAAGTAGAATGGGAGGCAGATTCCATTGGTCATTCAGGCTCCTCTCCTGTGGAACCATCTACCAGTTTTAGTCCGTGAGGCAGACACCCTGTCTACTTTTAAGGCTAGGCTTAAAACTTTCCTCTTTGATAAAGCTTAGAGTTAGAGTGGCTCAGGTTATCCTGAGCTATCTCTATAGTTATGCTGCTATAGGCTTAGACTGCTGGAGGACATAGGGACCCTTTTTCATCATTCTATCTCTATTCTCCCACTCTGCAGAATCTCTTAGTTCAATCTCTAACGTTCTGCTCTCTCTGCTTTTCTCATAGTAGCTTCATCTGGTCTGTTCCTGTTTGGCTGTGACTCCATCCTGGAGAGAAATATCAGCTGTGCTGCTGCCATCAACACCTTTGTTTATAGATGTTGGAGATCTGCCTGTTTTTCAGTGTAGTCCCGTTTCTCTGACTGTGACTAACTGGATGTGCTCTCTTCATCCTCTGACATGGGAGCTGGCGGAACCGTCTGCTTACTGGCTGTGTGTTTCCTGGACGCTTTTACAGCCGCCTTTTACAGTTTGCTTTTTGTATCTCTTCTTTTTGTCTCCTTGAACCCCAGTCTTCCTCAGCAGATGGCCGCTCACACTGAGCCTGGTTCTGCTGGAGGTTTCTTCCTTTTAAAAGGGAGTTTTTTCCTCTCCACTGTCACTACAAGCATGCTTTTTAGTGTGAGGGATTGCTGAAGAGTCAATGAAAGTCGATGCAATCAACTGGTTTTCCTTAGATAGAAACCTTTGAATGGTGACTGGATGATCTGGTGAACTGGAAATTGACCTGAGAGATGACATGTGTTGTGAAATTGGGTGCTATAGAAATAAGCTGAATTGAATTGACCTGGTGGCTTTGTTCCATCGACCAGTCATCCCACATCAACCAGTAGAGTAGAGACTCTATCAGCCTCATGGAGGAGCTGACGATAAACAAATATCTTCTCTTTTATCTCGATGCTTAAAGCTCGGCTCTGTGGGAAAATAAGAAAACTCTCGTCCTTATCTTGATACAGCAAACATTTTTAGCAAACCTTTGGTCGCCGCCATCATCTAGAAGCATCAGCTGATAGTAACCAGGACCCAGCTGGAAGAACCTCCCCAAAGGAGGGTTAAGATAATCCCACAGCAGCTGGAACATTAGTGTGAGGGTACAGTAACCAGTCCTCCGTAGGCCTTTAGGCCCGGCTCAAACCTGGCACAGAACCGAAGGCCCGCTGCCAGCCGCCTCCACAAGAATCACAGCTGGAGAACATCCATCAGAGCATACGGCCATTAAGCTGAAGGCAGCCTGTAAACTAAAACAATCCAAGGATAAATCATTCGGAACTGGACCGGTTCCGTTATGTTGTGCAGAGAACACTAGAACTTCTAAAGAGCTGAAGCTGTCATGTCTGCAGGGAAGATCGTCATCGATGGGATCGACATCTGTAAGCTTCCTCTGCAGACGCTCAGGTCACGGCTCTCCATCATCCTCCAGGATCCGGTGCTGTTCAGCGGCTCCATAAGGTACACAAACACACAGCTTCTGGTTCTGGTTCTGGTTTCCAACCCCCCCAAACAAGAAGGTGTCCTTATATAACGCCTGACCTCCATCTCTCACTGCAGCTTCCTGCTCCTGTTTTCCTGCTTGTGTTACTTTTTAAAGCACCGGATCAGATTTTAACGAGGCTTCTAACTGCTGAAGAGGAAGGTTAAGGCGATAAATTCATTCTCCGAAATTAGAAACTAGGATCTACTTGTTTTATCTATGAAACATCTTAAAATATTCCCGGTAGTGTTGCACCAATGCCATTTTTGGCCCCGATACCTTGCTGTGCAGTATTGGCCAATACCTTCCCATACCACATCTGTTTCGAAATTGATGTGTGTGACAGACCTGCATTTTGTCAAGCTGCTGCCTACCTTTGTGAAGGCAGGCAGGAAAAGTTATGGAAAAGACTACTAATACAAAGTGAATCCAGTAGAACGTTTTAGACCAGAGTTTGTCCGGCGGTCCTTCCCGGTTTCTCTTGGCAGTCTCAAACTCTTTGTGTTCGTTCACATGCTTCGACTTCAAATGTTTGATCAGTTTGGAGGTATTGAAACTGCCCGGTTTAACGCCACCTCTCAAAACTTTCAGGTTGAAAATCTTGCATCTCGCCAATGTACCTGCTGGCGTTTCTATAACGTAAATACTTCCACACTGCAGACATTTTCTTCTCCTGGTTTGTTTTTCAACCGCATGAAAAAGCTGCCCTGGCATTGGTTAAGAGCAGATTTTGGCCCGCTCTCATTGGTCTGGAGCAGCCCAATAGTGATAGTTAACACTAGTGAGTATCGGGAGAGAGAAGGTTGTGTTCACAATTGACATACAAACATCAAAATGGTATCAGTGCCCTATTTGTTAGTACTCGCCGATGCCGATACCACCATTTTAGTGCTGGATCCGGGACCCACCCGATATCGTATCGGTATCAGTGCAACACTAATTCCCGGTTTAAAAGTCAGACTTCTTAGTGAGGTAGAAACCTGAGCTGGATGGATACTGATCTCAGTCTAAAACCTTTAAAAAATAAACAACCAAAATAAACTGAGATCAAAATTCTAATTAGGAACCCAGATACCGGGATTCTGGGTCCAAAACCCAAAGATCAGGACAGAGAGCAGCCCTAGGAGGGAGGAGGTACCCTGAGCTGTAGGGGAGCTGGTGTTCTGTCAGATGACCATACTTACGTCAGACCAGCATACCCATATAGTTATCATGTAAGACATCCAGATTAAGCTTTGTGTAATCCACTTTTGTTAAGGCGGGTTGTTTAAAACTACTCAGCAGTGTATCCCTTTAATCGTGTACAAAAAAAAAATATGTAAGGTCAAATCGCCATGCGCTTCGAAAAACACCAAAAAGTAAGCAATTAAATTGTTTTTTTGTACATGGCAAAAGGGATATATGCCCATTGAGGTAGTTTAAAGTCTATTTTTGGTACAAAACTAAAGGGATAAACAGGTACTGACTATGGGTATGCTGGTCTGACAGAACACTGGGGCCCTTTACTGGTACCAGTTTAAGCTCCTCTACAGTTGATGGTTTCTGCCAACTGTAATTTATTCCATAGGATTAAAAGCAGCCTGTGGAGAAATGTTCACGGTCTGGTCTTTTGTTTGGTTTTTCTTTTTCAAAATAAGACAAGAGAAAACCAAAACATAAAAAATAATAACTGTAAATGTTTTTGTTTATTTACCCTCTTTATTTCTGAGGCTGTGTCTGCCATTTTTAGCTTAAAGACACAAACCTCTAGTAGCTGAACCCTTTTTTAATAATTTTAACCTGCAGCTGCTGCAGTTATTTGTTTCTGAAACAACACAGACATCAATAGAAAATTAAACAACAGCTGAAAATTAGCTGGAAGGAAAACTAAACGCAGCAGATTTTTATTTATTTCAATATTTCATTTTGTTTGTATTTAGGTTTTAAAAACCCAAAAACTGAAAAATCAAACCCACAAAACCCTTGTGATTTTGTTTTCAAATAAAAAAAAAACAAGGAAGGAACCGTACCTTAATTAGAAATGTTCAATATATTAAATAGATGATTTTTCTTTTTACTTTTTCTTTCAGCATCTTTAGGCAGAAAGAAAAGGCAACTTTTTAGAGATTCTATTTTTATACAGGATACATAGAGAACAACCACATCTGTGTGACATCACTGCTTAAAGAAAAACATCTGGTTTTCATTTTTCTAGGTTTTCTCTCATAACTCAGGGTAAAGCAGCGTCACCAGTTGGTTCTCAGTCTCTGGATGCGAGAGACGCATGGAGGCAAAAACACGTCAGGAAATACGTGAAAAGAGAAAAAAAACAAGATAAACAGCATGAAAGAAATGAACATTTATTAAATTAATGGAAAGGTCAGCAAAGAATGATCAACGGATCATTATTCATACCTAAAACTAATAAGTTTGCTGTGATTTAAAGAATTTAGCGTAAATCAGTAAAAAAAATGAAAATAATAATTCTGGGAGCGGCCATTTTTGCCCAAATATGGTAACCCCTCCCTCCTGCCATCTTCCAGCAGTGACATCACGGTGCGGTAAGCCTAGCGCCATTCTCCCCGCTTTACAAGCAAAATCAATGGGAACTACTAGACACATCTGCAATCAACATATTTCACTTGGGTACATCTTGGTCCAGGCCATTATTGGAAGGAGGCCAGAATTAGAGGCAGGCCTCTATTTCTATTTGATCAAAACAGACTACCAGTGGAATGAATAAAAACGAGATTTTGTGTCCTATAAAATACTAGGTTCATTTATTGAAAAAGTACAGTTACCATAACGGTATACAGAACATTATTCAGAAATATACCAGCAGCTGTAATTTTTCTGCACGGTAATATGAAAAAAACAAAACAAAAAACAGAATGGAATCTTGGCCAAACTGACTTGCGAAACAAAGTTTTAAAAAAAAATTATGGAAACTGGTCTGCCATCACAGCGAAATTTTATTTGAGGCGGGCTAAGTGGAAGTAGGCTACCAGTATCATGTATTTAAAGGGAAATTCAGAACAACGACGGCGAACATAATTCTGTAATTTTAACGCTGGCTGGTTACCACCAGACCTACCGGTAATTATGTGTCTTTCTGATCAGAACGTGTAAGGCCACTACGATCTCTGTGTAAGGATGGGACTTCCCATGCTAGTGGCTAGGATTCATTCGCAAATATCGCCCCCCTGTGGTACTTGTATGTTACTATCACAAGTTGTTGAGGACTGCCCAGGAACATCGTTGGTTCTAATTATAGCCCCGGCCTGTATAAGAGTCTGACCATTATTTACCTCTGCCGACAGCGAGACCGGCCATTATTAGAGACCCGGCCGCTAATGGAATACAGGCCAATATTAGAGGATTTACGGTACATTAATATACATGTTTAAGCCATAATGATTTGACATTTAAATAAGACTTCCCAACTTTAAGAGCTTTTAGAGTGACTCGGTTTTGAGGCAACAGGACCTGATGACTTATGGGTTTTAATGATACCCTGTGATTCCGGTGCTTAGAATCCATCACCGTTTTTCTGTGTTTTAAACCCAAGTAGGGTCAACGACCCCAACTTTAGGAATAAGTTTATAAAATCAGCAGAAAAACTTGGTTCATCCTGAAACAGAGAACAGGTCTAGTTTTTTTTTTCTGGGTGTCTAGCTGATCCCAACTCTTGAGGTCAGAGTTTAGAACCCAGTGGGAAGTGGAACCGGGACCCTAATCCCCTTCTGCCACAGGCGTCACAAACAGGAGGTCAGCAGAGAGCGAAGGACTCCCCGTCTCCGTCCTCCTCCCTCACAGCTCACACGCTGAGGATGAGCCCCGCTGTGTTTGTTCTGACGTTCGCGGTTTGTTTGGTGAACGCTCCGCGGCGACTGCTGGACGTCAGCAGACCGTCCAGAGACACCAGAGCTGCTTCCAGCTGATGGAAAATATAAGAAAGGAAGGGTTCAGGATGCTCTGACAACTTCTAGATGTCCAGTTTCTACAAAGAAATTTGAAAAATCATAGTTTCTGTTTATAAAAATTAGGTAGGAAGTCATTATTTACATGTCAAATCATCTAACTCTTTTATAATATATAAATGTAGTCTTTATCCAGGCGATATTGTCCAAAAGTTAAAAATCTTTAAAAAAATGTGCACCCAAAATCTATGTTGGTTTTAGATTGCTTATTCAGGCCAGTTATTTATACGTCAGCCTGAACACCTAAATTCGGCCAATCATATATCAACAGTCATCGGTCAATCAAAATTTTTCGGTCATAGCATCTCAATTCATATGTCGCAGCTAATATACGCAACGGTTGAAATAAGAATCCTTTCCTTTCCCATTGAGTTCCGTCCCAGTGTTCATGGGATGGACGTCTGTGTCTTCAGCAGGCGTAGAGCTAACAGAACTGGCAGCGTTGCGAGGCAAGGGCTCAAACATGTACGGCTGGAGGACTTCTACACCAAACCAAGCTTCTGCCGCCCTGGCGTCCTCTTCCACAACATCTTCATCTTTCCTCCTCTAAATAAAAAATGGATGATGGAGGAGACTCATCCACGACCTCCGACACCAAACTCTCCTCCTCTTGCATGTTTCCTCTGTCCATAGCGTTCCTTGACAGTGTCGTTTCTAAGTCACCAATTTGCTAGTTGTTAGCAACCAGTTAACACTAAGTTGCTAACTGGTTAGCAAGATGGTTCTTCTGACAAACCGGCCACAACCAAACTTGCTTGCGAACCTTCCGCCACAACAATAAATGACCAATCACATTCACTTTATTCACTTGTGTAAAGTCGGGCAGCACTCGGGAGAATTTGGAAATACAACGGTTGGAAAGGCCGCTCCACTACGACTTTAAAGGTTGCAACTAGACGACCAATAAAACGGTTCTATTTTTTTTTATCGTTATTCCAGAAATGGACCTCCGTCGGTTGCGCAGGCTCTCTGATCGTTAACAGATTAAGTCACTGAAGCCATTTTAAATTCTAGAAGTCAGATTGTTGGCTCTCTGAGGGACGTTTAAAGACCAGAAGAACCTCAGACTTCACTAGTTCTGGACCACCTGCTGCATGGAAGGAGAACCAAAGTCCGGTCCGGATGTTCTGAGAGAAGCAGTCTGAGCTGGTTCTTCATCTATCTGCTTCCATCTGGTCGATCCGGTTCTGATCAGCTTTCTTTCATCCAGAGGTTCCTAATCCGGATCACCTCCACAGAACCAGATTTCTGCTGTTTCTGAAACATGATGGAGATTCAGAACCAATGTTTGATTTGGGTTTTCAGAGAGTTTCTGGATTATTCTGGCTCTTGGACTCTGTCAGCGCCTGTTCTGCTGCGTTGAACGGGTTCTCGTTCCTCTTCATCTGTCTAATTTGATGTTATTGTATCTGAATGATGGAGCAGAAGGAAACATGGAGGTGCCTCACTCACTGGAAAGAATCTAAACCTAGATAAGTCCTTTTTTTCTTAAAGTGCATTTGTCTTGGATTGAGGAGGTAAGTGAGACACTGCCAATGGATCAAGACAATTTACATTTAAAATAAGAAAACTGTTATTTCATTGTCTTATTTAAAGTGTATTTTACTTAATTTCCTTATTTTGAGAGTAAAAATCCTCATTCCATTGGCAAACTATCTCATTTACCTATTCAAATGCACTTATTTTAAGAGTAAACGACTTATCTAGATTAGCTTTTTCCAGTGAGGTCATGTGGTTCTCTGTTTGGACAGGGGAAGGAGGACATTGGAGAACATAAAGTCTCAAATGTTTTATTCCTGGACTTTGACAGTGAACTCATCCTGCTGCAGGTTCAATCTGGATCCAGAGAGGAAGTGCACCGACGACCGCCTGTGGGAGGCGCTAGAGATCGCCCAGCTGAAGAACATGGTCAAAGCTCTGCCTGGAGGACTGGGTACGGTAACCAGAATTAGTTGATCTAAGCTACGAGGTTCTAGACATGACGGAGCTGTCTGTCCTTCCTCAGACGCCATGGTGACAGAAGGAGGGGAGAACTTCAGCGTCGGTCAGCGGCAGCTCTTCTGCCTCGCCAGAGCCTTCGTCAGAAAGAGCAGCATCCTCATCATGGATGAAGCCACGGCGTCCATAGACATGGCCACGGTGGGTTTGGACAGCAGGACATGATTAGGCACGGAGGTGGAGGTGTCATGGTCGCTCAACCTGACTGCTTAGCAGAAGCAGGAGGAAATCTGTGAATGAAGCAGAACCGAACATCAGTCCACAGCGTCTCCATTAGAGAATCCTGGCTTTTTGCTCCAGAGATAGAATCTTAGATCAGACCGCTTGACTTTTATTCTTAGTCTAAAATTTAGTTTTATGTTTTATGAAGTGGAGAAATATTTTTATCTTGTGGAAATAGTTAAACCAGTGAATTAAACTTAATTCTTTTCTAAGCTGTGGATTCCTGATGGTTTGGATCTGGATCTGTTTTCTGCTCTAAGCATAAAGGTCTAGGTTCTCCGTCCTCCTCCTGCTGCTGCTCTGCTTTCTGCAGCCGTTGTTGTTTGGAGCGCTCATGTTCTGAGTTGTTCTTTGCAGGAGAACATCTTGCAGAAGGTGGTGATGACGGCGTTCGCAGACAGAACCGTGGTCACCATCGCAGTAAGTTCTCTGATCTGCAGCTCTGCTCTTTAAAGTTTCTGATTCCTTTCCCTCATTTCCTTCTTTCTTCAAACTGAGCTGAATGAACTGAGCTGATTTTCTTCCTCCACCTGTTTCCTCTCTCCTGCTCTCATTTTTTTCTCTCTTATCTTCCTCTCTTCCTGTTTCCTACCAACCCCTTCGTCCTCCTCATCCTGTCCACCAGCACCGCGTCTCCTCCATCTTGGACTCGGAGCAGGTGCTGGTCTTCTCCTCTGGGATCTTGGTGGAAAGTGACTCTGGTCCCAACCTTCTAGCACAGGAGGAGAGCCTCTTCAGTGTGCTAGTGAGGACCCACAAGTAGACCCGGATCAGCTCAGACCCAGCTCTCCCTCTCTCCTCCGGTTTCTGCTTGTTTTCCTGCTTTCCGGCTGAATCAGAGTCTGGGTCTGCTAAAGCCTGACCGCCAATGACTGCCTGGTTGGTATCGAATCCCTTCCTGCATGCTCTTTGATGGAGATGTGTTTGCTGTGTGGTGATTCTATGATATTTTTATTTAAATCTGCCTTCATTTAGAACAGCTCTCTAGTCAATTTCATTTTTTAAAGTGCAGCCTTGATAAGGTAAGCAGCAGCAGTTGTTGTTGAGCTGCTACTACTGCCTCCAGATCCTGAAGCACTCGCTTCTCCTGGCTCAGCGGAGGAAGAGGACGATGATGTGAGGGTGGTAGCTCCCTGGGTTTAAAGAGGCTGACGTGGTTGAAGCAGCAGCGGTGCCATCGGCAGGTTTAGCAGCGACAGACGATGCTGGAAAAGGTGTGGAAGCCAGAGGGGGCCTGGAGGAGCCAGCTGGGGATGTTTCTGCATTTGACAGGGAAGCATCTAGAGTGCTTTCCCCTTTTTCACCTGCAGAGGGCAGAGGGGGCCGAGAGTAGCCAGCTGGGGATGTTTCAGCATTTGGCAGGGAAGCATCTAGAGTGCTCTCCTCATTTTCACCTGCAGAGGACTGTGCTTCCCTTCTAGATGCTGAAGATTGCCTGGGAACCGTCTCAGAGGAGTTTCGAATCACGCAGAGCTCTTTGTTTCTATCGACCCGGTACAGAGTTAGCCCCTCCAGGCTAATAGCATTGCCCTGTATTCCTGGATGCAATCAAGACACCGTCAGAATGATGGCGCAGTAGTTACGTATCTCCTTTTTTGAAGAGAGCTTGAGTCAGAGATTATCCATTTTCCAGGTTCCAACAAGCAGACATTAGAGAAGCTGGATTACTGGAAGCAGTGGTCTGTGGGGATTTCTCTTTAGCTTCCCAGATCTGGCCCCCCCCTTTAGCCCTCTTTCGTCGGTCTTGTCGTATCTCTTCCTCTGTCCGTTATTTTCAACTGTTGTCTTGTTGACATCAGTCCGCAGCACTCCAGCTCCCCAAAACGGTCAAAAACGTTTCAAAACACCTCGTAACCGTAGTTCCAGCATGCGCCAGCGACCATAGATGCGGGCCCGGCGTCCAGTTTATATCGTTTTAAGCTGCATATTATCTGAAAATTGTCAAGAGGTGCTGCTGTTGGCTGCTGCCTTGGAGCGCCGCCATGGTTACAAAAGTGAGTCATTTAATAAACTGGGTAACTAACAAAGAAAATAAACCAAAACCAAAACCAATTCTACCAGGTCAAGCACGCCATTGGTTTTGTGAGAGTATTTCTGTGGCCGACTGTACAAACTTAACGTTTCCATTTATTAATTATTTTAAATAGCTGTACAAGCCACACTCAAAGAACAAAATAAAAGTATGGTTCTGTGTTGAGCTGAAACGGGACACAATTTGGTTAAAATGCAGAAAATTGCATCTAAGAAATACAACATTTTTTGGGGGAGGACACCCAGACCCCCCACGACAATGAAGTTTATTTAGGACCCCCGCATCCCTTATTTCCATTTCTGAAAGGTGGCAAGCCTAGCCCAGACTGATTGGTTTCAAAAGAGTAGTGTAAATGGGGCTATAATCATCTTTGAAGCTGACCTGTAACTTTTGCCCAGATTTGCTGAATAAGCGATAAAAGTCTTAAATAAGCCAAACATGACAGTTTCAGTATTAGCTAAATGTGTTTATCTTCCTGCCGGTGGTTTTACCTAGCGATAGCTTCAAGGCGATCAGTTGCTAATCAGAGGGAGGGGAGCCCTGACGGCTGGCGAAGAGAACCGGAGCCCAAAGACACTGAACCTCTGCTAAATTAACTGGGATCTAAATAAAATTAGTAGATTTTTGAGTTCAGGAAAAAAAACCCAGTCTCACCTCAAAACATCCTGAAGGTTACTTTGGGTCCCAGAAATTTTTACGAAATTTTTTTTCCCCACTGGCGTCCGCCATCACTACCCGAGCTCAGCCCGTCTGCTCTGAATTATGGGAAATATGGTGCTGTGAAGTAGCATTAGGTGGGTTTCTGGGTTTGGACAGCCATCACGCAGCGCTGTGATGTCATCGGCCCCTGAGCTGGGACCTGTCCGATGTCTCCCTCTAATGGAGGAATTTTAGGTTTCTGACCAGTCCGAGCCCAGAGGGCAGAGAGACACGCCCACTCACTCTCACCGCCCCCTGGATTCCCCTCCTGTCGGTTCTGGGGAATTTGAAAATCTCCTGTCTTTAGGCTGTTCAGGGTTACCAACCATCCCTTGAAAAACGGAATCGTTCTGTATTTAGAAAATAAAAGTACCTGTCTCATAATAAGTGGAAAAAGGATAGCACTTTGTCCCGTATTACTGTGAGAGTAAAAAATATTCAATAAAAAGCGGGCACATTAGATACAAAGCTTACGGTAAACTTGTTCCCAGGTCCTGTCCTGCGTTGTGACCAATGAGCTGACAACATATATGTAACTATCCAGAATCCCCTCATCCCATTGGTCGAACCAAGTGTTGCTCACAGAGAAGATAGCAGGAGAAAACAGAGCAGTATGGGGGACGAACGGAGTAATTTAAATGCTGACACTACTTTTGGGGGCGGAGCACCTTCGATGCTCCTCCTCCAAAAAAACAAAAAAGGATGCAGAAACATTGGGATGAATGGGAAAAAACAACTACCTTGGTGAATAAAGTCAGCGATAATGATTCAATGCTGATTTGATTCAAATAGTTAAAAGAATCATTTCACGCACAAAATCCCCACGCTAAGAGGGGTCAGCTGGCACGCACATGAAGTGTCCTTTTTTTTAGGGAGTTGGCAACCCTAACGCTGTTAGATGTATAAAGTTTCCAGACCTGGCTTCTCTCTCACTTTTAACACAACTGTTTCTGTTTCCTGTAAATCTTCATAGAAAAGGCGGGAATCACCATAGCAACTGGTGACTCAGCATGCCCTGGCTCTGACCGTGTCAGAAAGGGCTTTTGAAACAGATAACCTAACTAGTTTTTGTGTTTGTGCAGCACCGGGTCCACACCATCCTGACGGCCGATCTGGTCATCGTGATGAAGAGAGGAAACATCCTGGAGTACGACAAACCGGAAACTCTGCTGGAGCAGGAGGACGGGATGTTCGCCTCCTTCGTCAGAGCCGACATGTAGTCCCCTGATCGGACGACGGCCGGCAGACTCATCCGTCTCACTCCTAAACATCTTCACTTTAAACTTTAATATGCAAGGAGGACAAACAGGAAGTCCATGTCTAAGCCAAGGATACAGCAGGAAGCTGCGGAGGCGACTGGATGTGGCGTACTGCTAAGGTCCTCCTGGATCAACAGGCCATTTCACTTAGGTTCATGCATCAGCACTAAACATGTGATCATCGAGGGGGGATTTATATATTCAGACGTGATTTTAGAGTTTCAATTATGTTTATAAATTATTTAGTGTTTGGTTTCGATGTTATCACTAAAAAAACTCTGATTTGGGATCAAAGACTTGATCGAGTCTTTAAAATGAAATAGTTATGACTAACGTTTAGGTTACAAGGTTGTTCCTCATTAATTCAATTCCAAAAAAACTTTATTAAAAGAAAATTAAACGTCAACTAGCAGTTATTAGCAGCTACCTGCGTTTCTGCTAATTATTCTGTCGAAATTACTCTTTTTTTCATTTTTTATATGTTACGGTGTATGATTAAATAGCCTTTTTTATGACCATCCTCTTAAATTTACCACAAATCAAAATGTCTCCAGGTTAGAAAAGAGCTTTCAATGTGAAAATAAATTCCACGAAGAAATCAAGCAATGGTTGAGTTAGCCTCGCTCACATAGAGCAGCTTTCAACGCAAACACTCTCAGGACGGTGTGTGTCAATCCGCTGCGTCAAGTAATCCCAGCCAAGTTCATGGTTTCCTTTATATAAAGCTTTTTTCTGAAGTTTGGTTTTAAAGGTTTTAAAAACTCTATTTTTTTGTGAACATTAAGTGAAATGTAGCTGGAGTTCTTTGTTACAGCAAAAGATCCCGGACAAGCCCCCAACTTTGTTACCTCCCTTTCTCCTTTGGGGAGTTTCTATAAACGCTGAGCCTTCAGGCCCTTTTATAACCAATGATTTTTTTAAGCTGTTTAACTTTTACGTATGGCACCACTTTTATCTATACTATAATATCACTGATATTAAGCAATAATGAAGCCAGGGGTGTTTAGTGCCTCGCACAGCTTTCTCACTGTAAAAGAAGTTGCTTTTTATTGTATTATACACTTAAGGTTTATTGTAAGGTTCTCCCACAGATGTACCAATGATAGAGCAGATTGAACTGGTCGCTCACATCAGGAAGAGGAAGATTCTAGTGACTCTTCGTCAATCATGACGAACCTTTTAGGGACGTTTTTAATTATCGGGCTCATAAGGCTAGTTGTAAAAATGTCTTGATGGATGGGAACATAGATCAGAAACAAATAGTTTATCTTATCTCAAGAAATAAAAACATACTTTTTAATTTCTTTGACTTAATATTCTATTCAAACTTTTACAGCTAAATATTTGTTTGATCTAGATTGTTTCTGGTGTGCGTTTGCCGTCACTCCGCTCTATCAGCTGTATTACTGTGCAGACTTTAGTGCGAACACTGTAAGGTGCGGCGGCTCCACCTGCAGCCGCTGAACCTGCTGTCTGTCTGCAGTCATGCTTTGCTGAACCATCAGAGGAGAGCTGCTGGTAGCCGGGGAGGTGATTTTCTGTAAAGTATCAATAAAACCTTTTCTAATAAAATTATTTTATTCTCCACTTCAGTTCAGCTTCAAATGAGGCATTTCTGCCATAAATTCTTCTCTTTGACCAACTGGTCTTCCTGA
The DNA here is from genome assembly GCA_018398635.1 of Cyprinodon brontotheroides. Classification (NCBI taxonomy): domain Eukaryota; kingdom Metazoa; phylum Chordata; class Actinopteri; order Cyprinodontiformes; family Cyprinodontidae; genus Cyprinodon; species Cyprinodon brontotheroides. Next base: position 2,843,051 of record JAGKQL010000004.1, on the reverse strand, counting down.
ATTAGGGAGACATTAAATCTGTGAGTCTTTAAAGTAGTGTAGTTTCTATAAATAATGCAGAGTGATAGTTTGCAGAAGGATTCATATTTTTCCCTGATCATTATTCACCAGTGTACCTCTCTGATAAATAGATCCGAGTTGCAGAGCATTAAGAAATCTACATATTTAATCTCCAAATGTCTGAACTTGTATTGGATCCTAATTCTAGCTTTTAAACTCTATAATATTTCCTTAATTTCAGCCTGAATTCCTTGTTTATTTTCTCTGGAAGCTGTGATGTCGTCCCTTTGCTTTCTTGATTAAACCATTTTAACAAGTTTGTTCAGGACTTTATGACTTATCTACCGTACAAAGTAAACACCAGATTTATTGGGTCACCAGTGTTTATTTCAAAGACTTTCCTCCCTGATGTTTCTGTTTTTTGTCTTGTTCAGTTAAACATCCAAACGTTTATTTTTCTTCCTCTCAGCAGCGATGTTCAGATCTCTGATCCCTTCAGCTCTTCCTCTCCTGTTTATCACCTTGTTTCTCTAAATCTCCGTCATATTTACTCCTGCATTCTGTTTCTGTTGGACTTTTAGCAAAACAAACTCTGAAAGAAACTGTTGATGAAACCGATTAACGGGGTTTAATTAAATGTGTCGTCGTTAAATCATCGGCAGCTCTATGCAGAAAGTCTCACTTCATCTGAATTCACACATCTTCATGTTAAATGACACTTTTGTATGATTTTTATAGATTCTGACCTTTATCAACTGTGTTATCATATCTGATGGTTTAAAGAATATAAAACAGCTGATTATTTGTGCCTATATTTTTTTCTACACATGAAATGACAATAAATTTTGTTTTAAATAAAGCCTGGCTCTTTTTTTTTTCCAAGAAAACAGTGAAAAGTTGGCAATAGCAGGAAGAATATGCTGCTAAATGGCTCCCTCTAGCGGTGTATGTGCAAATCGCATTTTGGTCGTCAGATAATTATGTCTTTTTACTTTTAATTGCTCATTTAAGTTTAGCATAATTTTCTTAACTAATTTAAGGCAAAATCAGATTTTGAATCTCTTAATATTTTTTCCAGTTTATATTTTCTTTAAGGTCTGAGCTGCCTTGAGTTGGACTGATCATTGACTTTTAACCTTAATTGACCCCAGAAAAGTTGTTTTTATTTAACACAAATTTTAAAGTCATTTTTGTTTCCTAGCTACCATCATTTTCAAAGGAGAGGAAAAACAAACTTTGTGATGAAAAAATGATATTGAGTGAATAATGCTTCTCAATCGTTTGTTTTATTTTTTTTTTAAATATGTAAAAACTAATCTAAATTGGTTAATAAATCAAAATCCATGACAAATATTCAAACAGCCTCCTGTTTCAAATTGAAAAGATGGAGCTCATGTAAATTTGAGTTCAGTTGGACATTTTAATTCATCAAATGTATTTCCAGCATGTGACGCGTCTTTAGAATAAGGTTAATTTGCAGCTTAAAATGAAATATGATGCATGTTTTTATGCTGCATTGGAAAAAATCAAAATCTAGATAAGTCATTTTTTCTTAAAATAAGTGCATTTGTTCTTAGATTGAGGAGATAAAAGATACCTTTTGCCAATGGAATAAGAGAATTTAGATTTTTTTTAAGAAAAGAAAACAATTGCATTGACTTATTTCAAGTGCAGATTATCAAATTATATTACTTTAAGAGTAAAAATACTCATTCCATTGGCAAACTATCTCATTGCCTATTCAAATAAAGGGTAAATAAACTTAATTTAATAAATATTTACTTATTTCTAGATCATTTTTTCAGTGTGTAGATATAAATGATGCTCCAGACTGAACTGGAAAAAATAAAACTCTACATTAGTAGTTTTTTTCTTAAAATAAGTGCATATTTTTCTTGAATTGAGAAGGTAAGTGAGATACTTTGCCAATGGAACAAGACATTTTACTTTTAAGATAATAAAAAAAAACATTTATTGTCTTATTTCATGTGCATATTGTCTAATTATCTTATTTTAAGAGTAAAATATCTTATTCCATTGGAAAATCATCTTATTTATATAGTCATATTAAGGGTAAATACGTTTAATTTAAGAAATGTTGACTTATTTCTAGATGATTTTTGCAGTGTGAGTGTAATTTGCTGGTTTCCGACAGTGCTGGAGGAGTCCTTGAAGGCAGCAGCAGCTCCCAGTCCGAGTCGGGACTGGATTCTGGAAGTTGGAGGACGTCAAACAGGACAGGAGACTGTCCAGCCCTCAGAGGAGAGCAGCAGAGGCGGCGCGCGGCGCTCACTCCCATCACACACCAAAATAAAGTCTGGAACTAAAACTTTTTGCGCGTTTTTAACATGTTTCCGCGCGTAAAGACGCACTGAGACCAGGCTTCAGGAAGGCAGCATCTGCTGAAGAAGAGGAGGAAGATGTTACCCAGAAAGAGCATCATCCCGGAGGAGTTCGGGGTGCCGGGTTTCGCCTCCCGGCTGCCCAGGAAGCCGGTGTTCCGCGACCGCGTCAACAAGGCGCGCTTCATCGCCAAGAATGGCTCCTGCAACCTGGCGCACAAGAACATCCGCGAGCAGGGCCGCTTCCTGCAGGACGTCTTCACCACGCTGGTGGACCTGAAATGGCGCTTCACGCTCGTCATCTTCACCACCACTTTTGTGAGCAGCTGGCTGCTGTTCGCCATGAGCTGGTGGCTGGTGGCCTTTGCGCACGGAGACATGGATCCGGTGCGGTGGAACGAGACCCACTGCGTCACCGACGTCAAGTAAGAATCCTCTCCAAGAAGCAGAGGGAGAAAAACTCACATTATGTCGCCAGAGTTCTTCTACCTTCCTCCCACCCTCTTCTTCCTCATTTTTAAAACTGCAGAAGAAAATGAGGGCAAAGAACCAACAGCACAGGAAAAATGATCTAGAAATGAGTAGCCTACAAATGTCTTAAATTAAATGTATTTACCCTTCATTTGAGTAGGTAAGTGAAATAGTTTGCCTATGGAATGAGTTCTAAAAATAAGATAATTAGATTTATTCTTATTTTAAATGTAAATTGTCTTGTTCCATTTGCAAAATGTCTGTATTACCTCCTCAATCCAAGAAAAAAATGCACTTATTTTAAGAAAAAATACTCATCTAGATATCATTTTTTCAGTGAGGAAACATCACACTGGAAAAATGATCAAGAAACAAGTAAAAATGTCGTATATTAAATACATTTATCCTTAATTTGAGTAGGTAAGTGAGATAGTTTCCCTATTGAATGAGTATTTTTACTCTTAAAATAAGATAATTAGATAATATACATTTGAAATAAACCACTACAATTGTGTTTTTTTTCTTATTTTAAATGTATATTGTCTTGTTCCATTGGCAGAATGTCTCTATTACCTCCTCAATCCAAGAACAAATGCATTTATTTTAAGAAAAAATGACTTATCTAGATATAGTTTTTTCAGTTAGGAAGCATCACACTGGAAAAATGATCTAGAAACAAGTACAAATTTCTTAAATTAAGTGTATTTACCCTTAACTTGAATAGGTAAATGAGATAGTTTGACAATGGAATGAGGATTTTTACTCTTAAAATAAGATAATTAAATAAAATGCACTTGAAATAAGACAACACAGTTTTTTTTCTTATTTTAAATGGAAATTGTCTCATTTCTTTGGCAAAATGTCTAATTTTCCTCCTCAATTTAAGAAAAAATGCACTTATTTTAAGAAAAAAAGGTTTTTTGCAGTGCAGAAACCAATACTAAAATAGAAATATTTTAGTTTTGTTTAAAAATACAGGATTTGTCCCAAAAGGTTTCAGATTCTTCTTTCTTTTTAAAAGTGTTTGCAGCTTAAATATCCTTAGTTTAACTTAGAACCGTTGTCATGATAACTGGCTGCCATATTTAATAATCATGTTCATCTCTGTTTGCTCTTAAGTGTCCGACCTCCTTAAACACGCAGTTAACCTGATGATAACCTGATGATAAATTCATGTCAGGCCAGAAACCAAACTGCCTTTAACTGGCAGCAGGGGCGATTCTAAGACCAGAGGTTTAGGGGGGCTGAGCACCCACACTGGAAACAATCAAAGTCTAGATAAGTAATTTTTTCTTAAAATAAATGCATTTGTTCTTGGATTGAGGAGGAAAGTGAGACACTTTGCCAATGGAAAAAACTATTTAATTGTAAAATGAAAATAAAAAAACATGTTATTGTCTTATTTTAAGTGGATATTATTCAAGTTATTTTAAGAGTAAAAATATTTAAAAAAATGTTTTACTTATTTCTAGATGGTTTTTGGAGTGCAGAGAGCTGCCTGGCCACACAAGATTAATTTCACTGCTTTCTACACATATTTTTGAAACTTGTTTATTATTTTTGTAAATAACTGACTCCATCATTCACTAGGGGTGGGTATTGCCAAAGAAGTCACGATTTAATTTGAATCACGATTCACAGGCCACGATGCGATTCTATCACGATGCATCACGATACTTGAGAATTATTGCAATGCATTGCATTATTTTCTCTCCTCCATGTTTTGTTTTTGAATGACTTGGCGCGAGTATCCACGCAGGCGGAAATGCTTTGTGACACAAGGCAGCGGGAAGCGTCAACACATCCGCTTGGCGACATCTACTGGACTGGAAGTTGTATTACACTTGTTTCTGGCTGATGTTACGCCAACCATTCATGCAATTTTATTTATTCATTTTTAAATTAATAATCGATACTTGGTGATCAAGAATCGATGCAGTAGATCATGAAAATTAGAATCCGCGATGCATCATCATGACGATTATTTTTGCACACCCCTATCATTCACTAATGCATCGTATCTGAGCCGTAGTAAATGATAAAATGGATTATAAATTAAAATAACCAGAAACTGAATGAAATGATAAAGGTTTACTAATGATTCAGTAAATCTACATATCGATGCTACTGTAAGTTGTGGTTATAAAGATAATCAAACAAACCAGCCTCAGATACATTAGAGCACCTTGCTGGTGAACATTTACCAACACACCATCAATAAGTGCATAAAATCTGACTGAACATTTCAGAAAACACCTGAATGCAGCGTTTTCCTTAAAGCATTGGTTGATATTTTACTTAAGGCACCATCCATCACGCTTGTTTACTTGTTTTGTTTTGTTTTTGTTTGTTTATTATATTATTTCTGATTAACCAGAACATAACTGAAGGGGGTGAAATAACCAAATACTTTATACACTGGAAGAAATCGAAGTCTAGATAAGTCAAAACAACTTTCAACAAATTTCAGGGGTGCTTTGATTCAAATTAGGGTTGCTTCAGCACCTTCAAAAATAGACTAAAAACGCTTACCACTGGCAGGAATCTGAACAAACTGTGGAGCCTCTAAATTCTCTCTAAAACCACAGCTAATAATAATAAAGTGGAGACACTGGAGGTTTTATTGAACTCTTTTCCTGGCTTTGACTCAGATCCTTTTGGCCAATATTTTATATTTCCCAGTTAAAGCTCTCTTATTTTCTAATCCTCATTTAAAATCAGATCCTGCTATAACTCTATTTGTTAATAAACTGGCGTCCATTTGAGTTTCTGGCCAGTTTTCATCTGACTAATGTCCTAAAATGTCCTTACTTTATAAAGCAATTGTTGATCCAATTTAAACCATTTAATGTTTATGCAGATGATGTTAATCTTTAGTTTTGCTTTAGCAGAATCCAGAATCTCTTTAATTGCAATAGAAATTCTTCATTAGTATAAAACAGAACATCTAAACTAGGAAATCAACCCAGAATAGTGAAAGGGGATTATCTTTTTTATTCAATTCAATTCAGTTTATTTCTATAGCCAATTCACAACACATGTCAATCTCAAGGGCACAGTTACAGTTCACCAGACTCCACAGTCAAAAGTTTTCTGCATCTAAGGAAAACCAGTTGATTTACCATTGACTCTCTCTAGAATGCAATCCCTCACACTAAAAGCATGCTTGTGTAGCTTACAGTGGAGAGGAAAAAAACTCCCCTTCTAACGATGAAGAAACCTCCAGCAGAACCAGGCTCAGTGTGAGCGGCCATCTGCTGAGGACGACTGACTGGGTTCCCAAGGAGACAGAAGCAGACATAGAAAGGGCAATGTAAAAGGCGCCCCGGCCCAGGAAACACCATTGCCAGAGCCAGGAAGATGAGTTCAACCCTGCTCCCATGTAGGAGTGATGAAAGAGAGAACATCCTAGTTAGTCACAGTCAGAGAAACAGGACTACACTGAAAATACAGGCCGAAATCCAGCATCTTAGAAACAAAATGGCAGTTGATGGAAGCAGCACAGCTGGAACCTAGATATCTTCTCTGTCCAGACTAACAGATTGAAACTAATTTGATTCTGCGGGTAGAGTGGGGAGAATAGAGATAGAGGCCAAGCAGGAATGATGAAAAAAAGAGGGGTCCCCATGCAAATGCCAGCAGTCTAAGCATGTAGCAGCATAACTATAGAGATAGCTCAGGATAACATGTCGATTTATGCACCACTGTGTTCCAGATGGAGTTTTGTGCAGCTCTGATTGGGCTAGTTAGAACAGTCAGACAAGGAAGCCGAATAAAATCGGACTTCAAGACATAAATGTTATATAAAAAAGTACTGGGTGCGAGTGTAGATTAGTTGCTTCTTAAAGATGCACGCTTTCCTAAAGCAATTAGTAAGTAATTAAGATTGTGTGACATTCTAGAGATGTGCACCCTAAAACACGGTGGAGGTTGTATCATGCTTCAGTCAATTCACAGCCTTAACCTATGATTTAAATCCAAAATGTTGTAAGCAGACGATTGTACGGAACTATATCTGATATCAAATCTCTCCTCAGGTCGTTCATCTCAGCCTTCCTGTTCTCCATTGAGGTTCAGGTGACCATCGGCTTCGGAGGACGCATGATAACAGAGCACTGTCCGGCCGCCATTACTGTCCTCATCCTGCAGAACATAGTGGGACTCATCATTAACGCCGTCATGCTGGGTAGAAACCAGAACCTTGTGCCTCATTTCTGAGCTGTTATCCACTAGAAGTTAGAAACATCATTATTTAAAGCGACCTCTGATGGACTGTCTTCCGCTGTGCCCAGGTTGTATCTTTATGAAGACGGCTCAGTCCAACCGCCGAGCAGAGACCTTAATCTTCAGCCGCCACGCCGTTATTGCTGTGAGGAACAACCGTCTGTGTTTCATGATTCGCATCGGCGATCTGAGGAAGAGCATGATCATAGGAGCGACTGTCAGATTACAGGTGTTTTGTTGTTTTTACCCCAGAGGCTTCACCTGCCGGCGGCCATGAAAGCCCCTCACGGTGTCTGGTTTTCAGAAAAGACGAAATGACCTCATCAATGGCATTTCCTAATGTTAGCATTGACTTAAAGAACCATTAAACAGGAATTATTTGTTGATGAAGGTTCTCAGTCATCCAGGTCATAGTAATTCCGTAAAAATTCAAAAAATATCCACTGGACTATCCTGGAGGTGGCATAAACGTCTTCAAATCTTGAAAACCAAGTCCAGTGGATATTTTTTGAATTTTTACGGAAGGAATTATTTGTAATTTAATAGATCTTCATCTTGAGTTGCATTTTTGTTTGGATAGGAAACATGTGGCTAAATCTAGATGTAGTGCTACAGGGCTTCCACGGGTCATTAAAAACCATTAAAAGTCATTAAATTATTATCTTTTAAATGAAGGGCTTTAAATGCCATTAAAATTTATTAAATGTGACTATATGTGGTATTTAAAATGCTCTACTTAAAAAAAAAAGATAAAAAAAACGACATAGAAAACAATGAAAATGACTGAAAATCAATGGGAGTTAATGGATGTTAACACATGGGTGTGTGTGTGTGTGTGTACAGTATATATGTATGTATATGTATATGTGTATATATATGTGTATATATATATATATATATATATATATATATATATATATAGCTTTAAATATTATTTTTTTTTTTTTTTTAACTCTAGCCCATTAGAGTTACTCATTCCTGTATCCAACCCTGTGCTAACCCGATGCTGTATCGGGGGGATTGCTTATGATAATATTCATTTGAAAAATATTTTGAAATAGTTTTCTTAATGTTTAAAATGAACTATCTAATAAAACTCTCAGACTTAAACACCTTACTTACATTATTAAACTTTATAATGAACAAGAAATAAAAAACGTTAGGGGTAATATTTTTAGCATTAGCTAAAGATGCTCCTTTATTTATTTAGTTTTTTGCATTTTAAGACAACTTCCCTCTAATTTGACATTTTTCTTTGTCTGTGTTATAAAAAAAAAATAAAAAAATTATGAATGAGTCCAACCAAACAATGCCAATAACTAAGTAGCTTAACTTAGCAGATGAGCTAGGTAGCTTAGCGATGTTAAGCTATCAATGTTTACATGCTTTGATAAAATTTGAATTATCAGTTTATTAAACCATCTCATCTTTTTAAATAGGAAGTAAGATTAAGAAGTAAATTAATTTTAGCGTTTGAGCAAAGAAATGGAAAAAGTTTAATGTTAATTTTTATATTATGGGACAAATACATATTTTTCCTGTTGCCTAAACTCAGGGTTTGATTGAAATATATTTAAAATGTTTTGGGATTTTCAAAATCTACTGCGTGTCAGTGTCTTTTACTGAATAAGAATACTGTATTTGTATAAATGTCAAATATATGAATAAATAGATCACGATGTTTGCAGTGCTTTGAAAAAAACGGTAATGTGAACCCGCAGGTGGTAAAGAAGACGACCACGCCTGAAGGGGAGGTGATCCCCATCCATCAGATTGATGTTCAGACGGAGAGCGCCGTGGCCAGCAACAGCCTGTTCCTCCTCGCCCCGCTCATCATCTGCCACATCATCGATAAAGACAGGTGAGTGTCAAAAAAACAGGACAGATGGACCCAGTATTCAGGCGAGGCGGACAGAGGGAAGTTTCAGCGTTTAATGACAAAAAATGAAATAAAAAACACCAGAGTGATTTCTCCCTCAACCAGTGTGACCATCACTGGCACTCTGGTTGAGGGAGAAACACAGGTAAGTGACCACGATAATCTGACAGAAGATGATTATGCGTGTGAGTCTCTTACCTGCTTTAACAGTTCATCCTCTTGGGTGAGGCAGGATCCAGCCGATGGTCTGCCAATGAGATGCGGCCCTGAGCCGTCCAGAGTGTCCCTGATGCAGAAACCCCAGTGAGCAGGCAGGAGACTGATCCAGGTCAGGGAAACAGTTAAGAACAGGACCGTTCTGAGATCCAAGAGTCCATAGCCCGACCAGGAGTTCTGATCCGATCAGGAACAGACAGATCCAGAGTTTCAGGAATCCACAGGGTGTTCAGGCAGGTTCAGAGTTCTATGAGTCCAGCAGCGTGCTCAGACAGATAGGCGGGCAGAGAGGAACAGAGACAAGACATGGTACCAGGATAACTGTAGAACTTTAAACTGGACTCCTAGGAGCCAGGATTAGAGCATGAAACGGGCCTTGAAAGTCAGCCCGAAACCGACCCGAGTCCGAAAGAACCAGGCCGTGCCCGGCCCGGCCCGTTATGATTGACAGCTTCGTAGAGAGCCCGACCCGTTTGCAGCCCGACATTTTTCAATTGTGCGCATTAAGGGCTAATCTCCGTTTCACTTCTGTAACATCCATTTTGCATTCATCGCGTATAGATCGAACGTTATCACATGATCATTTATTTGCCGCGCATATAACAGTTTAAAGCCCGAGCCCGGCCCGAATGAAATAATAAAAAGTACAGCCCGAACCCGCCCGAACCCGGCAGGACCTCTCGGGTCCCGTCGGGTTCGGGCTAATATTCCCTGCTCTAGCCAGGATCACTGGGGTTAAAAATGGCCTCCTCCACACTCCGAGCCAAAACCCTGAGGGCTCAGCGGAGAACAGCCGGGACACAATCAGGAGACAAACACCCTCTCGACCCACAGGCCCCCAAGAGTTAGGACAAGAATCAGGGACTTAACTCAAAAACAAACAAACATGAATAACTAACTAGAAAAACTAAGAATAATGATCTGGCCCCGATAGCTGGGCTGAACCGTGTCCAAAGCAGACCAAACAGGTGGATGAATAATATTTAGAGCGCCTGGAGGGAACGGCAGGTGAATTAGGTGAGTAATTTGTTACGTTGGATGAAATCTCTTTTATGGAGGGAAGAGGAGCCCCAATGATCCTCTCTGCTGTTCCCACAACTCTTCTCACCTTCTTCCAGTCTGAGGCGCTGCAGCCTCCACACCACACACAGTGAGACAGCTGGTTAAAACGCTCTCTATGGTGCTTCTGTAGAAGGTGGTGAGGATGGGTGGGGGTTGGTGGGCTTTAGCCAACCTTCGTTACAATGTGAGGAGATGGAATAGAGAGAAGGATGGCGGGGCGAATAACATCAGCCCAGGATAGAAGCTGATGGCATCTGAGGTTCAGGAAAGGATTGGATCTTTTTGCTGAATTTTTAAAGCATTAAAGGCTCAAAATGCTTCTCTTTATATGTTGTTAATCTATCTGGCAGTTTATGGTTTACTTTGTGGAACTGGTGATGTATATTCCTGCCTTGTTTAACCATATTTACATGTTTTAAATGCTGGAAAAATGAGCTTTTGACTTCAACCTGTAAATGTGGTTCGCTCAGCCCGCTGTACGACCTGTCAGCCATGGAGCTGCAGTGCAGCGACCTGGAGGTGATCGTCATTCTAGAGGGCGTCGTGGAGACCACAGGCATCACCACCCAAGCCCGTACCTCCTACGTGTCTGAGGAGATCCAGTGGGGTCACCGCTTTGTTCCCATCGTCACGGAGGAGGAGGGCGTGTACTCGGTGGACTACTCCAAGTTTGGCAACACGGTCAAAGTGAGTTCTGCATCAGTTTATCGGAATAGCCGCCATGATGGTCCAGAACGTTCAGAGTTTTATCTATGATTTGTTGAAGGTCCCACCAGATATTTAAAAGGTTAAAAATGTCCGCTGAGGGCACCCGTCGTTCAATTTAATTCAGTTTATTTCTATAGCGCCAATTCACAACACATGTCATCTCAAGGCACTTAACAGTTCACCAGATCATCCAGTCAGATTGATTCAAAGTTTTTCTATCTAAGGAAAGCAAGTTTATTGCATCGACTCTATAAAGCGTGTTGATAGAAGCAGCACAGCTGATATTTCTCTTCAGGATGGAGTCACAGCCAAACAGGAACAGACCAGATGAAGCTACTATGAGAAAAAGCAGAGAGAGAAGAATGTTAGAGATTAAACTAACAGATTCTGCAGAGAGGGAGAATAGAGATAGAATGAAGCAGAATGATGAAAAGGGGTCTCTATGTCCTCCAGCAGTCTAAGCCTATAGCAGCATAACTATAGAGATAGCTCAGGATAACCCGAGCCACTTCTAACTATAAGCTTTATCAAAAAGGAAAGTTTTAAGCCTAGCCTTAAAAGTAGACAGGGTATCTGCCTCACAGGACTAAAACTGGTAGTTGGTTCCACAGGAGAGGAGCCTGTAGTCTTCCATTATGGCTGCTCTTCTAGAAAGATCCTAGCTCCATGTTTGTTTTTGCTTATGTGATGTTAAGAACTTCATCGATGTAAGAGGCTGAAGGCGCTGTCGTTGCTGCAGGTGAACACGCCAAGCTGCAGCGCCCGGGAGCTGGACGAGAAGCCCTACATCCTGATCCAGACCCTGCAGAAAAGCGAGCTGTCTCACCAGAACTCGCTGAGGAAGCGTAACTCCATGAGACGCAACAACTCCATGAGGAAAGGCGGTGGGAGCAGCGGGAGCCTCCGCAGGAACAACTCCGGCCTCATTCCACCCAAAGTCCAGTTCTTCACCCCTACAGAGTCGGGCCACAACCTGAACGCCGTCACCTGACATGAGGCCCTCCTCGTGGAGGCAACTCTGCTCCTCCTGTTAGGGACCAGGACTGTAGGAGCATCCGTTTCTCTTCTTCTTCTGCTCCCAGCCTTTACTCCACTCCTGTCTCGGTGCTTTTCTTCTTCTTCTTATCTTCTCTAGCAGGACTGACACACCCATCACTTTATGGGCCGTTTTTTCTCTCAGAACAAAAACACCTGAACAGCATCATGCAGCACTTTAAGTTGGTAATAAATAATTAGTGAAGGCAGTCATTGAAAGGTAGAAACCTCTGCTGATAAAGGCTCGTTCCAGATGATTTCTGCTCCTCTGACATCAGCAAACATCTGCTCTAGAGGCCAGATGTGAAGGAACTTGCTTGGTTTCAACCAATCACTGATCTGTGTTCTTTTGGTTTGTTAATAAAATCATGCACCTGTTCTGAATATTATTTTAGAAGTTGGTAAATTAATATTCCATGTTGCTATAATATAAATAACATTATAATTATATAAAAAGGTATTTTGATGGAAAGATAAGAACATGCAGACTTGGAAGGACGTTAAAGGGAATTGTTGGCCTGGCTGAACAAGCAAGGTCCTCCTGCCCCTGTACAGTAGAGCGGATGACCTCGCCTATTCAGCCAGGCCAATTCCCTTTAACGACCCCCCTTTCAGAGACATAGACAGGTATGGGCCATTGCAGGCTAACAAAAGTAGCCAAACGCCCTCTATTCCAAAGGGCTGGACCCATTCGTCCATTTCAATTGGCATGTTTTCTAAAGGCTTTGTTGGGCTACTATATAAAACCTCGAACTCAACGATATTTCTGACATTTTCAATTGAAAAGGCTTCCTTGATGGGAAGCGAAACATCTTCAAACTCGGAAACAAAGTCCAGTGGATTGTTTTTAATTTTCTTTTTTTGGAACGTTTACAGGTTAGTTTAAATTTAGCCAAAACTGGCAGATGCCCAGGTTGGCAATAGGTGGGGCTTTGAACTGTCCACAATTTAAACTTTAAAGTTCAATTCAACCACAATAAATAGGATTAAACTGATCCCTAATGGAGATTTGGAGGCGGCTCCAGGCTGAAGATATCCTGCTGTGAAGATGATGGTAAAATAGTAAATGGCATGTACTTATATAGCGCTTTTTTTTTTCAAGTCAGGAGACTTGACCAAAGCGCTTTACACTACATTCAGCCATTCATTCACCCACACACTGATTGTTACTTCTAAAGACTTCTTATAAATTCACCTCTAAAACATCTATGCATCTGTCTTCACATGCCAAGGACCATATCTAAAGCACTCTACAGCCCCCTAGTGGTCGGGGTTGTACGAAATGTAGCTCAGGATAACCTGAGCCACTCTAACTATAAGCTTTATCAAAAAGGAAAGTTTTAAGCCTAGCCTTAAAAGTAGACAGGGTGTCTGCCTCACGGATTAAAACTGGTAGTTGGTTCCACAGGAGAGGAGCCTGATAACTAAAAGATCTGCCTCCCATTCTACTTTTAGAAATTCTAGGAACCACTAGTAAACCTGCAGATTGAGAGTGAAGTGCTCTGTTAGGAACATAAGGAACAATCAGATCTCTGATATCAGATGGAGCTTGGCCATTTAAGGCTTTATATGTGAGAAGGAGGATTTTAAATTCTATTCTTGATTTAACAGGAAGCCAATGAAGAGAAGCCAGGATAGGAGAGATATGATCTCTATTTTTCATTTTCATCAGAACTCTGGCTGCAGCATTTTGGATCAGCTGAAGGCTTTTAACTACAGTTTGTGGACTTCCTGACAGTAAAGAATTACAATAGTCCAGCCTTGAAGTAACAAATGCATGGACTAGTTTCTCAGCATCAATCCTGGACAGGAGATTTCTAATTTTGCAATATTGATCAAAAACAACACCAAGATTTTTTACTTTATTATCTGAAATCAGTTTAATCCCATCCAAATGAAGTGACTGACTAATCAGGTTATTTTTCAAAGACTCTGGTCCAAAGACTATAACTTCTGTTTTGTCTGCATTCAGAAGCAGAAAGTTAAGAGTCATCCAGGTTTTTATGTCTTCAGACATGTCTGTAATCTATGTAATGGGTTAGCTTCATCTGGATTTATAGACAGATATAGCTGGGTATCATCAGCATAACAGTGGAAAATAATCCCATGCTGTCTAATAACTCTACCGATTGGGAGCATGTATAAAGTAAAGAGAATTGGTCCTAGCACTGATCCCTGTGGTACTCCACAGGTAACCTTTGAGCATGAGGAAGATTTGTTATTAACGTAAACAAACTGAAATCAATCCGATAGATACGATTTAAACCCGTTTAGACCTACTGTATGTTCCTTTAATTCCTAGAGGTTTAATTACTGCAACCTTAAAAGCCTTTGGAACAGAGATAGATTAATCACATCTAAAATGGAGGAGATCAAACCTCCTTAAATAACCTGGTTGGAACAGGATCTAACATACAAGTTGAAGGATTAGATGAAGACATTAGTTTTGCTAACTCTGAAAGTTCAACTGGATCAAGGCAGTCTAAACCCGGTTCAGATTCCATGACTACCTCAGATGCTGCCCCCCCTCCAGAGATAAACCAACTGTAGTTAGAGGAGTGCTAATGATCTTAATTTTAATAAGATCAATCTTATTGATCAAGAATCCTATAAAATCATTACTGCTAAGAGCAGGTGGAATGGACGGTTCAACAGAGCTATGGCTCTGGGTGAGTTTAGGCAACTGTATTAAAAAGATATCCAAGATTATTCTTGCTTTCCTCTATTAATGAGGAGAAATATGCTGCTCTTGCTTTATAAAGGGTCCTCTTATACAGCAGTAAACTATTTTTCCAGACAGGGTAGGATTCTCGTAGGCATGTGGAGCAATATTTTCTTATGTGGAATCTTTACCAAATGCTCATATTGCATCACATGATGCACAACAATTCTGGTCTGGACCGCAGTGAGAACTGATTTCTCGTTTCAGAGGCCTGACTTTGCCCTCAATTCAACAGCAGAACGAACAAGAACAAACAGCTTCAAGGAACTTTTGAGCAGCTGCAGGTGGTAACAAAGACCGACTGCTGACTGACTGTAAACCAGAACTGAAAGACAGATCCAGAAGTAAGTCCGGACCTCAGTCAGTCTGGGTTGGACAGAACATCTCTGATGTCATCACCCTAAGCACAGGTTCCCCTCGGGGTGGCATCCTATGCCCCCTGTTGTTCACGGTGAGAAGAGTGGTAAGAACAGCAGAGAGGATCATCGGCGCTCCTCTTCTCTCCATTAAAGACATTTAATCTCAGCGCTGCATCTCCTGAGCCCGTAACATCATAAATGACCCCTCACAACCCAACCATGGACTGTTCTCCCTGCTGCCCTTTGGGAAGGGACTTTGCAGCATTCGATGCAGGTCCAGCAGATTCTGCAACAGCTTCTACGCCACTGCCATCAGAATGTCAAAAAAACTCTAAATCATGTCACAGATTCGCATCAAACTGAAAACAAACACTCTTGTATACACTCTGTGTATACAAATGAAAATAAAAGAAAATAAAAGATTAACACAAAAACCCCCATATAAGGGAGAACGGCAGGTGGATAAGGTGAGTGACAATTAGGAGCCGGGCAAAGAGGAATGTTGTAAGCATTTATCAATGCTGACTTTAATATCAGAATTCAGACTTTTTTTCTCAGAATAATTCTGACAGCTAACAAACATGTTAGCATCAAGCCGTAACCATGTCTGTTTTAGAGACTAAACCAGCTCTCTTGTTTTAATCACCTTCTGCTCCTCCATTATGTATCCCGGGACCCCTGGGGCACGTAAAAAGTTGCCTAATCCCATAATTTTCCACCAATGGCCCTCCCAAACAACTCACATCTTTGTCGGTGAAGCTGAGTGCTCCCACATCTCTCCCTTCATGGTGCCCTTCTACTTTAAGTTCCAAAATTCAGAGAATAAAGTCAGAATTCTGAAATTAAAGTCAGAACTCTGAGATTAAAGTCAGAATTTTGAGAAAAAAAAGTCAGAATTCTGAGATTAAAGTGAGAATTCTGAGAAAAAAAAGTCAGAATTCCCATATTTAATATTATTTGCAATATTAAACGGAAATAATATTAAAAATAAGTTAACTTTTTTATTTTTTCAGTGGCCATAATCCTCTTCTGTTTACAATGAGGGGAAAAGTTTCCAGCTTGTGTTTCTCAGGTGGAACTCGGAGCCACCTACGTCACTATACGTCACCACCCGGAAGTGAAGGGAGAAAGTTGAACCCCAGCAGAAACATGGCTCGCAGTGTTTTGTGCAGAGGAGTCTCTGTCCTTCAGCTCAGCAGAACATGTCTGCTGTCCGCTCCTCGGTGGTACTCCCAGTCCGAACCGGAACCGCTGGCACTGAAGCAACAGAACCACGGAATCAGGTGCAGCTTCTAAACACGTCACTTCACGTAGAAACAGAGAGCAGCTCCCCGAAGCCCAACACCTGGCTGGGTCCCCCTGTTTTATTTATTTATTCTGGACATCAAAGCTTCCACTCATTTATTATTCAGAAATAAATCCAAACAAAACTGGTTTAATGTGAGGTTTTATTGGTCCTAATGGTATTTATCAAGCAGTGAACTTTTATATATTAAAATAACAAATCTGCAGCAAAAATGAAGAACCGAGGCAAACGGACTTCAGACCAGTCGATGCGGCTCCAGGCGGGTCTAACCGGGGCCCTGGTCCCTGATCCCACTGTAAACATGAGACGGTGGAAACAACCAAACAGCTGTTTGTTCTAGAAAACTTTATCTATATTATTTACGACTATTAGGGCCAGGCTAGAGATTTATGTTTCTTCTATTATGAGAATAAAGTTGTAATATCAGGAGAATGCAGTGATCATACAACAACCTATTTCAGAAAGAAAGCTTGGAGCTCCAACCAGCTCCACCAATCAGCAACCAGAGTCCACTGTGACGTCCTGACCAGTTTGATGCTGGTTCACCAACTGATTTCCGGTTCAAACCGGAGCCAAAGTATAACTTCACATGATGCTCCACATTCCTCATTTTAGGGAATAAAGTGCTTCTTGTAGGAGTTTTAATAAAATACAACTTAATGTCTCGTAAAATCGCGACTTTATTCATGTGGTGTTATGACTTTATTCTCGTAATATTACGACTTTACTCTCGTAATGTTATGATTTTACTCTCCTAACTTTACGACTTTATTTCCGTTATTTTGCAACTTTATTCTCGTAATTTTACGACTTTGCTCTCTTAATTTTATGACTTTATTCTCATAATTTTACCAGTTTATGCTAGTAATGTTACGACTTTATTTTTATTACTTTATTCTCTGAATGTTATGACTTTATTGTCATTTTGTGACTTTGTTTTCGTATTCGGTTATTTTACAACTTTATTCTCGTAATTTTACGACTTTGCTCTCTTAATTTTATGACTTTATTCTCATAATTTTACCAGTTTATTCTAGTAATGTTATGACTTTATTGTCATTTTGTGACTTTGTTTTCGTATTCGGTTATTTTATAACTTTATTCTCGTAATTTTACGACTTTATTCTCTTAATATTACAACTTTATTCGCGTAATTTTATGACTATTCTCCCGAATTCTTTTCTCATAATATTACGACTTTATTCTCGTAATGTTACGACTTTCTCGTAATTTTATTACTTTATTCTCTGAATTTTATGACTTTATTGTAATTTTGTGACTTTATTCTCGTAATATTACAACTTTATTCTCGTAATTTTACGACTTTATTCTTGTTATGTTATGACTTTATTCTTGAAATAGAAGAAAAAAAATCTAGCCTGGCCCTGATGCTGCGTTTTATCAAATTAATTCAGTTTAGATAAATAAGCTGCCTGTAGTGTCTTTAAATGTCCAGCAGGTGTCAGTGTACTGAGACAGTATTAACGCAGTATCAATACAGATTGTTTACAAACGCTTCAAGATGCCTCATTAACCACCACTATATTAGGATTTTTCCCACTGATGGTGTTTGAGTCTGTTAAACCTTAATATTACCCGCCTGCTGCGTGTCACAACTAATATTTTCCCCAAGTAGTTTATCTAATCAGGACAGTTCCTCTGTCAAGATAAAAAGTCATCTTCATTCTGCACTTGGAAAAGATTTGGGAATGGAATGAGAGCATGTCATGAGGTGGCAGACTGGAGTTGTATAAAATGCTTCTTTAACTGCGATTCAGGGCCCGGTTGGTGAGCAGCTGCCTTCTGTAACTCTCAGCAACTTCTCTGATCTTAGTAAGATGCCTGTCTTTGTCTAGCGCCCCAAATTTCCTAAATCCACCCCTGGTTAGAGGATTAGATCTTTACTCTGCTTTCAGAAGGTTCAAGGTTAAAACAACCCATGAGGGATAAAGGTAAAATTAATACTTTTAAAATAAACTTTTTTTTTAATGAAAAATCCCCGAAAACTTCAGTTAGTAATTAGTTATGTCCATCTGAGCTACTTGGCCTTGGTGTTAATGAGGTCTGTTTCATGATCATTATGTTAAATACCTGAGAAGTCTAAAGATAAAAAAAAGATTTATACATAAAAATGTAAAGACCTTGAAAGATGTTCTGTAAAGCGGTAAAAATGTCTGAATTTCTTGCAGGAGGATTATTCTAAACAACCCTAAGAAGCGGAACGCTCTGTCCCTGGCCATGCTGGAAACCATCCGAGAGAACATCCTGGCAGACGCTGACAGCGAAGATCTCAGAGTCATCATCATATCTGGTCGGTTCTTGATCGTTTTGACCTCTCACAGGCGGGAAGCTGCTGGTTCTAAAGCTGTGCTGCGTCTGTTTTAGCCAAAGGTCCGGTGTTCTCATCGGGACACGACCTGAAGGAGCTGACATCCTCTCAGGGCAGAGAGTTCCACACCAAGGTGTTTCAGACCTGCTCAGAGGTTGGTTCACGTCTGGGTTCGGCCTTAAAGTCAGAGACGAAGACTCCAACATGTTCTGACTGGGAATATTTAAAGTCGTAGGGAAACCATGTTTAAATGTTAAATCATTCTGGCTTAAACATGTATATAAATTTACTCTTTATCAGACCACATTGTCCCAAAAGTAAGAACATTTCTATAAAAAAAAAAAAAAAAAAAATCCTGTCTTAATGGAATTTCCCATTGGGAACCTGCTAGCACTAAGTTGCTAACTGGTTAGCAAGATGCTTCCGACAAACTGGCCACAATCAAACCTGCTTACAAACCTTCCTCCACAACAATCCCGCCCTCTTGATAATCGACCAATCACATTCACTTTAGTCACTCGTGTAAAGTCGTGCACCACTCAGGAGAATTCAGAAATGCAACGGTTGGAACAGCCGCTTCCCTACGACTTTAAATGTATGGGAAGGATGTTCTTTTTAGAGGTGGATCCTCTCAATAAGTGGTCTTTCTAATTGTAAATCATTCTGGTCATATGTTTACCGATACCGTCCTACCTGCTCGTACCCATTTTCACTTACCGGTGGTGAGTCTGACATAGTGGAAAAATAGTAAACCTTTTGGAAAGTAATCTTGTATTAGCGATGCAAACAGCAACTTTTAAACAGAGCGTGCACGTGGAGAAATGGGATCATGAACGCTTTCACAAGTTCAATAGGCCTTTGCTCTCAGGAGTGGGTACAGGGTTGGGTATGTGCATTTATTTTATTTTTTTAGAGGGTCTTTTGAAAAATTTGCAAAAATCCTCCACTCGACCTTCAAATAAACCCTTTAACTGCAGAGCAGGGAGTGTTGAACATATTAATGGTTTTTTTGATTCAATTTAAGTTTGGAACAGTCTTTAACTTTGGCTCAGTTCTTCTAAAAAGATTTGTTTTTTATTTTTTTGGTCCAATATGGCTCTTTGAGCAGTGGCGGCTGGCCAACAGAGGGCACTAGGGAGCTGCCCCACCCACCCAATGACCCTGATTAAGACATAAAATATATATATTTATAATTAAATTTAAAATTAACATTTAAAATATTTCAAAATATATTAATATGTATTTCTTAGATGTGCAAGATACATATTTAATACATATTTAATGACTAGTAAAGCTTCATCCAATTTTTTTGTCGGATTGGTAACATCATTTTCCATTGACTCATTAAAAGTTTTCCGTGCGCAGAAGCTCCTCTGCAATACAAAGGTATAGGAGAGCTCGGGGGCCAGTAGACCCGGTTCTTTGCCCTGCTGCTCACTGGTTCAGGTCTGTTTTGAACTTTTTTTTTAATCCCTGGTCCGTTTCTCCGTCTCCTGATCTGTGAGCGCTGGCAGCGGACGGCTTTCAGCAGGTTTCTGTCGTAGCTTCGCTAACCGCTCCTGTGTTTCAGGTGATGACCCTGATACAAGACATCCCCGTCCCAGTGATCGCCATGGTGAACGGCGTCGCCACGGCAGCCGGCTGCCAGCTGGTCGCCAGCTGTGACATCGCCGTAGCGACCGAGAAGTCCACCTTTGCCACACCTGGCGTCAATGTGGGCCTGTTCTGCTCGACGCCGGCGGTGGCCATCGGCAGAGCGGTGCCCAGGAAGGTAAAGGAAGGAAAGTTTCCCAGACCTTCATCCTGGTCCAAACCCACTGGAAAGGAAATGAGATCTAAATAAGTCATTTGTTTCTCAAAATAACTGCATTTCTTTCTGGAATTTAGGTGGTATTTGAGACAATTTGTTAATGGAACAATATAATTTACATTTAAAATAAAAAAAATTATTGAATTTTCTTTTTCAAGTGTATTTTGTCTAATGATCTTATTTTAAAGTCGTAGGGAAATCATATTTAAATGTCAAATCATTCTGGCTTAAACATGTATATTATTGTACTCTTTATCAGACCATATTGTCCCAAAAGTCTTAAATCCTGTCTTAAAATCTGTGTTTTTTTGTGTTTTCTTCTGCAGGCCAGTTAGTTCTACGTCAGCCTGAACACCTAAATTCATCCAATCATATATCAACGGTCATCTATCCATCAAATGTTTTCGGTCATAACATCTTCATTCATATGTTGTCAGCTAATATAGTGCTACTTGGTCCCAATGGAATTTCCTACATGAACCTACTAGTACTAGAATCAGACATTAAACTCTCCTCCTCTTGCAAAGTGTTGTTGTGCTTTAAAGTGTCCATCATAAGCCTAATTTGCATAATCTGCCACAGGAAGTGATATTGCATGTTATTGATGCTGTGGGAAAATAATTCTTACAGAAAGACAACAAAGTGAGTAAAAACACACTATATTTCAGTGTTTTTACTACTTGGTCCTAATATATAGAGCTACATTTTTTTTTTTCTGTCAGTTAATTTTATTTATTTTTTAGTTGTATAACTGGGAGTCAATTTGATGCAAGATGCTTCAGTCTGACAGGGTAACCGGCGGCTCTGACTGCAAACTTGAGAGGGACTCCTGCGAGGCGAGGAGAGCCTTCCGCCACGGCGCTTGCCGCTGCGGCTGGAGGACAAAGAGTAGGAGCAATCATGCCACGTGGGGAGTCTCCAAAAAGGTGCCAGATTTGTAAACGAAAAATGAGTAAGCTTGGAGGAGTCACTTAAACATATTCACAAAAGTCAACTGAGTTGGCAACACTGCTTCGGCCACCACTGGGAGAATTCGGAAATGCAACAGTTGGAACAGCCGCTTCCCTACGACTTTAATAAATGGTGTTTGTTGGTGTCACCAGGTTGCCATGGAGATGCTGCTGACGGGAACTCCTCTCTCAGCCCGTGACGCTCTGCTGCACGGCCTGATCAGTAAGGTGGTTCCCGAGGAGCGGCTGGAGGAGGAGACGCTGGCCATCGCCCAGCGGGTCTGCCAGTCCAGTCGGCCCGTCGTGGCTCTTGGAAAGGCCACCTTCCTCAGGTAGCTTCTCCTCATTGGTCTGCTGTGAACACACAGCGCTCAAAACACCATTTATGTCCTCCTGCTGCTCCTATTCACAGACAAATGGCTCAAGGCAGAGACGCAGCGTATGCTACGGCCTCCAAGGTGATGGTGGACAACCTGGCTCTCCGGGATGGGCAGGAGGGGATCCGGGCCTTCATCGAGAAACGCAAGCCTGTGTGGAGCCATAAAGCTGAGAAGGTTCATGACTGAGCAGCTCTGCTGCTAGAGAAGAAGAAATAAAAGAGTGAAATCTGCAGTATTAAGAAGATCTAAGGTTGAAATCATTTCTTATTTTAGCCAAACAGAACCTCTGTTCTGCTCAGATCAGCAGCTCTCTGGGCCTCAGGAGCTCATTCTGTTAGAAATTCATCCTTGTTTTTCTTGATGTTTTCCTTTAGACTAAATTAATCAGAACTTTTGCATATTATTGAGGAAACAGCAGATGAAGGTCTCTGATAATCAGATGATTTCCCCTCATAATGGTGGACGTCTGTGATAGACTGGTTTAAGCTCAACCTTAAACTAAACTGAGTTTAGGAAAAAGGTTCCCTTCTTGGTTAGACATCTTTCTTCAACACTACAGACATTATATATGTTTTTTATTTTGCCCTTTCTTTTGTGTATGAAATTATTTTGCAAACTCTTGCTTGAACTTGAATTTATTAAAGGAAAAGTCCAGTCATCAAGAAATCACCAATGGGTCATTATTTATACCTAAAGCTAATATGTTGGTGGTAATTTAATGGATTTAGTGTTAATCAGTAAAAGAAATATAATCATTTTCGTTACAATCACTGAGTGAGAGCGGCCATTTTTGCCCAAATACAGTAACCCCTCCCTCCTGCCATCTTCCAGCAGTGGCGTCCTTGATTGCGTGGTAAGCCTAGCGCCATTCTCCCTGCTTTCATCAAGCTAAATCAATGGGAACTACTAGACACATCTGCAATCAACAACAATTATTGAAGATTTCCAGAGGACTTCACCATTGAAATTCACATTTCTATCCCAGAGCCAGCTTCTTCATCCGAGGATCACAACACCAAGGTCCCAGCCTTCGACTTCCACCCATCACGTTGCACTGGCCCCTTTGGCCCCTCCTACAGGTGGTGAGCCCATTGGCTCCATGGGTAAAAGCCCATCCACCAGGTGCTCGCCAGCGTGCCCCACCTCCAGGCCTGGCTCCAGAGTGGGGCCCCGGTGAGCTGCTTCTAGGAGAGGGAACACTAGGTCCATTTATTTTACTCATCAGGAGATGTCTTTACGCTCTTTGTCTGGTCCCTTATCTAGGACCTGTCTGCCTTGGATTCCCCTACTAGGGGGCATACAGCACTGGGACAGCATGACTCCTAAGGTCATTGGGACACTCATACCCCTCCACCTCGATTAGGTAGCTGCCCAGTGAGGGGTCCAGTTAAGGTGGCTTGGTTAGGACGCCTCCTGGACGCCTCCCTGGTGAGGCACGTCGATGGGGGAGACCCAGGACGAGGTGGAGGGACTATGTTTCTCAGCTGGCCTGAAAGTGGGACGTCTGGGCCTCCCTACTGAAGCTGCTAAAAACCGCAACCCGATTTACAGATTAGTGAACAGGATGGAATAATTTCATATTTAAAGCACTTTCAAGAAGGCGTTGTGACAAACATGAGATATAGCACTGGGACTTGATCAACAGCCCATAACGCACCGTAGGTTCCCAAACCAGTAGGTGGCAGTAGTGTTCTTTTCCAGCGACATGGATGCCTCCCGGTGAACACATTCAGAAGAAAATGACTCTGAATCCCAAAACCATTGATCATTTATTAACAGGATAGAATAATTTCATACTTAAAGCACTTTCAGAAGTTTGAATTATGAATATAACCGGACTTTTCCTTTAAGACACTTATTTAGGTTCCCATGCAGGGGCGGTTTCGCATTTCCAGCCCTACAGTGGATGCCCAGCGGAGCTAGAATCCCATCTTGTCTGGATAGAAAACAACTTTTTTTTAGCAATCATTCACCTCATGTTGTTTTTAAGTTTATAAAAGGGAAAGTTAAACAATAAAACCATCATCTGGAGGGTCACTACGCCCCTCCCCTTCTCATTTGAAGACCATCAGTTTCATCCTCAATGCATCGGCGATATTAGGACGATATCAGATAAAGTCATGGACACTGATCATATCTGTAATTATACATATTTTTATTTTATCTTTCCCATTTGTTTGTTCAGCTTTTTGCTGCTGTTCCTGTAAGTATTGTAAATTATTCTTTAATTCAGAATTAAAGGTCTTTGCAAAGATGATTTTCTTGGTGAGATTATTGTTATGGTGAGAAATACAGAAAAATAGGAATTCTGAAAATTCTTTTTTTCTGAATAAGAATAACTAACCACATGTTTCAGATTTTTTTAATCAATAATAATAAAATCACAAACAAAGTTAAAACCAAAGCTCTGCCCATTTCTTTGTTTTTTTCTGGATTTAAATAAGAAGGAATAATTAATGAAACCAAAATTTAAAAATCTGTTTTAGAGATTTTGACTGTTTTGTGATGCCTAGTTTAATATCTTTAGTATTAAAACATTCAATCCACCGATTTTTGATGATAAACCTCAACAACAAAACATTAAGTCAGTTAAGAGCTGGTGTCTCTTTTATTTTTATTTAAATAGTAAATATTTAAAACATGTTTAAACTAAAAACTTCTATAACCACAATGGTAAAGAGAGATGAAATCATTGTGACCCAGAAGGAGGTTCCAGAAACCTAAAGGGATAGTCTAAAAAAAAAAAAAAAGAAGTTATGAATAGACCACAAAAAAAGGAAAAAATAAAACTGAGAAAGTACAGATTTTAGAAAAATGTAATAGGTAAGGTAGGTAAATAAAAATATTCAAGATAAAAAGAAAAATGGCATCTTATAACCGATATTCATGTGGAAAAATATTCATTTCTTTCAAGGAGTTTTTCAACAAACTGTTGATGGTGGAGATATTCATGGGCAGAAATCCCAGAACCTTTAGATGTTTACCTTTGCAAACCCTCGCCAGGAAAGCTGATGCTCCTTTGCCAAGTTTTCACCACGAAGATCTGTCGCAAAATTTCCTGTTTGCAGTGCGGAAATTCTGTCTGCACTGCCGCCGCGCAGAGATGGTTTGACCTTCTGAAGGCCTCAAGCATGAACTAGACTTTACATTCTGACCAATCTCTGCCCCTTGTGCCAGACCAGCAGGGGGCAGTGTCTCCCTGCCCTCTTTAAAAGTCCGGTCGTATTCAGAATACAAACTTCTGAAAGTAATTTAAATGAAATTATTACATATCATTATATAAGTGTTTTTAATTAAGAGTAATGTTCATTTGAATGTGTTTTTACTGGAGGCATCCATGTTTGTCTAAGAACACTACTGCCACCTACTGGTTTGTGACGTCACGCGTGCGTATCGGGCTGTTGATCAAGTCCCAGTTTGTATCTGGTGTTTGTCACAACGCGCTATTATCCAAGTCAACTTGAAAACATTCTTCTTCCAAATGTTGGCTATTCACAAGAACAGACCAGCAGACCAAGAACGGACAAAGTCCCTGGATGCTGTTGTCGTCCCCTCCCTATTTACCCAGCATGCATCAGAGCAGACTTGTCCGCTCTTGAGATTGACAGCTGTCATAGCATGCACTGCAGCAGTTTCCAGTAGTATTAAGTTAAAACTTCCCTCCGGTGTCCGCTGGTTGCCGCTGTCCTCTCAACTTCGGAAATTGTTTTTTTAACTACACATTAAATCGGTAAATGGACCATATAGTGACGCTTTAAAGTATAATATTTTTCTCCTCAAATGATCTTGAAACATACATTTATTGAACAACAGCAACGAGCGAATTTTTAACTTTCAATGGAGCGCTCCATTGAAAAAGCTACTGCTGCAGCTGCATGCATGCTACTGTTCCTAATAGTTGTTGCCATATCCCTTGTTGTGCTTTGCTGTCGTCACGCCCTCAAAAACCCCCGCCCACTTTGCATCCAAAATTCTCAAAACACATCTCTGCGTTATGCTATTGGCCCGCCAGTTCTAGGGTCTGGGGCATTGGATCGAGGCTAGACCACTCACAGGCAAAAATTATTTTGGCCGCTGGCGGTGGGGCTAGTTACTAGGCTAGGAACAGTGTTGCCCAACTCAGCTTACTTTATGTCGCTATATTTAGCTTCACTTTTCAGACCCCTCCAGCCACTATTTTTCAAAAAGTTTACTAGCAACAAATCTGGCGACTTTTTACGGCATCACACAGCGGCTTTTTGAGAATGTAAAAGCATGTAACATTCCAACTCGCCCTCCAGCGGCAGCTGCTGCCGTGGGCGCCTCCCCGATCCCAATCCTGTTCTCCAGCTCCCACAGGAGTCCCTCTCCAGCGCTGCAGCAGTCAGAGCCAGAAGGATGTTTACCCTCAGCATCCCAGTCTGCAAATGAAGCGCCACATGCTATTATAGTGTTTTTTACTCACTTTTGTCATTCTGTAACGACATTATTTCTCCCACAGCATCAATAACATGCACATCACTTCCTTTTGGCAGATTATGCAAAATTAGGCAATGACGTGCATCTTTTTAGCGACTTCTAGCGACTTTTAGCACAGCCAATAGCTATTTTCCTTACTGAGGAGTTGGCAACACTGGCTAGGAAAATGGGCTACCTTTATATCGCCATTCTGGCAGATAGTGCTGTGTAGCAGTGCCATATCTGTATCTGTTGGACACCCTGTCTACTTTTAAAGGCAGGCATAAAACTTTCCTTTTTTGATAAAGCTTATAGTTAGAGTGGCTCAGGGCTATCCTGAGCTATCTCTATAATTATGCTGCTATAGGCTTAGACTGCTGGAGGGACATAGGGACCCTTTTTCATTTATTTTAATTTCCTTCTTTCTATCGCTACTCTCCCACTCTGTGGAATCTTTTAGTCCAATCTCTAATCTTATGCTTTCGCCACTTTTTCCCCATTGTAGCTTCATCGCATCTGTTTCTGGTCGGATGTGACTCCATGTTTCTGTATCTCTGCTTCTGTCTCACTGAACTCCCAGTGGGCCTCAGCAGATGGCCGCCACACTGGAGTCTGGTTCTGCTGGAGGATTTCTTTCTGTTAAAAGAAGTTTTTCCTCTCCACTGGCTTTTACAAGCATGCTTGGTATTTTGCCAAGTGATGGCCTCGAGTCAATGAGTCGATGCAATCAACTAGGTTTTCCTTAGATAGAAAACTTCAATCTGACTGGATGATCTGGTGAACTGTAAAGTTCCTTGAGATGACATGTGTTGTGAACTGGCTCTATAGAAATAAACTGAATTGAATTTTAGAAAGAACTAAAAGCATGCACCATTGAATCCATAATTATGAGATTTGTGGAGAATTAATGTTTGAAGTTAGAAGTAAAAAAGTTCATTCATAAAAAAAGACCAAAACACTGAAAGTTTTTCACCCACCTGGTTTTATTAAACAACGTGTGAGAAGAACCTGCAGTTTAACAAAAAGCTGAATAACTGTGTCTGTTTGAGAGCATTTAGAGAGTAAAGAATAATGAATGGAATGTGTTGGGTTGATCTTTGAAATGCATGACATACGTGTTACATGTAGTGTGTGTTCCAGGTCACGCTCTGCACACGCTCCAGTAGATATCACTTTTACAAACAGCAGCGGTTTAGTGGATTTAATTATAGATTTATTACAGTGTAGCCCTCTGGTTAATCCGTATTTATGATTCAAGTGGAAAAAAACGCAGAGATCTTCGGCGTTAATTAGGAATGAAAGTTAAAAACGAACAGGGACGTATTTGAAATGAATCTCAAAGTTCACATTAAAAGCATTCAGTGATGTACTTTTTAAAATGATTCATCCAGAGTGGATTGATCTCTGGTGTAAATACCTGAATTCAAGATAAAAACCAACAAACATGGAAAATAAGTCAGTTTGATCTCCCCCCGCCCGGCTCCTAACCTTAGATTAAACCTCTGCTGTACATCATCAGACACTAAAAGATAAACTGTTTATATATTCAAACTGTAACCTCTGTTCATGAATTACATCCAAAAATAAAATTACATCTTCAGTCAGTTTTTTTTTTTAAAGCGATCAGTAGAAACCTCAGAGGCTGCTGTGTCTTTTAAAGTTCAGAGCTTCACACGAGCAGAACCGGAACCCGGTTCTGGTTCTGCTCGTCTCTAGCACAGTGTCGGTGACTACGCCTCGGCGTGTTCCAGTGTCAGCGTTGCATCACAGCAGCATGGACTCCTGCATGGCGAAAGCCTCCTGCGCGTGCCTGTAGTGTGGTCCACCAAACAGCTGGGGGAGCTGTTGCCCCTCCTGGAACTGCGTCCTGTAGTGAGGCAGAGCCTCGGCGTTGGGGGGAAAGGGGAAGTCGTGAATAGGAGACATCTGGGCTTGTTGGAAGCTGGGGGAGCGATGCATCCCCCCGGGGGACTGAAGGGGGCGCTCTTCCTCCAGCTCCCACTGGAGGCCGTCTACGATCGGCTGAGGCCGGCCTCCTCGCAGGTAGGGGGCGTTTACCTCACCTGTCTGATAGTAGTCCAGGGACGTTTGGATCTGTGTGGCGGACGTCAGCTGCTGCAGGTAGAGGGGGTGGAGTCTGGGGCCGGGTGGACAACCGGGGGGGCGGCCTGCGGTACGTGGCGAACGAGTTATTTAGCAGCACTTTCTCAGGGGAGTGGTTGCTGCGCTGGCGGTGGGTGGTTGCATAGGACAGCTCCCTGTACGGCGTGCTGGGGGGGGAATTAACCCTGGGGGGTCCATAGTGCGGGCCCTCCCCTCTGGGGTCCAGGCTCACGCTGTAGCCTGGGTGCAGGATGGGAACCTCAGTCGTAGTTCTTCTTGGAGACAGCTGCTGCGGTGGGGCGTTGAACCGACCCTGGGCCCCCGAGTAGCCGGCCGGTGGCCCCAGGTGGGAGGCGTGGGGGGGCTGAACATGCTTGGCCATCCTGGGACCCGGGGAGACCATGTTGCCGCCATGGCTTGGTCCGTGAGCCGGGCTGCCCTGGTGGGGGGGCCTCATTCTGGATGGAGGCTTCTCCAGCTCCAGAATCTCAAAGTCGGGTTCTGGGAGTCCTGGAACATTGTCATACTGGGAGGCATTGGAGCCTCGGTCAACACCCGGGAGGAATCCCTTGGAGCGAGGACGCCGCTGAGTTTGGACGCCGTCGTTTGGACTGGAAGGAGCTGGCGACGGCCCTCGGCTGTGCTGCGTCGCCGCCGCCGCCTTCGCCGCTTCTAGCTTGGTCTCAGAGGGTTTGACCCACCGGGGGCCGAAGATCTGGCGGGAACCGGAGGCGGGGTTTGAGTTGTGGTTGGTGGCGGCGTGAGGACTGCGGCTGTCCACCGAGGTGAACTGGGGTGTTGATGGAGGAGCTGGCCCTCTCTCTGGGGTGGCCGAGGCGGACGGTTTCTGTTGCTCACTCAGAGCCTCATTGGACCTCCTGACGTGGCCGTCCCCTTTTTCCATCCGGTGGTGTCGGTGCGGCCTCTCCATGGAGTCCCTGCGGGCCCGGCTTTGGGGCAGGCTCTCCTGCGGCCGCTCTGGTCCAGTTCCGGAGTCTCTTGGCGGCTCGACGGGCTTGGCGTGGCTTTGACCGTTGCCTACGTGGTTCGGTACAGGCGCTGCGACCTCTGGAGGAAGCTGCCCCAGCGGCTTCTTAGGAAACTCGTCATCTTTACCTGCAGCGTAAGAACAAGACGGTTATTTTCCTCCTTCAGAGTCAGACTGAGGACTGATGGAGGAACATCGAGTGAAGAGTCACAGCGGGGTCATGAGTTCATGCAACATCATCACTGGCATAAAATGGAGGAGAGACAACATTCAAGACAGAACAGCAGGTCATCTGTGTAGACCGGCTGCGTAGGACCTTCAGTCTGTAAACGGGGCTGATGGGGGGGGGACTGGATTATTATTAACTGGACTGTTTCCTTTGTGGATCAGATTACTGACTGACGTCTGCAGGTTAAGCTCCCACAAGGCCTCATGCTTCACTTCAAAGAGTTGAATAATCCCAGAGTTTGGGCGTTCAAATCAAATTAGTTTATAATGGATTCAGCTGAGCAGAGATTATAGTAGAAAATATTCCCACATTGATTCATGTTTTAAAAAAAATGTTTATAATTCAGATTATCAGAGATGCTCATTTTAACCTCTACTTCACTGATCTCTATTTATTCACTGGATTACTGATTGCCCGGTGGTAGTACGGGGTTGAAGGGAAGCTACCGGCCACCATATTGGTACTCCCTATTTAGACTGGTCACAATTGAACAATACATGCACTACGGCATCAAACAACAATGATGTTCTCATTTTCAGGGTGACTTAATACTCTTAAAATAAAGATAAATTCATTACTTTGACACACTGGCTGTTTCATAGCACCAGTAGATTTAACTTATAGTAAAAAAAAAAATAGGCACATCTCATTTCATACTTATTATGAAGTCAATGATGTCTATAAATCATGTAATATAACATATTATACAATCCATCACAATGAAATTAATGTGTTAATTGACCAGAATAATACAAAAGTGCTAAATTGATGATGTACATTTAATGTACATGTATTCATTACATTGTGACTGTTATTAGATCTTACGTGTCTGGTTTTATATATATATATATATATATATATATATATATATATATATATATATATATATATATATATATATATATATATATATGTGGATTTTTTTCTGTGTTGGAACATCTGACTGGTTTCCCACAGGCAGCAAACTGTTTGTTTTTGAAGCCAAATGCTACATAGGTAAGCTTTTTTACTGCTCGTCTCTGTGGGAGTGGGGAGTACCAGCATGGTGGATGGTGGCTTCACTTTCGGGCATTCAGGAATCCAGTGAATAGAGATCAGTGCTCTACAGTAGCAGCTATTAAAAAAATGTCTGTTCCCAGTCAAACAGCAGCCGATCGGCAGACCACTTCCAGCCACTGGCCTTCTTTTTTTACCCGGAGTCCACTCTTTCACTGAATTACAGGGTCTGACCAGGAGATGGCGCTCTTCTTTAGATCTTAATGTCCACAAATCATGACAAAAAGAATATTTTACTACAAATATTGATGTTTAAAAAGTAATGTTAGGCAACCAGCAAAGAAAGGTGGGGACATTTTGAGTAGATGCTACTGTAACACTGTTCAGATCCTCTAGGACTTCTGCAGCACAAAAATGGCTTTATTGTTGATTTTAGATTTAGATTTTTCTATCAAGTTTTAATTTGGAAGTTTTTAGATTAAAAATGCAAATAAAGTTTTTTATCTTTAATAACATCAATGTTTGGCTCCAGGGTTCCAGTCTCTGGGGTCCATTTTCACTGGACTTTAATTTAGATCTGAGCGTTAGCTGCAACTTCTCCTCCTGTATGGCGCAACAGAAAGCAACTTTAGGAGTATTATCGCCACCTAGGGGCTTGGATGATAAAGTTAGCATCTCAGTTTTTATCTTAACTTGAGCAAAAATCTTGTGCCTTTTTTTTCGCAGTACATTAAATCATGGAATCATGTTTGATATCCTAACATCACATCAGCAACATGTTAGTCTCTGTAACTACCGTCAGTCAGAATCTCCCATCTAGTCGGCCATTATTCTCCCTCTGTCATTTCAAACACGGACATTTTCTGCTGCGTTTTGCCTCAGGTTTTCCTCCAGAACAATTCGTCCGTTTCTTCAGCCTCCTTCAAGCATCTAAGACCAGACTTTTAGCTTGTCAGGCGTTCATTGCACGCGACCTTTACTAAAAACGGCCATTACTGCACGACCTGTTTTCCCCAGAAACGTCTTCAAATGTTGGAAATTTTGCCAATCCGAAGTGTAGGCACCAGATCTGTTTCAGGTACTCGGACCCAGCTTATGCTATGTCAACATACGGCAACTCAACTGACAAACTATATAAGCACCCACTTTCTTATGATCGAATCTCTTTTGATTTTGAACATGATTATGACTCTTATATTTCCTGTTATTTTACATTTTATTGGCGATCTAAAGCAGAAAACAATCATTGTCAGTCTTGAAGGAAAACACTGCCTTCTAAGACTGAGCTCTGCTATATATCAAGATCACACAAAAAATCTCAGAAACATCCAACAAACCGGCCACAAACAATCCCGCCCCCTTAATAATCGACCAATCACATCAATTTTATTCACTCGCGTAAATTCTCCACTCTGGAGAATTCAGAAATGCAACAGCTGAAACAGCCGCTTCTCTACGACTTTAAGGTGTTAATTGAACTAAATACTAAAGTGGTTTGGCCCAGTTCTGGTCTGATAAAGGAAGAGTCGCTGAACATGATCTAATGATGATGTCCAGAGCTACAGTGCTGCTGCTGTTGTTGATTCTGACTTTCTGTCTTTAAACTTCTTGGTGACCTTTGGGTCGGCGCTGAAGGAAAGATTTCATAAAAACCCCAAACAGGAAGTCTTTATCTTCTAAAACGCTCACAGGCAGATGTTTTATTTTTAGTTTAGTTTCACTACACTGGAAAAAAAAACCATCTAGAAATAAGTAAAGATTTCATAAATTCAGTTTATTTACTGTTATTTGAGTAGATAAATCAGTTAGTTTGCCAACGGAATGAGTATTTTTACTCTTAAAATAACATAATAAGATAACATGCGCAAAATAGACAATGCAAATAGTGTTTTCTTATTTTAAATGTCATTGTCTGTGTTCGATTGGCAACATGTCTCTTTTACCTCCTCAATCCAAAAACAAATGCACTTATTTTGTGTTGAACCATAAAGACCTCTGAGGAAAAAAGAACTTGAAATACCCTAAAACCCTAAAACTTCAGGTATTTGGATGAAGTTCTCCTCATTTTGGCCATGAATTAAAGCTCCTCATCCTTCTGCATAAAAGTAATGTATTTATCTGGTGCTGCCACAGAGCTAAAGGCTTAATCTTAGCTTTTGTTTTCCTATTAATAACGGCAGGAACCATCAGAGGACAAATGTGTTTATTAATCATATTTGGTCTGAACAATCATTTCAGTCTGGTTAAACTTGAACATCTTTTGTTTCAGATTTAGGCTATTTTCATGTGGCTCAGTTCTCTTCTTGCAGTACCTTCATTTATCCACCAGAGGGAGACATTCCCAACATTGCGTGCTGCAGTTAGGCATTAAAAAAAAAGACTAAAAAACAGCAAGTTTTCATAAGAGCGTCACAACAGCAGAGCTAAGCCAAGAAGAAAACACAGAGTTGGAGGATAAAGGTTTGTTGGACAGACAGGGGACAGACAGACTGATGGACAGAGACACGGACAAGAAAGACCAGTCAGGATAGCCCACCGGTTACTGTTGTAGGAGGGAATATGGCCGCCACTCACAGCCACACTTTTGTTGTTGTTGGCTAATATTGTTCAGGAGGAGAGGAAGAGAAGGCAGATTAATGAGGAGGCAGAGCAAGACTGGAGAAAACTACTGCTACGCTAAATGTCGCTATGACGGCAGGAAGTAGCTAGCTAACCAGTGCGTCGTTTAACCCCGTTTGTGGTGCTGTCGCAGTACCTGGTGGCGGCAGCTCCAGCTTGGCCCTGCGGAGCTCCGTCATGGACGCCTGAAGCTGCTCGATCACAAAGTCGTCCTCGAAGAAGAAATCTTTGGCCAGTGTGACCTGGAGGAACTCCACC
This sequence comes from Cyprinodon brontotheroides, assembly GCA_018398635.1. Taxonomy (NCBI): domain Eukaryota; kingdom Metazoa; phylum Chordata; class Actinopteri; order Cyprinodontiformes; family Cyprinodontidae; genus Cyprinodon; species Cyprinodon brontotheroides. The sequence continues at coordinate 2,809,628 of JAGKQL010000004.1, read as the reverse complement.
AGCTCCTCCATGGGCAGCTTCATCAGGTGCTCTGCAGGCCACACACACACATCACATCAGTTCTAGTGTCTGCACACAGCGGCTGAGGGGGGGCGGCTGACTCACTCTTATGCAGCTTGAGGATGGTGTAGGACATGGCAGGCAGCACGCGCTCCCCCTCCAAGATGTAGATGTCCCAGATCCTGAGGGTGAGGGTGAAGGGTGTCTGAACGCAGACAGAACCAGAGGTTAGAGTCCACCCAGCAGAACACCAGAACGGTGGTCAGACCAGTATACCCAGTCAGACCAGGCATACCCAGTCAGACCAGCATACCGCTGGGGTCAATATTAGGATGGAACTGTTTATGAAAAACCGCCCAAACCGCTTCGTTTCGACTGTCTCGTTCGGTTCCTGTGCAAAGGCGCTTGTCTGGCGCGCTTGCCCTTTTTCTCATAGGCTTAAGCTGCCATACACTCCAGAGCAGAAGGTGGCGGTACTGCGAGCACCAAAGCCAACCACCAGTAGTAAACAAGAAGAAGAAGAAGCAAGCAGCTTTAGCCGGGTGTAGCAGAAAAATCAGTTGTTGTGGGAGAATTGTGTGGGTATGGCGAAAGGGGAAAGAACAGGCGTTGGAAGACGCCGCCAGCAGCACTTTATATAGGTCTGCTGTATGGACGCCGCTGGTATTTAGAGTGACCTAATGATGACGGCGCGAAAGAAAGTGGATAAAAGTGCAACAGTGTAAAAGCGTTACTAAAACACATGCTGTACTATACAAGACATAATAGATTTTCCTAATGACTGAAACCCGTGAACCGATCTGAACCGTGGACATTGTGAACCGTTCCACCCCAGCCGTCAGCCATTCCAGTGTATCCCTTTAGGTTTTAATACGAAATTACTTCCTGTTTGATATTTTTTAAGCGTATGGCGATCTGAATCTGAAAATGTTGTTTTTTTTTTTGTGTGTGTAAATGACCAAAAAGGATACACGCCTGTTGAGGTAGTTTAAAGTTTATCTTTCATTTACCAAAACTAAAGGCGATAGCGCCAAATCTGAGATTGTTAACGGCGTCGCGTATTGACTATAGTATGCTAATCTTTCAGAATACCGGTTCTACTAAACAGTTCAGGCTAAAACTGGAACAGCTGTTAGAAACTTTTAAGCTAGGCATACCGCCAGGTTGTTGCAAGCAGCTACCCGTCCTCACACTGTACATCTAAAAACGTGGGAATCAGCTCCGCAGTGAGATGGTGCTACTCAGACTCTTCCATCCAGAAGCCAAATGAGTAGAAATGGAATTTGAAGCTAACTACTAAAGTGAAATGCGCGCCGCCTTGGCTATTGGTGCAATTTGAGCTGAAAGCTCTAAAAAGAAAAGGCGACAATGTATTTTGGACAAAGACATGACTGAGCATTGCTCACATTTATGGAATGATCTAATATAAAAAAATACATTATAGCAAACAATGGCTTAAATCATATTATAGGTCATCAAATCAGTGTCAGTTTAGTCTAAGAGGCAGCTGTAGTGATTTTAAATGTCCAGCAGGTGCCAGTCAGTATTCATTGATACAGTATCCACAGTTTGTAGTTGCGTCGAAACGCTTCATGACGCCTCATGAACTGAGTTATTAACGGACAATATTGTCCCAAAGTACAAAAAAACTCCAAATAATCCTAAAATATCCTTTTCGTAAATTTTTCAGAGTTTCAATCTTAGCTGTGTGCAAACTGTACGTTAATGAAACTGTAAGTAGGAACATGAGATATCCGCGCTGCGTCACGCCAACATATGACCGATAGGACGCGAAGCTTACGATTCGCCAGATGTGAGCTTATTGCGAGATTACCTGATACTAAAGCCTGTACGATGAAACCTAAAGGTTTAAAAGTTCTCATTTACGATGTATGTTGGTTTAAAAGTTCGTGATGTATGTCGCGATCTACCTGCTCACACTGTCGTCTAAAACCAGGTGGGACTTAAAGCTCGCAGTGAGATGGCTACTGGACTTGTCTATCCGAGGAAGCCAAGCAGTGAAAGGGAATATATGAAGCTCAGTAGAGGGAAACAGCGTTGCCATGGCAATTTGAGCAATTTTGTGCCTGAAAGCCCTAAATAGAAAAGGGAAACAACGTATTTGGACAAAGTGATGGCTAAACAAACATGTCTACTACCGTCTGTCAATTTTACAGAAAGAACTCCATTTCACTTTCGAACCCCGCCATGCTGCTGTGTTTGCATCTCAGGAGGAAGAAGAAGAAGATCCTTTTTTGCGCACTGAGTGATTTGCCCACGACCTCCTTACGACGGGCGACTGAGTTTCAAACGTGTTTGATTTCCGCCTGACCTCACGATTCCTGATCAGGAGGTGGTTGTGAGAGGCTGAAAGTCGGCCTAATTGGAAAATAATCCTAAAAGGGCATAAAAATCGTACAGTGTAAGCCGGGCTTAATGCAGGGTTCGTTTTGCCCGGCGTCCTGCACCTATTAGATGTGCGTTGCTTCAAGGTGCAGGACGCTGCTGACCTCACTGCAAAGGGAAAATACACCAGACGCATTACAGTGCAACAACTGTTTTAAATGATTTCTAGTAGATCTGTGAAACGCTACCCTTTTCCCCACCCTTTAAGTTCTCTGCTTCAGAAACACAAACTGTGAACATCTCTGTTGTATTTCCCTCTTCAGGATATTATCAGGGTTTTTCTTCTTCTGGGCTGGATGTACTCACTCTGTCCAGGAAGCACTGGAAGAACCACTTCATGGTGTACAGGCTGGTGAACACCTCCTGGTTGTCCTGCAGCGGAGATCAAACATTGTTCAGCACATCCACCAGTCTGATCTCTGTCTGTTTGCTGCTGCTGTCTCTCACCAGATGCTGTTTCAGTTTGGGCATCGTCTTCTTCAGGATCCGGTCGTGGTGTTCCTGGAAACGCATCAACTTAGGGAAACCAGGGATGAAGAAGCCTGCAGGTCAGACAGAGCAGGTTCATTACCAGAGCTCATGAAGTTAGCGCTGAAAAGGGTTTGTTTACTCCTGCTGCCTGTTTTTCAGTGTAGTCCTGTTTCTCTGATTGTGACTAACTGGATGTTATCTCTTTATCCTCTGACATGGGAGCTGCTCTGCTTCTGTCTCCTTTTTGAGCCCTCAGTCAGATGGCCTCAGCACACTGAGCCTGGGTTCTACTGGAGGTTTCTTCCCCACAAAAGGGAGTTTTTTCCTCTCCACTGTCGCTACAAGCATATTTAGTGTGAGGGATGGGCGTAGGTTTGCATAGGGACCATAGGGACATGTCCCTACCAACATTTTAGCCCGACCTACTTGTCCCTACTATTAATTTATGTGAATAACATATTTATAATTTACAATACAGTATTGTTGCAGCCTTTGCTTCTTTTCTCACAACTTGTATAGTGAAGTTAATATTTTAAATGCTAAGTTTCAGTTCCTCTTAATGTTCCCACGCACATGTGAATACAATACATCTATCTGCAATCCCTTGAATATGTTATTTTGCTTTGCTTTACAATACAGAGAATATCAGCATATCAGATAAAACATAAGAGTTGGTTTGACCTCTGTTTACCTCTGCACAATTCTATTTGTTCCAAAGAAAGCACCGGTTAAAAACACACACAACAGACATATTTAGACTATATTTGGTTAAAAAGGCACGTATTTACATTTCGTCTTAGTCACTGGTAAGTTCAAATGTAACCCTTTGTCCCAATTTTACATTGATAAACAGCATCTTGTGGGTAGTGCTTATAAGATTTGTATAAATGTAGCAAAATGCTGCTTTCTTTAAACAAATACGCCTTGATGCTCACGCCAACCATAAAAAAATAGAGCATGCAGAATGCGGGGACCAATGACATCAGACCAATTCAACTCAAGACCAATAGTGTCCCTACTAAAGTTGAGATCAAACCTACACCCTTTTGAGTGAGGGGATTGCCTCCAAGTCAATAGCCATTTCTCAATCTGTACTTGTGCGCTTCTCCTGTGCTCGCGGAAACGCCATCAGCCTCATCCCTAGTAATTGTACCCAGTTCACAAGAACAGCAGACAGAGAACGGACAAAGTCTCCAGAATGTTGTTCTCATCCCTCCCTCTTTACCCAGCATGCATCAGAGCAGACTTGGTCATTCTGAAGATTGACAGCTGTCCCAGCATGCACTGCAGCAAAAGCAGCTTTCAGTAGAGCACTCACAGAGCTCAAAGCATTAAGTTAAAAGTTCTATTTTCTGTTGCCGTTATTCAATAAAAGTACGCTTTAAGATCATTTCAGGTGAGAACATTATATACTTTAAGCATCACTATATGGCCCGTTTACTGATTTAATGCGTTAATTTAAAAACAATGTTCAAAAGTTGAGAGGACAGCAGCAACCAGCGGAACCTCTAAGGCTAACGGCAGCCAGGGCTAACGTTAGCCCGTCTGCAGCAGCCCTCTCTCTGCAGTAGTTATTTGTGGAGCACTGCTGTTTTTTGTTTTATTTGGCAAAATGTTCATTTTAAATTGATTGTGTTCATTATTATTCCTCCCACTAAATGGAAAAAAGTAAAAAATGTATTATTATCTAGAGACTATTAATAACAGGAGGGTGAAATGCAGCTCCAGACGAGCCGAACGTGTGGTGATGTCATCAGTACGCTTTCTGTTCCTATTGACCCATATTTATGCAGCGTGCTCCCGTTCTCCCAGAGTTCCACACTGTTCTTCTGTGTTCTTCTCAAGAACATATTTGGCGAGGACACAAGTCCGCACTCCCGTTCTAATGAACTGAGATACGGCCAATAAGTTGATGCAATCAACTAGTTTTCCTTAGATAGAAAACTTTGAATCAATGACTGGATGATCTGGTGAACTATAAAGTGCCTTGAGGTGACATGTGTTGTGAATTGGTGCTATAGAATTAAACTGAATTAAATTGAACTTTAGGAATGATTAGAAACTGCTTTATTTAATTGAAGCCATGTCCTCTTAGACAGACTTTCTTTCTTGTTGTAATGTGGCTGCTGTCCAGAAGAGGGCGACATTGTCCTTCCTTATAACCTTATAGGTTATAAATATAGAGATGTTTTTTCCCCTCAGTTAATGTCTGTTGTAATTAAAGATCCTCAAACTGTTTAAACTTTGGTCCAGGTAGAGCTGAGTTTCTTGTGTTTTACCGCATGCATGTGTTTGTGTCCAGACAGCAGTTTGACCAGGAGCCCAGAAGGCGCCCTCCCGTCCTCATGTAGGACAGAGCAGCAGAGCTGTGATCTGGACTCATGCCCCGGCAGTACCCGGACCTCCCCAAGTATGACAACAGCGCTGTTACAACTCTGATATTAAAGCATCTATAGGATCTTTTTCTTACTTCTTGTGAATCAGCTGGTAACCCAGCCGCTTTTAGCCAATCTCAGGATTATGTTGCTTTTGAGCTAGAGCTGGCCCATCCAGGAAGGTGTTCTTGTCAGACCAGCATACCCATAGACAAAACCCATTTATCCCCTTTTAGTTTCGCGTACCTTTAAAAATACCCCTGTAAGACCCACTGTTGCAGAATTACAACATTTCTTTTTCATCCCAAAAACCCTTTTTTTGCATGTTCTCTGAGCAGGCGGGGTTCTCTTCTTCTGGTAATTCGGGTGTTCTGTCAGACGAAAGCATACACAAAAAGTCAATATACCTGCTTATCCGCTTAAGTTTCTCCCTTTAGTTTTGTACTATAAATAGACTTTGAACAACCTCAATCTAATGTATCTCCTGTGCAAAAAGAAACCATTTAATTACTTCTACTTGGTGTTTTTGAAGCGTAGGTGATCTGACCTTTTGACTGACACCATTGAGGTAGTTTAAAGTCTATTTCAAATCTGATATCTTGCGCGTTCCTGTAGACTGTGGGTATGCTGGTCTAACAGAATACCGGATCAGAACGTGTTTGCAAGCAGGAAGGACTCACCGTGTTGTACATGGAGTAGGCCGTCAGGACATGGAAGAGTGCCTGCTGCCTGAGGAGCCAAACACAGCAGAGTCAGAACCGACCAGGTAGAAAGCACCGTTAGTTCTGGTTAATGGGCCCAATGCTCCTAAAGGACCACTGTGAGAAGCTTTGTCATGGAGCCCACCAGAACTGCAGCTGAAGACTTCATAAAGCTGCTTACTTGACGTCGTAGCGATGCATGAACATGATGTGGTCCCGGTAGGTCCTGTTCACGTCCAGGTCGATCTGCCGGACGTCGGGGGACAGAGCTCTGGCTCGGGCCTTCAGCTTCTACAGCAGAGAGAAGAAGAACCACCTGATCTAAACAGAACTGGTTACAACCGTTACCGTGGGAACAGAACCTCTATGGTGTCCTAAAAAATGTCCTATAAGACCAGCTTTGTTCCCTTCCAGAGGGAGGTTCTGCTGGTTACGAGTCCAACAGAATCTGACTTTATAACAACAAACCAGATTCAGCCGCCATTTCAAAGAGTTTCTAGAATTTCTTTCTTTATCTGAGGAATATTGCAAAATGAGAAATCTCCTGTCCAGGGTGATGTTGAGAAACTAGTCCATATTTTTTTGTTACTTCAGGGGCTGGACTATTGTAATTTTACTATCAGGAAGTCCACAAACTGTGTTAAAAAGCCTTCAGCTGATCAAAATGCTGCAGCCAGAGTTCTGATGAAAATGAAAAAAAGAGAGATCATATCTCCTATCCTGGCTTCTCTCTTCATAGGTTCCCTGTTAAATCAAGAATAGAATTTAAAAAATCCTCCTCTTCTCACATATAAAGCTTCCTAAATGGCCAAGCTCCATCTGATATCATCAGAGATCTGATTGTTCCTATGTTCCTAACACAGGGCACTTCTCTCTCAATCTGCAGGTTTACTAGTGGTTCCTAGAATTTCTAAAAAGTAGCTGGAGTTGCAATTTCTGAAAATGTATCTATAGATATGCTGCTATAGGTTTAGACTGCTGGAGGACATAGGGGACTTTTCCTATTTCCTCAGCCAAATATGAGGCTGATCTGATATGAAGCTGTTAGATGTTCAGGAAGGTGAACCTCCAGCCCAGTGTCAGGTCTTCTTCCCAATTTATCTCCATCCATCTTCTTTGTCCCTCACACGGATCGTTTTCAACCTTCTTCAAACAGATTTATGGAGGCCACCAGATCATTCCTACCTCATAGAAGTCTTTCTTCTCCTCTTTGATTTTGGGAATGTCGAGCAGCAAACCCCACACCTCCCCTCGGAGCTGCAGAGGAACGCCCTTATAGATCCTCCGGAACAGCTGGAAGGAGAAACATCTGCTGTTAGGATGGACCGAGGCCCTACAAGAGGAACCCGATGTTTCTGAACGGTTCTGCCCAGACGATCAACAGGTCTGGTTGGGAGCCGTTCCTCCAAGCCCGGAGGATGTTGATCACCTCATGATCGACCAAACGAAGCGTCTGAATCGTCAGTTGCTGCAGCAATAGTCCTAAGAGGCTGTTCACAGTGGAGTTCAAATTAAAAGCAGTCCAAGACGTTTTAGTAAAGGTGTAGGAAACCAACGCATCTAAATGGGACGTGGAATTACTAACTGGAAAGAGGCGCGTTAAAGAAAAAACCATGGCAACCTTACTGCCACCTACTGGTTTGTGACGTGGCGTCGAAGGTAGCGGTATCGGCTGTTGATCAAGTCCCAGTGCTGTATCTGGTGTTTGTCACTAACGCCGCCTTATTATCCAAGTCATCTTGAAAACATTCTTCTTCCAAATGCGTTGGCCAAGATATTACGGGTTTTTTTTTCTCTGGCCAGAAGTACTATAAATCCTCCCTTCTTCAAGTTGGTGATCCAACCACCAACCCCGTCCGTGGAGGATCAGGAATCAGAAAGGTGGAATAACTCTTTATTTTTCTTTTACTTTTGCCTGATGCATTGTACAGGGATTCAAGTATTCTGGCCCAGGTTTACGGCTCGTAGCGATTGCCCGTTGGTAAAAAAAAAAAAAAAAAAAATCACTCAAAAATAAATTGACGGTAAATAAATAGAAAAAAGAAGGAATTAAAATCCCCTTTGCGTTTGTCAGCCAATGGTAACAAAGGAGCGCTCTGAAACTAACAGCATTAGCCAATCAGAAGAAGAAGGGGCGGGTCTTAGGAAAGCTTGTTCCTCCTCCTCTAGTTTCTTGCTTAAGTCACCAGATAGATTGTGGTTCAGTGCTGAAGTTCTACATGTTCAACGAAGAGACGTGCAAAGGTAAAAAAAATAATAAATTCAACTTTGTGTTTGGAGAGACGGAGGATAGAGAGAACGGAATTGCATGAAATAGGCTCAATGCACTTCATGATGTCACGATCATAGATAAATATCTGAAAAATCAATGGCGCTGGGCATGGCTGGAGGAAACAGGGCGAGATGGCGAGCCATTTAGCAGCTGGAGCAGGAAGTTAGGTGAACCAGGCGCTTGCTTCTGCACGCTGTGCTCCAGGAATGCTTATTTATCATCCATCGGCAACGCAAACATGAGTAAGACCCTGATCATCAAGCTGCTGTTCATGCTGTCCCGTACACTATACATTAGCCGGGAGCTACAGCAACAGCTGGTTAATTTATACCGTTAAGGACAACACTTAGCAGCTAAACTGGATATCAAACCCGTAGTGTTTACATTGCTAGGGAGTACCAATATGGCGGCCGGTGGCTTCACTTCAACCCTGTACTACTATCGGACTATCAGTAATCCAGTGAATGAATAGAGATCAGTGCTTCCAACCCTCTGGTTCTGTTCTCCCATCTAGTTTTGGTTCTGTTAGCAGAGAACTGGCCCAACAGTCCCTCCAAATTCTTTAAGTTAAGAGCCGTAAATGTTTGCAGAAGTCTAGAAACGTAGATCTATGCATTAGTAGAAGAGTCACCTTGTCGCTGTTCTTGTATTTGTCCCAGCTCTTTATCATCTTCAGCCACTTGCCGGTCCTCTCCACCTCCAGGTGTTTTTGCTGTGAACGTTAGAAACAAACAGCTTCATGGGACGCGGCGGAGAAAGAGAGATGATGAGAATCACCGCAGAGTTCACAAACTGAAACATGTTTCATCATTTTATTTCTCCCACAGCTGCTGGGAGCTTCAGGTTTCAAAACATTATCACCAAACAGGTGATAAAGGTGGAGAACAAACAGAAAGGATGGAGCAGAGGAAGCGGCACCAACCTTGGCCTCCAGCGAGTCGTAGGACGGGAGTTCACTCTCACTGTGGGACAGAAAAACAGAACGTAACCTGCAGTTTGATGCTTGGAGTTTTCCTTCTAGAAAAAAGCTGTTACTATTGATGGGTCCGGCACCAGCGATGCGTTGGTGCATCCAGCTCATAGAGTCATGTGATCGATACAGGAGTTGTTGCTAACTGACCGACACAATAAAACTATGTTTAAAAAACGCATCTGTCAACAAGATGCATCTGCTAAAAATGTCTCGTGACTCGCAGTTTATCATTAAAATAATCGAGAATTTTGGAGCAGCCTAAAAGGAACAGGAACGTTTCAATCGTTGCGTATTTATTTTAATTGTCTTGTAGTGTCATCCTTTTCCTCTCAGTTATCACTCAGCTTATCTGAATTAAAATTATTAATATCAACTTATTTTTTACTGTTTTTAATGTACTTATTGTTTTAAAATTATGATTTAAAGTCGTAGGGAAGCGGCTGTTCCAAAGCGTTGTATTTCGATTTCTCCCAAGTGGTGAACGAGTTTACATGAGTGAATAAAGTGAATGTGATTGGTCGGAATATCAAGGTGGCGGAAGGTTCGAAAGCAAGTTTGATTGTAGCCGGTTTGTCGGAAGCATCTTGCTAACCAGTTAGCAACTTAGTGCTAGCAGGTCCCCAACTTCCCAATTCCATTTGGGACCAAGTAGCACTAAATTGGGTGACGGTTGGTGAGGTCAGGATAACCCAGAAAACCGATCGCCATGTTTTTTTTCTCCTTCATTTCCAACAGCTCTTGACAACTCCACAAAATACGCCGCTTAAGCCCCTGTCACACCTTGATGATTTAGACCAGAGTATGCCTGATGTACCAAAAATCTGGCATACGTTGGATAAGTTATGGGTACATTTAGTATCAGTAATGAGCGCGCTGAAATACGCTGGTACAGGTCGAGATACAGCAAGTGCGTTGAGATATTGGCGTATGCTCAAAATTTCCCGACATATCCAGCATATGCCATATGTGGGCCATAACTTACAGGTAAGTTACCTGATGTGTTGACATCACGTTAAAAGTAAGTAGGGAGGCGGCTGTTCCGCACCCGTTACATTTCGAATTCTCGAGTGGTGCCGCGACTTTACCGCGAGTGGATAAAGAAATTGAATGTGATTGGTCATTTATTAAAGGGGCGGGAAGGTTCGCAAGCAAGTTTAGTTGTGGCCGGTTTGTTGGAAGCATCTTTGCTAACCAGTTAGCAACTTAGTGCTAGCAGGTTCCCAATAGGAATTCCATTGGGACAAGTAACACTAAATTGATGACTTAGAAGCGACACTGTGAAGGGAGCGCTATGGACAGAGAAACATGCAAGAGGAGGGAGAGTTTAGTGTTGGAGGTCGTGGATGAGTCTCCTCCATCATCCATTTTTATTTAGAGGAGGAAAGCGGGGCTGAAGATGTTGTGGAAGAGGAGGGCGCCAGGGGCGGCAGAAGCTTGGTTTTGGTGTAGAAGGCTTCCAGCCCGTACATGTTTGAGCCCTTGCCTGCATAGCGCTGCCAGTTCTGTTAGCTATAAGCCTGCTGAAGACACAGGCGTCCATCCCGTGAACACTGGGACGGAACTCAATGGGAAAGGAAATGATTCTGATTTCAACCGTTGCGCGTATATTAAGCTGCGACATATGAATCAAAGATGCTATGAGTGGAAAAATTTGATTGGCGAATTTAGGTGTTCAGGCTGGCTGGCGGTAGAACTAACTGTCCTGCATAAGATAATGAAAAAAAACTGATTTTAAGAAAGGATTTTTTAAATATAAATATTCAAAATTGTTTTATAAAGAGTACATTTATATACATCAAACTTCGACTTAAAGATGACAGGTTTAAAATGATTCCAGTGCTACTAGAAGTGAATTAAAGACCTGGTTCCAAATTTCTCTGCAGCTTCTGTCAGTAAACACAGACCCCAGCTGTCTGTAACAGCTTTGAGGACCTGAGGACACATCTGGTCCTGTCTGGAACCAGAAGCTCCGCCCCCTCATGTCTGTGTCCACCCCTCCGCCCGCCTGCAGCGCTGTGTGGATGGCAGCTCTCGGTCCTGACGCTGATGCTCTATGATTATGGCTAACCAGAAGGCCTCCCTCCTGCACGTCCTGGTCTATAAATACTTTTAACACTGAGCTGTTTATGAAGGGCTGAAGCCACAGACACTTAGGCTGCTGTGGACCGAATGTAGTGGGATCTTACTGGACGAATCCAAAGCGGTCGATGACTTTGTAAAGGTGGAAGTTGGTGTCCTCCCAGGGCTCCACGACGGCCTCTTTTCCCTAAAAAAACAAAAAAAGAGAAACATCCAACACAACACGTGTTTGCCTATTTTTTTTTACAGTAAAGATCTAGTAGATTATGGTTCCCATTGAACATCCTAGTTTCTTCAGTTTTGCTATATTTTATAAATCTTACCTTAAATATGATTTCGATTTTTAAGTTATATACTATTATGATGCTACTTCATTATACTACTTTTTTTTTTTCCATGTGAAATGTCTTATATATGAAATATGGAGCATAAATAAACATTTTACTGAATAGAATTGTCTCCGTGGCACCGCTCTCCAGTGGTTTAGGTCATACCTTGCAAACAGGAGCTTCTCTGTCGTGATTGGTGACCACTGCTCCTCAAAGGCATCGCTGCCCTGCGGGGTGCCACAGGGATCTATTCTCGGCCCTATTCTGTTTTCTTTATATATGCTACCTCTGGGATCAATTATAAAAACACACAACCTGTCTTTTTAGTTATATGCCGACGACTTGCAGATATATTTGCCCTTGAAACCAAAAGAAAACACTGCACTTATTAAGCTACTGGACTACATCATAGAGATAAAGCAGTGGCTGTCACAGAAATTTTTGCACCTAAACGACAGCAAAACTGAACGCATTTTGTTTGGTTCTCCATCTATTTCAAATGTTCTCACCACAAACTCTACAAATCTGGCCCCCCTTTTTAAATCCCATGTCAAAAATCTCAGGGTAACATCTGATAATGGGCTCAAATTTGACAAACAGATTAGCTCCGTTGTCAGCTCAAGCTTTTTCCAGCTCCGTCTTTTGGCCAAAGTCAAGTCCTTTCTCAGTCGGCAGGATCTTGAGAAGGCAATCCATGCTTTTATTAGTTCAAGACTGGACTACTGCGATGCCCTTTACGTTGGCCTCAGTCAGTCATCAATTTCTCATCTCCAACTTGTGCAGAACGCTGCCGCTAGATTTTTAACAAACACGTCCAGACGTGAACACTTTACTCCTGTGCTGTCGTCACTCCACTGGCTTCCATTACGTTTTAGAATTGATTTTAAACTTCTACTGTTTGTTTTTAACGCCATTCATGGCTTGGCCCCCTCTTACTTGTCTGAGATTTTAACTTTCCGCAATTGTGGCAGAGCTTTACGCTCCTCGGGTCAGCTTCTGCTAGAGGTCCCTAGGTCAAGACTCAAACATTGGGGCGATCTTTCTTTTGCCGTCGCTGCTCCCAGACTGTGGAACAAACTAACCCCTGACATCTGGTCCACTACTGACCTCAGCCTTTTAAAAAAAAGCTTAACACCCACTTTTTTTTAAATTAGCATTTAATTCCGACTAGCATAATACTGTTTCTTAGATGTCCTCTTTCTGTGTGCTCCTTTCTATGCACCTCTGGAAGGCTTTTAATGTCTTGCAGCACTGCACCAATACAGCACTTTTAATTGTATCTGTATGTTTTATATGTGTTATGTGTTGTTTAATGGCTTTGTTGTAAAGCACTTACCATTTGGCTATTGTAAAGGGCTATACAAATAAACTTGATTGATTGATCTTTAAAGTGCCCTGACATTACTTGAGTTGTGAATTGGTGCTATATATATAGACTAAATTGAATTTAATTTACTTGCTTTGCCTGGTTTTCGATGATATACATTTAGAGTTATAATGATAAACACATGACAACAACACTATGACCTCCATATTTAGCATACCTCACAAATGCACTAAAACGAGGTCATATTTCACCAATTATGTGTCAAACTGGAAAAGCAAGTCCAGCTTTAAAAAATTAAGCTTAGAATGAACCTCCAAGTATTTCTTTAGGTAACAAGTTGATCAAACACTCCTTAATCTGAGCCACCACCACCTCAGAAGAGGCGGAGCTTCCTCCATCAGGTGCGTTTTGTCCGCGGCTGCTTCAGGGATCCAGCATACGGATTCCAAAGGGTCTGGATGTTAAATATAAAAATAAAACTTATAGGAAGTGATTTCCTGCTGCTTTATAAATCAATTTTCCAAAATTTTCCAGGCTATTAGTGGAAACAACAGTCAGCAGTTAAAGGGGCGGGACAATCAATCTTATTGGCTGATGTGAAATCAGCCTGTGCCAGCTATTGGTTGTTTAATCTGTCACTGAAAACAATCTTTAAAGGCGTATTTCCAAGTTTTTAAAGATTTTTAGCACTTTTTATCTATATTTATGAACATATTTACCAACTTATTTTTAACTAAGACATTAAATCCATACATTTTAAGTCGAACAAGTATTATAGAAGAAGATATTAAATCAAGATCTATACTTTTTTTTTGTACTTGTGGTTTTAACACTGGGTTACAAATGCATCAAAACGCCACCAGAAATAAACACCATAGGCCGACCTCCATCCCTGTATCTATGATGTCATATTTACTCTTACTAGAAATGGTTAATGATTCATCACAGCAAGAAGAGGGGGAAAAAATAGATTTAATGTCGGTAATTACGGCCCTGAAAGAGAAATCAGAATCCGCCGCAGCTCAGAGCTTTAAAATCAGCTGAAAAACATTCCTATTAGCCCAGATCCATTATTATTGTTGTTTTTTACCTGTTTGAAAGCAGGAGCAGGGGAAATGGGGCAGAAATAAAAAAGTATCCCTAATCCTATTTCAATGTGACCTTTAACCTTTAACACTAGAACTACAAAGGCCGTCATTTTAACTGTTCTGAGATTTCAAAGGGAAAGAAATTAATTTACATTTATCATATGTTGCTCATGTCAACTGACTTTTACCATTTATATATTTCCTTTATTTTCATGTAGTTTTTTTTAAATAAAATAAAAAAGTAAAACACAAATATGTTTATTTTACATCGATCTTCCACAGCCGTCATTTTGTCGGCTCTATTAGTTGAATTGTAAATTCTTCCCGCGGTGGATTGACGTTTGTACCGTTGCCTAGCAACATTCTACCAAGAACTCTTTGGCTAATATGGAAAAAAATGGCTTTCAGAAGAAAGCTAACAGCGAAACAGGCTTTAGAAATGCTTCAAAATATTGATGATGAGATTCTGGAGAGGGACCAATGTGGACACTGTTTGGAAGAAGAGCTCAGATTCTGATGTTTGCCCATCCCCTGGGATCTACATTAAGAAAGAAAAACCAATCTTGAACAGAGGGGGTGGACTTAGGGTCCAGCTTTCAAAAACTTACAACGCAGCTATTGAGCTAATCCCTTCTGCTATTGTAGCAGCCCCGCCCCCTGCAGCAAAAACGCGCGTGCTGCTTCATTTTTTATGCTTGTCCAAGTTTAGTTCTGATGCCAACTGAAGCATCTTTGCTGCTCTAGCTGAGCGGTGGAAAGTGGGTCTGATGCGCGTTGGGTGGAGCTACTCTATCCTTTCTTTGCCTGTAACAATGGCGGCTATATTTGCTGTGATCAGTGGGTAAAAATTAGTTTTAATATGTTTTTAAGTGAGGAAGTCCGCCTGAAAACTTCATCAGAGCAGGCAGTTCATCCAGATTACCATCCTGCATTTAAATATTATGTCTCTGTAGGAGCCGCTCAGACCCCCGTACACCGGCGGAGCTCTGTCACTGGGAATCCCGTTCAACAGCAGCCTCTGGCACGGTCGCCTGTTTGCAGGTTGCCTCCGCGGCTTGAAGGCGTTTTTAATGCAGGTAATCCAAACTACAGGCACCAGGATAATAAAATTCAAATGTTTTTCCGGCAGATTTCAGAACTTTAAGTTAATTTATGCGTCAATAAACTGTTTCAGAGGAGTGATCATAGAGCTCTGCATCCGCAGCTCTGTGTCTGCCTCCCTGCCAGCTCTCTGATCAGCTTCTCTTATTTGGTTGATGTGGCGCACCCAGCAGCAAAAGTTACATTTTTCAGCAGTAGTTGCCTTTGCAGCGCGTCAGATATTCAGAAGCTTGAGTTGCTGCTGGATGCTGCGGGACCTTTTGCTGGATGAGCAAAACTTTGCATGTAAACCAGCTGCTTTTGCTGCCTGCAGTGTGAACAAAAAGTCTACAGTCTAACAAAAGAAGCCAAACGACCCCCAGTGGACCCCTTCGTCCGTTTCAATTTTCATGTTTTCTAAACAAAAACAAGGCTTTGTTGATGTATAAAACCTCCAAGTCACACATAGAATTGAAAAACTTTCCTGGATGGGAAGCAAAACCTCAATCTTTGTGGATTTTTTAAATTTTTTTGGATATACAATAGTAAACTTTTGCTCAAGTTTTGGATAGTACTATAGTACAGTCACACCTCAGCCTGTGGGCTACTATGATCACACACAGGCCGGTGTGGATGTGTCGGATCAGATGATTAGAAATTGTTAGGATAATTATCACTGAAGATGTGTGAGTTTATTACATCTTAGTATTGGCTGCCTGCTGCGTGTCAGAACTGATGTTTTCCTTAGTAGTTTATCTAATTAGGCCAGTTTGTTTGTCCGGATACACAGATATAATCTTCATTCTGTATGTGGCAAAGATTTGGTAATGAAATGAGAGCAGTGTCCTTCAGCTAATAACAAAGTGTGATTCTGATAAGGCTGGAGCCATGGATGTCTCATCCTCTGCTAACGTCTATGATGTAAAATATGATGATGAGGCAGACTGGAGTTGTATAAAATGCCTCTTTACCTGTTAATCGGGGCCACTTCCTGAGAGGTGAGCCCAATCGGTAAGCAGCTGCCTTCTGTAACTCTGAGCAACTTCTCTGATCTGAGTAAGATTATAATTTCTATCTAAATCTGTTGTCATGTCTCCTGGTTGTTTAATACATATCAGTTATGAAGTTTTATTTAAAGAGTTTGTCCTAAATGATCTCTGTTCAGGGACAGGAACCGGAGAGTTAGAGCATCAAGGTGCATTCAGGGAGCCTATCTTTAACAAAAGTATTCTATAAAAGCTCCAACGTGAAGGCGGCTCGTGGCTGTATTCTACGATCTTCTGGACATAGCAGCTATAAATGGGTTGGTTTTGTTAGAGCTGTTTGAACGTCACCGTCTCACATAGAGATTTTAATCTTGAACTGCTAAAACCGCACGCTCATGCCCCTCCGTCACTGAACGCAGCTTTGGCGAGGCAAAGAAAACATCGCTGCACAGAGAAACGCTGATATGATGTTTGTCATAAATGTGAAAAAGTGGCAATCAATCAATTTCTCTACATAAAATTGTAATTTCAAACTTTGAACCTGTGTAGTAAAACAGTCTTATTTTACTGTTTCATTTTTAATATAAATTTAGGCCATAAATAATACTAGCGTTTGAAAAACATATTACACCTATATCCACAATGGGTTTATATCGCACACTAGAACCATCTCAGTTGGTGACATCATCACTACTCGTGCGTTCCATTGGGAAAATGTCGCCCGTCAAATTGAAGGCCAGTGAGAGTTCTAGTAGGATCAGAATTCTGGGAGTCTTGGTGTCAAAAAGAGGTCAGCTTCTGACAGACCTGAGAGGTTCAGAGGCAGAAACCTTTCCTCTGCTCACTTCTCCCAGAACATGGTGCTGTTCTGTTGATACCAGAACCATGACCTGCAGTCCACTGGAGCTTAAAGCCAGACAAGGATGGCAGGTTTGGCTCCACAGCTCTGTCTGACAAACAGATGTTGAGGTAAAATATCGAAAAATTCATCTCCTTTCTGTTCTCCCTGCCAGCATTTCATCCGCTACCTCAGCAGAAACTCCCCATTTTAAATAAATAAATCCCTCTTCAGAGCTTTTATTCACCACAGACCACCAAGGGAAGATTAATTACCTCACAGCATTAGTTCTGTTTTAGTCTCTTGCTCACTAATTATTTAATAAAACCAGCTGTTCGTTGAACCCAGGCTTTCTTTTTTTTTTTAAGTCGGAGTTAACGCTTTAACATAAATGAAGCACAACTGTGTTAAAGTGAGAAAAAGCACTAAAACCCTGATGGTGGCTCACAGTAAAACACTTGAACAAACGCCTCCATCATCTCCACAGCCTCTAGACTCCTAATGAGGCAGCTTGATAGCAGCCTGCTGGATGATATTTTATCCACTGGGTTAAAGAGATGGAATCACGAGCTCCTAAAGAGAGAGAAAAGGTCGCCTCATGGTTTTAATGGTACTAAATGCTACATGTTGAACAGTAACTGTTAAGCTGTGAGGTAATAGTTATATAATGTCTGCCTTGTTGACAAGTATTTTTCATCATTTTCTAAAGGAAACATGCAGTAATTAAAGTCGTAGGGAAGTGGGATTGTTCCAAACCCGCTGCAGTTCGACATCTCTATAGTTCTGCTGGATATAGGCTTTTACTGCTGGAGGACATAGGGTACCCCCTGAAAATTGCCATCATTCTGCTTCATTCTATCTCTATTCTCCCCACTGCAAGAATCTGTTGAGTCAATAGTGCGAATGCAATCAACTTGGGTTTCTTCTTAGATGGAGAAAACTTTGAATTGAGGATGACTGGTTGAACTGTAAAGCAGTCTGGTGAATGGATTTACTGTGCGGAAAGGCGTAGAAATAAACTGAATTGAAATTTTATTGAATTATAGGCGACGAGGCTGAGATTTACAGGCTGCAGAGCCTTAGAGAGGGAAGCACCTGTAGAAACTGACAAGGACTCCAGTGCGAGCAGAAGGAAAAAGGAGGGCTGGGTTAGCTTCTACCTTGTCATATTTGGCGACGATATCCGCCCGCTCCTGGTCCAGTCTCACCGCTGCATCCTGCTCCGTATCAGAAGCTGGAGATAAACAGAGGGAAAATATTAGAAAATGAAGAACAAATAACGCCCAAAAGGCTTTAGATTCACGCTCCTTCAGGAAAATATTCACTGTTTTTTAATCAGACTGGTTCCACATGTTGGGTTCTGTGGCTCTCTGGGCTGCTTCTGTCCTTCTTATATTTGCTCAAATTTTTTCTGTTTTTTAAACTTTTTCGTGGAATGACTGAGAATCTTCACCAGCTTCAACTGATGGTGTTTCTGTGTGTAGAGAAGCAGCAGATGGACAGATCAGAACCGGTTACACTAAACAGAACAGATCGGTCCAAACTACAAACCTTTTAACTTTCCACCAAAGATGAGAAAACCTTAAACTGAGGACCAGAAGGAGAGAAGAGATCAGGACCATCTAATGTTGAAAGAAAGTCAAACTGCAACAATGCTGGATTTAAAGAGGTTGAAAAGCATAAAGTCTTCTAGTTTCAACATTTCTCCTCATGTTCCTAACTAGCTGCCTCGACACGTCAGATTGCTGTCCTGTCACCACAGGCTCGCTTTGTGTCACTCCAGCCGGAAACAAACACCAGTTCTCTGAGCTGCCAGAGCAGAGCCAGCCTGACCTCAGAGACGTCTGCGATTAACAAACCAACACCTCAGAGCTCCTCTGACCTGGAAACCAGATCCAACCCCATCGCCCCTAAAACCTCCTCCTCACCTCCTCATTGCAGCCAAACAATACCTGAAGCCATAAATCCCCCAGACCAATGCCCCTGTCTCCACATGCAAAGAAAGACAGCAAGCTTCAAATCACTTTCTTATGACATGCTTTGGGTTTCATGGGTAACTTTATCAGAACTGATTCCCTTCAAGAAAAACTGAGCTTCAAAAATAAAGATGGACGTAAAAATCTCAGCTTTAAAAGGTGAAAGAAAGAACAGAACATTAAAAGGATAAATAACAGTAAACCATCAAACTTGAAAACAATACAAATATCATGAAGTCATTCCAAAAATCCAACCAGAAAAAAACCCAGACCTTAGATGAGCGGAGTGCTGTATGCAACAGTCTCTTCACAGAAACGTTTTCTAAGCGTGGCCGGGCAATAACCAGCCTTCTTGATTTTATGAGGGTGTCTGGAAAACTTGGTTGGCCTGTCTGGTACTGCAATGGACCGGTTTAAATCCTCCCTGAACCCCTAACCCTTAAGATCACATGCGGGGTTCCTCAAGGCTCCATTCTGAGGCTCCTCCTATTCACCATCTACATCCTCCCAAGATCAGTTACATCAACTATGCAGACGACACACAGCTTTACATCACAATGTCACCAGGTGACTATGAACCCATCAGATGGTTGGCTAAATGCTTAGAACAGATCAATATTTGCAGAATTTTCTACCAATTAACTGAAATAATAATCTTCGGAAAGGAGGTTGAGATCCAGAGTTAGCTCACGGCTTCAGCTACTACAGAAACCACTGAA
The DNA here is from genome assembly GCA_018398635.1 of Cyprinodon brontotheroides. Classification (NCBI taxonomy): domain Eukaryota; kingdom Metazoa; phylum Chordata; class Actinopteri; order Cyprinodontiformes; family Cyprinodontidae; genus Cyprinodon; species Cyprinodon brontotheroides. The sequence continues at coordinate 2,790,008 of JAGKQL010000004.1, read as the reverse complement.
TATGGCCTAGATGTCATGATGGAGTCGGACCTGAACCTTTAGAGGTGCATTAAGATAGTAACCAAGTCAGCCTTTTTACCTGAAGATAAAAGGCAAATAAACATCTAAAAAAACTCATTCACACATTAATCTTTAGTAGAATTGATCACTGCAACATTCTCATCATAGTTTTGCCTAAAAAAGTCCATCAGACAGCTGCAGCTGATCCAAAACTCTGCTACTTGTGTCCTCACTAGAACTAAGAAAGTAGAGCACATCAGCGCGGTTCTGAAGTGCTTCCACTGGCTCCCTGTAGCTCAGAGATTAGACTTTAAAATCCTTCTGTTAGCCTAGAAATCACTGAATGGATCAGCACCTCAATGCATTATTGATTTATTGTCAGTGGATCTACCTTCCAGATCGCTCAGGTCTTCTAGTTCCAGCCTACTCTGTTCATCCTGAACTAGAACCAAGCATGAAGAAGCAGCATTTGGTTCCTGTGCTTCAACTGTTTGTTTTACTACCTGCTTTTATCATTTTTTTTTATCTTTATTTGCTTTTATTTTTCTTCTGTTTTATAGACTATTTTGCGTAAAGCATTTTGAATTCTGCATGTACTGAATGGTACTGCATAAATGAACTTGCCTTGCCTTTAACTGCTGGTTCAGAGCAGTGAGCAGCTCCGAACACGGATGCTGTGAAGTGGGGTCATGTTGTGTTTATACTGAAGCTGGCAGTAAAGGAGGTGTTTGAAAAATCGCAGCTTCCTGCAGGAAGACGGATCAACCTTCAGAGCTGAAGGCTTTATTTTCCACAGTCATTGTTAAACACGCATTGAACGAACAAAACCCAAACAGGCTTTGCAGAGATGAAACCAGTCGTCTGAAACCTCCTGATTTATTAAACCCTTTATGTTTTTAAGCTTCATTTGCTGCAACGGTTTCAATGCCGAGATCAGCAGCTGCATCTTACAATCAGTGCAATTTAAAAAATAAATCAACACTTAAATTCAGTAATTTAGTTTAAAAAGGGGACTGAGTATAACCAATGGATATCCTGGATGGGATCAGCCATTTTCAGCTCCAGTTTCTGCCTTCTGATTGGACGATCTGTCACCCATTAGGACCCACTGGTTCTGGTAAATAGAATCAGTTGGACCTGCTGAAAGCTTCACTGCCTGAACAGAAACTGTCTGGTTAGAGACGTCATCCAGACTAACACTGCTTTGGCATCAGAGAGGGCACTTCCTGTTTTTGCCAACAGAAAAGGCTTATCTATACTCATAAACCAGGTGTGTTGCAGTTAGCGCAGATATGCCCCGCCCCTTTCGCAGACACTCTGATTAATCTCTCCAAAATGCGTAGGTGACCCCAGACAGTGCCGCAGACAGGTGGCCTCTGATTGGTCAAATCTACATCCGCTCTACACTATGCGTATTTCCTGCTTGGTTCCTTACCGGCTTGTTTTGTTTGTATGACGCCATTGTGGAAAGCGACTGCGTGAAAATGGACCAGCTAGAAGAGAGAGGTGCGCGAGATCGCTGGGACCCTTTTACCACCTGGTCTTTTTCGCCCTCATGTCCCTCCGTTGTCGCACAAGCTTGCACTTCCTCACCGCCTCGGCCGTATCTAGACCCACAGCTAGCTCCTGATTGTCCTTCTTGCATTGCAGACCATGCTTCTAATTTGGGCATAAATCAAAAATATCTGCATCAAGCTCCCTGCGACGCACTGCTGCAGGAGGATAACCAGCTCTTAAGGTTTAGGAGTAAAGTGGAGGTGGGGTTCAGGTTAGGGATGCATCAAAGTTTTAGATTCTTGTCTATATAACAGTTAAACTACACTTTAGTGTTTTAGGTTTTGAGCCTTTAGCTTCTCTATTTTTAATCGTTTCAGAAAAGGAATTAACAATGAAATAAATATGTAGACCTGAGGGACATTTGATGACGAATAAAAAAAAAATACATATGTTATTTATCTTTGGAATAATTGTTAGTTACTACTTATACTTCAGCGATAGTATCGTGTTGCTTTATTGTATCTCATGTGTATATGTTCTGTTCTTTTAACATCTCTTTGAAGGTGATGAAGCAGAGTGAAAATGTTTTATCATTATCTCCTTTTTATCTCCTCTTTCTTTCATCTTTTCTCCTTTTTTCAGTTTTTTCTTTTCCTGCTCTACTTACATTGCAGTGTCCATATAATCTGTAAAACTCCCTGCATGAATTATAATTAGGAATGCACCGATCCAATATTTATATCGGTATCGGTCCAGATATAAAGAAAAAAAAAACTAGATCGGTATCGGTGACAATTGACTTGATATAGGGGCCGATCTATTCATTCTAAGTCTATGCTATGCGGTTATGCGGCAGCGACACAACACGGCCATATTGTTTATGCAGTGTGGAGGTTTTTCACGCTCTCTCAGCCTACTAGCCCAATGGCTACGTGAAATATTTGTGGGAGAAATGTTTCGATGGGCGGTGTTAAATCTTCTAACTATAACACCAAGCTTAATGAAACACCTCCAGAAGTTTCATAAAAAGGAAGATGCTGAGATTATCGGACTCGGCAAACAAAAAGGAAGCAGTGGGAAGCAGCTAACTTTGATGGAAGCAAAGGAAAGAAGTTACATTTTTCCCATGTAACAGTAAACAGGCCAAAAAAAAATCACAGAGATGATACTCTTCTTTACATGTTGACCAAGTCAGAGAACTTTTGGTTTAAGATTTTGTGCACAGTTGTTAAATAAATAAGTCATAACATTTATATTCGGGTTGTTTCTTTTTTTTCTTTTTCTTTTAAGAAAAGGGAAATCAAATGATGCGCACAGAAGAATGATCCCAGTTTTTTTTATTTTTATTTCAAACAATAAAACAATTTTTTAGGTTATAATTTAGGTCTGTTTTTGGTATTGGTATCACATCGGTATCGGCCGACATTAAACTTCAAATATCGGTATCGTATCGGAGGTGGAAAAAGTGGATCAGTGCATCCCTAATTATAATAAAGCTATTTATATGCATAAATCAAGCGCAACACTATGGCGATAGCTAGGGATGCACAATATAATCGGCCCCCTATCGGTATCGGGGCTGTATCGGCCTTAAAACTGAATATCGGACATCAGCCACCCAACCCGATATTTAACCCGATATTTGATCAGCTTCTGAGTTTCTAAAGTCTAAAAAAAAATACTACTTCTTCTTCTTCCTCAAAAAACTTCTTTTTTACAGACTTAAAAACTTCTAAAGACGAGGAAAAAATATTGATACATTAAAATATCACAATATCTTCATATGCTGATATGTATTGCTATATGTCATCGTTATGCTTACGAAATCCCCGAAAATTCACGAATTTTTGCCATATTTTTGATGATATGTGATATATTGGCGCGGTATCGATCATATTTTACTAACAAAATCTCACAGAATTTGCAAAAATATCACGAGAGTTTGTAACAGAACGATGAAATTTCACAAAATTTTGAAAGTAAAATAGATCCCATACCGCGTTTTAAAATCTATTTGATATCAGCATATGAAAATATATTTGAAATATATTATTTTTCAAAGTGTCAGAAATGGAAAACAAAACTGCTATTTTCAATGACTACTTATTTTTCCAGCTTTAACATCGATATCGGTTATCGGCTACATGAGTTTTAAAATAACCGGCATATGGGATATGGGCCAAAATCCCAATATGGTGCATCCTAGCGATAGCACTGCAAAATTACTTGTGAAAGTAAAAATCTGTTGGGCTCTTTTTGGCATCAAGACAATTATTCTTATTGCCACATAGTCAGAGAGGACAGTGGGAAAAAATAAATATTAATAATTGCTAGTTAGAGTATTTTTAATCCATTTCTGAAGTATTTAGGTATAAATGCCACATTTATTTACACCCCGGAATTAAAATGAATCAAGAATAGTATTTTTTTTAGCTATATTAAGTCTGACTTACTGATTACTCCCAAAACAGTTAATACCTACAACTCTTTTTGAACATTTAACCCCTTAATTTCCCTGATCCAAATTTCAAGGCAAGAAAACCTCTTCTTTTTGTAACTTTGTATCGTCCACCAGGTCCCTACTCTGAATTTTTAGATGAGTTTTCAGAGTTCCTTTCTGATTTGGTATTAAATACTGACAGGGTCATCATAGTGGGAGATTTTAACATCCATGCTGACATTGAAGGCGATAGCTTAAGAGCAGCCTTTAATGCTATCTTAGACACTATTGGCTTTGTTCAAAATGTGAATAGTCCCACACATTCTCATCTTCATACTTTGGATCTTGTGCTGACATACGGCATAGAATGTGAAGAAATAACAGTATTTCCTCACAACCCTGTCCTCTCTGACCACTTTCTAATAACCTTCAGGATTACTTTAACAGAGTTCTCCTCCCCCAAAAGAAGGTTCAATTTTAGTAGATCTTTATCAGATAGTGCAGTTATAAATTTTAAAGAATCTGCTTCACTTTCTCTCTCCTCTGTGTCACTGAGCAGTGCTGCAGAGTGCAAAAGCATAGCTTATTCCCCTTCACAGGTTGATGATTTTGTTGATGGGGTTGCTAGTTCTCTGCGTACTGCCTTAGACAACGCAGCTCCTTTGAAAATGAAAACCGTTAAAAATAGAAAGCTTGCTCCTTGGTTTAATGCAGAGCTGCGTACTTTGAAGCAAAATGCTAGGAAACTGGAGAGAAAATATCGCTCCACAGGCCTGCGGGAGTCCTTCCAAGTCTGGAAAAATGGTTTACTGCTGTATAAGAGGACCCTTTGTAAAGCAAGAGCAGCATACTTCTCCTCATTAATAGAGGAGAATAAGAATAATCCTAGATTTCTTTTTAATACAGTTGCCAAACTCACCCAGAGCCATAGCTCTGTTGAACCGTCCATTCCACCTGCTCTTAGCAGCAATGATTTTATGAGATTCTTTATAAATAAGATTGATCTTATTAAAAATAAGATCATAAGCACTCCTCTATCCGCGATTGTACCTGAGGTAGTCATGGAATCTGAACCGGGTTTAGACTGCTTTGATCCAGTTGAACTTTCTGAATTAGCAAAATTATTGTCTTCATCTAAGCCTTCAACTTGTATGTTAGATCCAGTTCCAACCAGGTTATTTAAGGAGGTATTCCCTTTGATCTCCTCCTCCATTTTAGATGTGATTAATCTATCTCTGTTACAGGGATATGTACCTAAAGCTTTTAAGGTTGCTGTAATTAAACCTCTGCTTAAGAAACCGTCTCTTGACCCAGATGACTTGGTCAATTATAGACCTATATCCAATCTTCCTTTCTTATCCAAAATTCTTGAGAAAGTAGTTGCCAAACAAGTTTGCGATCACTTACACCATAATGAACTTTTTGAAGAGTTTCAGTCTGGCTTTAGAGCTCATCATAGCACTGAAACAGCTCTGGTGAAAGTCACTAATGATATTCTCATGGCCTCAGATAATGGACTTGTATCTGTGCTCGTCCTGTTAGATCTTAGTGCTGCATTTGATACAGTTGACCATAATATTCTTTTAGAAAGACTTGAATATTTTGTTGGAATTAAAGGAACAGCACTAGACTGGTTTAAATCTTATCTATCTGATCGAATTCAGTTTGTTCATGTTAATGACAGATCTTCCACATGCTCACAGGTTACCTGTGGAGTACCACAGGGATCAGTGCTAGGACCAATTCTCTTTACTTTATACATGCTCCCAATTGGTAGAGTTATTAGACAGCATGGGATTAATTTCCACTGTTATGCTGATGATACCCAGCTATATCTGTCTATAAATCCAGATGAAGCTAACCCATTACATAGATTACAGGCATGTCTGAAGACATAAAAACCTGG